>PITA01000212.1:0-330778 GCA_004023965.1 Spilogale gracilis | reverse complement strand
TTTGAGATCCTGAGTTCAGTTCTGCCTGAAGTCAAAACTAATACTGTAGTTTTAAACTATGTAAGCTGATTTTTTTAATGTTTTATTTTTAAAGATTTTATTTATTTATTTGACAGGAGAGAGATCACAAGTAGGCAGAGAGGCAGGCAGAGAGAGGAGGAAGCAGGCTTCCTGCTGAGCAGAGAGCTGGATGCAGGCCTCTATCCTAGGACCCTGAGATCATGACCTGAGCCAAAGGCAGAGGCTTTAACCCACTGAGACACTCAGCCACCCTAAGCTGATTTTTTTTAAGTCCACTCTAACGTTTTTTTTTTTTTTTTTTTCTCTTCTTGTAATTAGAGTGGTTCTTGGAAATATCCTCCTTAAAAGTTGTAGACTCTTATGTGAATATGGTTGATGGTTGTTAGGGAAGAATAGTAAGTAATGACAACAGTAGTTAAGTAGAAGAAACTGACAAATCAGTAAAAGTTTATTCCAGTTAAATGAGCACCATATTCTAAGGGTTTTGAAAGAATTTCTTTTTTCTACCACATATAAGCTATCCATGTATGACTATGTTTAAATTTCATAATCTTCTGGTCTACCCATTAAAAAAATGCATGTTGCTTTAAGATTTCTGGACAAGAGACATTTTTGGATGATAGTGCATTTCATTCCATAAGAAAAGTTACTCTTAGAATTATTAAATATTTCACAAATTGTGATGTCAAAAATACTGAACCCAAGCAATGTGAATTTGATTTTCTCGTTTTTTTTTGAATATTGTTTTGGTGTTTATAAATCAGGAAAATCAATAATCGACATAAGCCCATCTGTGAAAGCTTGATTATGTTTTGCCTGACTGTGCTGGTGGAGAAAGTAAGAATACCATGCAGGTCGAGAAGGAAGTATGCAGCAGTTCTGTCAAGTCGAGCATAAAATTTGTAAATCCTCTTGCTGTTGGAGCTAAATTTGGAAACTAGAATTCTCTAGCTCTTCTCTCACACCCAGTGATTTGAAAATAGAAAACAGAATGTATGAATTCTTGATTAGTGAGTTTCTGCTAGTTATTTGCTGTGGTTTCATTATAAAAATATTACCAATTAAAAATACAGAAAATATAATGCAGAAATATACATCATCCATCATCCAAGTTATAGCTAGCAGTGTGTGCATAGTGTTTATTCTGGTAGGCACTGTTCTAAGTAGTTCATATGTATTAATTCATTTAATAAAACAATTTAGTAAAACAATTACTCTTATGATGTGACACTGCTATTATCCCTCATTTTACAAAGTTGAGGAAATTAAGGAAAAGACATATCAAATACCTTACTTATGTTACATATAACAAAATGAGTCACCAATAAGACATGCTGACTAACTTAGATTCCAGTCTCTATTCCATAGCTACTGTTTTGTTTTCTACCATTCCATCCTCCTTCAAAATGGATACCATTAATAAGTTGACTTGCTGGGTCCCTATCTGCATTTACTTATTCAGAATTATAATTGACTGTGTATAATCCTTCTTAACTTACTTAACATTATTTTACAACCATTTTCAAAGTTATTAGACGGTCCTTGTAAACATCTCAATGACTATATTGTGCTCAAATGACTGGATAAGCCAATTAATTTAACTATTGCCATACCTTGGGGCAAAGAACTGTCTTTGAATTTTCACAATTAAAAAACAAAGTTGCTAAAATAGACATATTTTTTGCCATAAAGATTTTTCTTCATTTCAGTTTATTTCCTCAGGACAGATCTCCAGACTGAGAATTGCCAGATCGAACTATTAATACTGGTTTGAATCACATACTGCCAGAATGTTTATTTCAAAGGAATTGTCCTAATTTACACTTTCACAATCTGTTGACGTTTCCTTTTGTTATTATCATTTTTTCAAGGGAAACATAATCTAAAGTCTTTCTATAGAATTTCTCTAATATTATTTGAGGTAACACTACTTTAATGATTTTTCCCCCAGAGTGGGGATAGCTGTGAATATCTTTTGGAAATATTACTACACCTAACTGAGCCACACAATGCTAAATAAAAAGTACTTTCATAGCTCAAACGTCCTTATCCTGAACTCTTCAAATATTCTTATGCCAAACTGTTGTCCCATGCCTCCCCTTAATGCAGAGTTGCTTAAAACACACACACACACACATACATACACACACAACAAAACCAAAAACAAAAGCACTATATACACTATTTAATAATCGTCACAGCATTGGTCAATTATTTCTTCTAAAAACAAGCCTGAGTAATTTTTACAGATCCATGTTACTATTTTGTATACGGTGCAGTTGCTTCTTTTCTGAGCATTCTGTAGAATATACTACTAATCCATTAATACTTTTTTTCTAGCATTTGCTTTCGAAAGCAAAGTTAATTCTGTGGCAAGAACAGTAAAGTTGATGAAACTCCAAAGCCAGATAAATCAGGCAAAAAACAAAACAAAACAAAAGAGAAAGCACAAGTTGCCAATTATTGGAATAAGAAAAGTGACATTACTATAGATTTTACGTATAGTAGAAGGATAGTAATGGAATGTTGTGGACAACTTTAGGCTTAATAATATGGATACTGCCATACTGTAATATTTTTCTACTTCCCTGGATATGTGTATTCATGTGTATATGTATATCAAGTAAAGGAGACTTTTTAAGATTTCAAACAAGAGAAAAAAACATGTATTTGTAGATAAAAAGTCAAATAAAATGGAAAAAAACAAAAGCTGGAGAAAATATTTGCAATATAATGACAACCTGAGGATTGTTAGTCCTAATGCATAAATAGCTCTTGGAATCAATATAAAAAGATAAACATTCTTATTAGGATAGAAAATTTTAAATGTCCAATATATATGTGTATATACACAAATGCATGTAACAATTAAGCTCAATGTCAAGCAAATATAAAGTATTAAGACAACAGATAGAATTTTCAGGTGCCACCTTCTGAAAATTATTTTTAATGCAAATATCTAATACTAGAAAGTCTGTGGGTTCACACACACACATGTAGCACACATTGGTTTAGTAGGTCTAGAAGGGCTTTATGTTCTGATAACATGGACCACAATTTTAAAAAGTACATAGTCCTTTTTGATGAAGAATTCCTTTTCTAACATTTATATAGAAAATTGTTTATTATCATGAAATAGTAGTCATCAAAATGAGTAATAATAATTAGTTACATTGGCAAATAGGGAAATGTTAGAAAAAATTCTTCGTAAGAATATGTACTAAAGGGGCACCTGAGTGACTCAGAGGGTTAAGCCTCTGCTTTAGGCTCAGGTCATGATCTCAAGATCCTGGGATGGAGCCCAGCATTGGGCTTTCTGCTCGGCGGGGAGCCTGCTTTCCCCTCTTTTTCTGCCTGCTCCCTGCCTATTTGTGATATCTCTCTCTCTCTGCCAAATAAATAAAATTTAAAAAAAAAAGAACATGTAATAAAAAAATCCTCAACTTATATTTTTTAAAGATCTTATTTATTTATTTGAGAGATATACAGGCAGGGGGAGAGGAAAAGGGAGAGGGAGAAGCAGACTCCCTGCTGACAAGGGAGCTCCACATGGGGCTCAATCCCAGGACCCTGGCATCATGACCCAAGCCAAAGACAGACAGACTCTTAACCAACTGAGTCACCCAGATGACCTGCCCATTTATATTATTAATTAAAAAGCAAAGTACAAAACAGCATATAGAATCTAATCTCAGATTTTTAAAACATTATTTGAAGACATTAGAAAAATGTAAAAGAATGCTTATTTTTAGCTACTGTTTTGGGTGAATTTTATGCAATTTTGTTGGGGTTTTTTATTATACAAATTTCTACAATAAACATGTATTAATTTAATGAACATTACAGAACCAATAAAAGCTATTTTCTTAATAAAAATATTTGCTTAGCATTCTTGCTTGTTTCCCCTTTGTTTACTGGATGGATTATAGTAGATGGTGTGTCTTTAATTTAATGTAATAAAATGTACATGCCTTGGGGTTTGCCATTTTATGATTTTCACCCATGGGGCCATTATTTCCTTGTTAAGTGTCTTTACTTAGAACAGTCAGCAAATATAGGGAGAAATGCCTTCCCTAAGTAAACAGAATGAGAGCTCTGAATATAGCTACTGGGCAGAGAGGCTTATTTGGGGAATTCTGCTGTCAGGTCTCTAGGTTCCCATCCAAAGATGCAGTGCAATACTTTCACAGTTGCAGTCCAAATGGTATGAATAATCATTTTATGTTTCCCCAAAGAAAACGACATAGGTTCTTTCCATTGTCAAGGTTTGTATGACAGAGGAAAGAGAAAATATTTCAAGAAAAACCCATGATTGCTGCATCTTACTGCTTGACAACTGGCTGTGCTGAGGAGCCACTGTGCCACAGCAGGCAAGCTAAAAGAACTCTCTGAACCTCAGTTTTCTCATCTGAAGACACGCAAAGTAAAACAAAACAACAACAACGACCAGAACACCTGTGAACACGCTGATTCTTATTTTGCATAATTTTGTGAAGATTAACATTAAAATGCTGAAAGCACCAGGCTTCCTATTATGTTTTATTATGATGGGTTTTATGATATTACATCTTTCAGGGAGCCTGAATTTATGTAAAACCATGTGTCCTTTCTAGCAATGGCACAGTCAACTCTAGTGGTCCAGCTATGTACTAAATATGTGTGTAAATCTGTGAGACTATTTTCCCCTTATGCCCTATGGGGAGAGAGTCTCGATTTTAAAGCCATTTGTATAAGGTTTGTAAAATGAGGCTGATTCTACTTTACAGTTCAATATATCTCATGAGACTCTTCTCGATTAGCCATTACATTAGTAAGTTTAGATTAGACATCCCTAAATATGTTTGCTAAACAAATTTTAGAGTGGCACAGAATGACATTACCCCAGGCAAAAATCTTTGATTGATATTGCCATTGTACTGATTTTCTCTTATTTAACTCAATAACTTTTTGTTTATATGGTGTCAGTTTCATGACAGGAAATTAAATTTTGAAAATATGATGATGAACCTGCCAGGCAAGATAAATAAATAAACATGCACATTTAATCCTGTTTGGTTCTCCATATAAGGATCCACTGAACACACGAAGGAACAGATTGGCGTAAAAGTTCGACAGAACATGTATGAGCTCTTACACATTCCATGCACTGGCCAGTCTGGGCTGAGGGGTTGGCATAATCTGCAGAAGGATAAAACCACCGGCAGACCACAGCCATGAAACACATTTCTCTTTGCGATGTTCATGAGTGTGAACTTGTTTGATACGGCCTTATTGAAATGCTCATGCGGCTCTGCTTGCAGTTAGAATGTGCATCAAACTGACAGCCAACTAGCCCATGAAAACTGATATGGAGAGCTCCCCGCTGAAGTGGGGAGAGGAAATGTGTTTATATGCTTATATGGGTGCAGAGTAATTAAGGCAAACACTAGATCCAATCATTCTCTAGGGATCACCTTCACTCAGTACTCGTTCACTGACAACAATCAGCACCTACTAAGTGCCAGGCACTGGATAAGGCAATTATCTACGCTTCCAAAGTGACAACTGTGTCTTTGTTTACTTAAGTTTGTGTTTAATGGCCCCAAAGATTTCGTGAGATGGACTTTTGCCTACCCCCATGACAATTTAACCTGTCTGGATAGGCAGAAAAGACAGACAAGAAAGCAGGTTAAAAAAGAACAAAAGAAGCAATTTCCTATAATCCCTCCACTGAGGGACATATAAAACACAATTATTTTATATATACATCAAATACATATATATTAAGAACTTTATATATGTGTGTATGTGTATATATATATATGTGTGTATTATGCATAGTGCACACACATATGTATACACACACATATACATATACACACATTCATAAATAGGAAAAATTTACTAATATGAATATTTAGAAAAAATAAATATATTATATATAAATATCCTAATTATTCATATTAGTATAGTTTGCTTCTACCTTCCACCAGCCAGTCATGGTGGCTGAGAGGCCATGAGCAATCCTCTTCCTGATCTGGACTGTAGTTACTGCTGCTAAGCAATTCCTTTAAATTCCCTGTGCTCCCTCTGGTTTGAAGGACATCTGTGTGATTCAGACCAAGCACACAAACCATAACACTGTGAGGTTTGCAGAATTGCCAAGATTATAAACAATCTGGTTCAGGAATATGTGAACAAAGATATCTCTTTTTTTGAAAGAGAGGTGGCTCTTTGCTTTGCTTTAGAGGCATACGCCAGGTCATATGTTTTGTGAGAGAAAGACCCAGAATGGGAAGTAGATTTCAAAAGATACACCCAAACTGTCATATCTTAGAAACTTAGACCTGTTTCATCTCATTTTCATTTTTCTATTTTAAATCCCCCCCTCCTTTTTCTCAAAATTTTTAGGGTAAAAACATAAGAGTATGTTGTGGATTCAAATGCTGAAGAATGGCAGATAATGAACACAAGGAAGGAATGGATAACTCTCAGTGCCACCTGTGGACATCCATTACCTCCAAGGGAAACTACCCTAGTTTCTTGACTGTTTCCAAAGCAATGCATTCTTTTGCAATGCATCATATTGCAACAGTGTCTCTAATTTTTAGTTTCCATCCTGCTTTTGATATAGGCAAAAGCAATTACCAGGTCATATGCTTTTCTTTTTACAGTTCCTCACAATTTTAACAGCTAATATGAAATGCCAAAGCACCACTAATTGAAAATTGATTTTGGAATCAATTAAAACAGCCAGCTCAGTTAAGAAGAACACATGGAAACTTTCATCAACAGCCTCTGTCCCCTGTGGAAGGCTCCGTTAGACTCCTCTGGCTGGGACCTGAGGAGAATTACTACTTAGTAATTCTCAGTGGTCCTGCAATCTAAAGAAGTCCAATTTGCAAATTTAGCTATTGATCATGAAGAACAACTTTACCAGGGGACTTTAATTCTAGGCGCACCACAAGATAAAATTAACTATATTTTTGGAAGGATAAGGGAAGTTCAGTTTATTAAGTTATGGTCCAAGAAAAATACTTAAGAATGATTTATCCTTTTCATTCCTAACCCTATGAATTTTATGATTCTCGAGTGTCAGACGTTTCACATAACAGTCCTAAGGTATGGGCTTTATCATTCTAATTTAACAGATATCAAAAATGAGGGAAATAATCTGACTAGGGCTCAAATCAAGAAATCTTCACCTTCTGATATATGAGCCTGGGCTATCAATTACCATATTTGCCCTCTGTTGAGAATTTACTGTTTCCATACTCTATATTAAGTGTTTTAAGTGCATTATTTCATTTAATGCTCACATAAACTCTATAGTGTAGTCACAATTACTTCCCATTATTTTCTAGATGATAAACCTGAGGCCAAGAGAAGGGAATTAACATGCCCAAGGTCACAGAGCTAGTGAAGGGAAGAGCAAGATCTTAACCATCCTTTGACTCTGCATCCTTCAATCTCATCCACTAGGCTGTGCCACTGCAACCACTGCTTAAAAAGGGAGCTCATATAGATTATTAATTACAGAATGGGTATGTGGACACTGGAAATAGTAAGGGAGGTAAAGTGGATGACAGCATATGAGTACTACAATTCAGCCTTGAGAAAGACACAGGAAAGTGCATCAAATTTCCCAGAGCACTGGAGTTCCTTTATCTGTTAGGAAGATGGAATGTGCACTTGATGGGGTGGGCCAAAGTCCTGAGTTTTCCAATCAGTTCTACTTTGCTTCTTCATGTTTATTTGGGGGAAGTCAGAGACACAGATGTTTGTGTAGAGTGGAGAGGAGGTAGAGCAGACCATGCTCAATCACATACTTCCAGAACAAAAAAGAGGTTTTTCCCTTTTGGTCCAACCTTGCTAAGCATGTCAGTAACAAAATATAAGCAGAGCTTTTTCCATAGAGACATCCTCAGTACTTATATTGCGAAGATGGAAGATGCAATCCAGACAGCCCAGGCAGCCCGAAGAGTATTTGAGAGTTCAGATAGCTGCGTTTGTTTTAAAGGCAGGAAGCTGATAGACGACAAGAGTAGTAGAGATGATTTGAAAATGTTGAGTTAACTGATAATATATAGACAATCTGCTATGTTATTTTCCAATATCCTTTACCATTAACAGACCATTCCCCCTCCTCCACTGCCTGCAGCAGAGAAATCAAGCACAAGTCCCTAAAAGAGGACATTTCTTCCAATGTACAGCTGATGGTCTGTGATGAAATAAATTAAATACTGAGAGAAAAAGCTTGGCTCTTTGTGGTTGGATATATAAGCAAACTGGGTGACAGCCTACAATTTTTACCCGAGTACTTAAATGGACCAAGAGCCTATTTGAAGAGAAAAGTCAATGGTAGCAGGTTTTTTTACTTCATGCATTGACTACATGTAATTTTGTTAATGCTAACTGCTGAAAGATTTCATCCTCCAGTCACAACCCCAGCCAAGCTTGTCTGGCCCAGATGCGCATGAACACAAAACATGCACTGATCTATGATTCATTCTTGTCACAGTTCACTATTAATATTGAGCATTATCACACACTGTTAAATTATTCACTAGAAGACGTGGCTACATGACACTGTCTCACCCTGTGCCCTGAGTAGTTGAGTCAGACAAAGATCCTTCACATTTCTGGACATTCTTTATTTTTCCAGGAGAACTCAAGTAGCCATGTGAGTACAGAGCAAGCAATGTGAAATGCTGCTTAGATTCTGATATTTTCAAATTCAGGAGAGACAGTAGAAAGAATATATTCTGGTACATCTTGGTTCAGAAAAGGGCTTGAGCTTTGATTAAAGCCTTACGAAACAACAGAGAACACAGTAATCTGGATATACCAAAATAATAAACAATGACTTCAAGGTATATCAAATTAAAAGAATTGCAAATATTTATTAAGTGTTGACCATGAACCAAGCACCTTGCCAATGTTCTTAGGGCAGACATTTCATCTCACAATGAATGCTTCTATGTCATAGGGACTCTTACTGGCCTCATTCTGCCACTAAGAAAACTAAAGAAAACTAGAGACAAGGAAGACTAGAGAAAAAAAGCTCAATATTTGGAACTACTTTTTCTCTAGGGCATCTGGAAGAGGCCAGCTACACAGCTGAGAAGTTGAGTGGAGTTTTGGACAGACCATCAGGGTATGAAGATGAGCTCAGACCCATTACTGTGGGACATTGAGTTAAGGACCTAAAGGTTTACACACCTTTGGGTTTGAGTTTACTTTACCCAAGGGGTAAAGACACATGAAAACTAGACTTGCTTTCACAGAAACTGAAGCCCACACTGGATACAGGAAATCAAGAGTTCGCTAGTGTGTCGAAGGCAGGGGTTCTGATTGGAAGAGGACACAGTGGGGCATCTGGGGCACTGTAAACACATTAATTCCTGGCCTGACTGGTGTCTCCAGGAGCTATGGCCTTCATGACAACTTATTGGTCTATACACTTATGGTTTGCATGATCGTCTCTACTGTTTTGTATTTCAATAAATGCATTTTTAAGTCATTTATTTTTAAGAAAAGAAAAACTTTACAATATTCTCTGGTGTGGCAGAAGTTCATTAACCTTTCTATGGTATTTTCAAGATTTTTGTCAGTAGTACTGACACATAGCTCTGATCTCTCAGGTTCTCGTTCTCTGTATATGTGCGCGTATGTATATACACACACACACATATATACACTTTTAGATATGTACTTTTATATACTATATATAGTATACACACACACACACACACACACACACACACACATATATATATACACTTTTAGATAAGAAGAAACACAATAAATAAACTAACTAAATAAATTATCAGAGTATGTCCTAACTGAGATTGTGTAATACTGGACTGAGTTTCTGCTTCTTCCCCAAGGTTTTGAGAATGTGAAGCCACGACATTCACTAATGGCAAATCAGAAAGCACAGAATTCATGATTGTATGTACTGTTGCCAGGCAGGCAGGAAGGAAAAAAGACAGAAGGAAGGCGGGCCCTGAAAAACAAGTCCCTGGGGCATTGGAACCGTTCTATTTCCGGGAAGATGCACAGTCAGACTTATGTCCATTTCCCCAAAGACTCATCAAAGACCTATCTTCCTCCTAGAGCATCAGATCATGCGGACGTACCCAACTGTTTAGAGATCTCATTGAGCACACGCTATTAATGTGAAATCCCTTCGCCAAAGTTTCTGGAACACAATGCCATGAACTTATTTTTCTTTTAAAAATATTTATCTCTCTGACGCTTAATCCCATACAATAGAAACAGGGATGGGCTAGTTTCCTAGAATTTAACGTGCAGTGGAATAGAAATGCCCAGTTATCTCTACCACCTAGAGCTAGAGGATAAGGCAACCTTCACACATCCTCACTCCCAAGATCCTGTAAATTTCTACTCAAGTGAAATTGTTCATTTTTTAGTTCACAACTCTATACTTTTAGAAGTGAGAATCAAATGCTTTGATCCCGGTGTTTGGAAACCAGACAAAATTAAACCCAAATATCAGCTCTGCCAACTATTCTACTTTGAGACATCAGGCACACTGCACGAGAACTTCACTTTCCCAATCTGTTAAAAATACATGATCACCAACACACCAGGGTTAGCATTAACACATGCACAGCACACAGTGCAGGGCCTCGAACGTGAGAAACCTCAGCAAATGCTGTTCTCTTCTGCTTCTTTTTCATTGTATTTGTTTTTGCAAGACTCTTGTTTGTCAGTAATTGTGCTGCTATATTCCAAAGCAATCAGTTGATTTGGTCAATGCAGATTTTGACCTACCCTCAAACCATGCCTCCTGCTCATGTTGCATCCAAAAGAACACTTAATGTTTTGGCATCGAAGCTGGGTAGACTGTCTGGTGACCAAGACTGCCTTGACATCTCCATCAGTGTGATTGACTTCCTCCTGACTCTAAGCCCCTGACCTTTCTTTTCTTAGAGCATTTTACTTATAAACTTGTGATTATAAATCCTTTCTCTGTCCCTTTGAAATATAAATCCTTTTAGAAAGTTTCTTTCCAGTTTTACAACCCAGGACTGTCTTTCCCAAGGACCTGAGAACCATTTCTTTGAAATGTAATCATCAAGGAATATAGTGTTCCTGTTTCTCAGTCCCTGTGGAGGGGTCATACAACTTGCTCCAAGTTGTCACTACCTCTGATCATGAAGACAGAAGAAAAATGAGAAAATTGACTTTTCCTTTGGGTAAAACCAATTACAAACACAGATGGTCTACAATCCCCTATAGAGTTAGGTATTCCTGGGTATTCAGACTTAGTCTGTCTCTCTCCCCTTCTACTGGCAAAAGCTTTATAATATAAAATCAAGTTCTTTTTTTTCCCCAGGACTAAACATATCCCTTTTTTAAATTAACATATAATGTATTATTTGTTTCAGGGGTACAGGTCTGTGATTCATCAATCTTACACAATTCACGGCACTCACCATAGCACATACCCTCCCCATGTCCATCACCCAGCCACCCTATCCCTCCCCCTAGCAACCCTCAGTTTGTTTCCAGAGATTAAGAGTCTCTTACGGTTTGTCTAAGATCAAGTTCTATCTACTAATTTTGGATGGTATTTTTGTTTGTTTAACAATGAATACATAAATTTCTTGCAAATTGATATGAGTCGTGAATAAACATACCCCCATAATGATTCATTCCTATCTGTATACCTGTACACTTACCAGAGCTTCTCGAAGAGAAAGACAAGAAACATGATATTGAAGGAAGGTAAAGGTATAAATCAATAAACATGTCACTGATTTAATGTATCAGTAAACTGATGAATGAATCAAGAAATGTTTAATAAATTCAGAGAATTCTGAGACAGTGTCTTTCCTATTGTCATAAATCAATCTTTCTCTTTCTTTCAGTCTCTCCCAACTTCCATTCCCTTTCCATGCATTTATTTCCAAATCATATGTAAAGAGTATTTTAAAACAAAAAAAAAACATGTATAATACAGTAATGAACAATTCAAGTGAAACACATAGTTTCAAATAGATATTAGTTAGTAACATACCAGTTAATATGTGGCTCACTCAGTGCTCAGCACAGTGAGCAGGATCTGCTCTCGTTTTTGACAGTGATGTCAAGTTTCTTTCGCCTTTCTTTTACACATTTTCTACAGAAGTGCTGATCTTCACCCAAAAGAAGAGTTCAATTTTGCTTACTAAGCATAGGTTATCATCAGCCACCTTTGATATGTCTGTTTGCCTGAGTGCTTTCAGCTGTAACATGGTCATAAATACCTTCCAACATACTTTCCTCCCTAGGAAGCTGCATATTAATAATTACTGAGTTACACCTGTTTCATCTGTCACATCAGATTCATTATTTTCATAACGGAATCTACCAACAGATTGTGCAGGAATTATAGTCTTTTTTTTCTCTTTTTTTTTTTTTTTTGTTTTTCTTTGGTAAAGATTTTATTTATTTATTTGACAGAGAGATCACAAGTAGGCAGAGAGACAGAGAGAGAGAGAGGAGGAAGCAGATTCCCTGCTGAGCAGAGAGCCTGACATGGCCTAGATCCGGAGACCCTGAGATCAGGACCTGAGCCTAAGGCAGAGGCTTAACCCACTGAGCCACCCAGGTGCCCTGCTTGTTTCTTAAAGTATGACTCTCAGTGAAACCCTCCACCAAGCAGGCAGGGTTGTATCTTAGTATCTGTGGGACATTGTTGCTTTAAAAAAAAAAAAAGAAAGGAGCTAGGAATCAATGCCTGTTTGTTCAATAACACGGCAAAAGAGAAGAGAACACGTTTGCAAACAGCAGGTAAGGCTTTCAATTTGAAAAGCAATCAGAGTATCAGCTCTCTGGCTTCAAGGGCAGAGCTCATAGCTATATACCAACAGAGGGGAGGAGATCTGAATGCAGCTCTTCTTAGTTTTGTGATTTACATTTACAAAGCCATTCCTGACACTCTTACATTCTGATTCTGAACGCTTATGCAGTGAGGCTCAGTTTTGATTACTTAGACTTGTTGCTTGCTGCTTGATATACCTTATCAAATTTCATATTTATTTAAGAGGTCTTTTAAAATATGGGCATATATAGGCAATCTTAAAAAAAAAAAAAAAGTCCCAGTTAACCCTGAAATTCCATAAACAGTTACAGGGTCCCTATTCTTTACCAAGGATTGTAGCAGGCACTGAGGATGCAGAGGTGTTTTGCTTGTGAGGAATGTCAATCATGTATTTTTAGAAGTTAAAATTGAGTGTGGATTAAATCCATAAAAATACAATGCTATATATAAAATCAGGAATTCTATCCTTCTGCTGTATACTGCAAGCTTATCTGTTGTTAAAAACAAGACCACAGGCCCAAAATAGAGCTGCTTTAGTTAAGCCCTACATCACAAACCAAAACTTAATTACAGTTACGGCTCTCCAGACACGAAATCTTAAACCAGTCAATCAGAAATTGCCTTAAAAACAAAACAAAACAAAACAAAACTTGCCTGATCAGCTTGATAAAACCCCTGCCAACCCCTAAAGGAAAGTGACCTTGAAATAACCAATACACATTTTTTCCTTCTTGTTCCTGCTCTCTTCTGCTTTGTGTTTGGTTTTGTACAGCAACTCAAGTTTTCTCTCCAAATTCAGCTAGACTGGATGCTGCCCAATTCAAATTGATTTTTGCTCAAATAAACTCTTAGAATGTCTAACGTGCCTCAGTTTACCTTTTAAGGGTCTGGGTGTCCCAAGAAAAAAACAAAAGAAGACCCTCCGGAACCCCCTGGAGCAAGAAGCAAGCAGGCTCCCCTACCTGTTGCAGCCCCTGAGCTTACGGCTTTTCCGCTGCCTATGGAAGTTTAAGTCCCTCTTGGATCCTGGCTCTGTAGCTTTTGCAGGAAGCACTTTCAGACCTTGGGCATTTCCTTTACAGGACTGATCTGACTTAGAAAGCAACTGGGTATGGGGGAGTGAGACTGGGTACAACTCAGAAACATTGGAGTCCTAGATCAGACTGCATCAAACTCAAAAACCGGAAGTCTTGGTCCGACTTAGAAAAGGGACCGAGTCTGCGGTTCGAACGGGTCCGACTTAGAAACAGGACCGGATGCGGGGCTGGACTGGGTCTGAGGTAGAAACCGGATAGAGTGCGTTAGACCGGGTTCACTTAGAAACCAGGAAGGATTCTGAGGTCAGCCTTGGTCTAACTGAGAAACTGGATTGGATCCTGGCTGGATTGGGTCTGACTTAAGCTGGGCTGGAGCCAGTGTGAGGCCTCAGGTAAATAAAATTGTATTTTAAACCTGAACTCGCATGTGAGCCTTACCAAAGATAATCTTGAATTACTGTGGCCGGGGTGGAGAACTTTTAACCTGCATAAGCTTTTCCATTTATGAGATGCCCTAGAGTAAACAAGGTCTCAGCCAAGCACACACCATAAAGAATAAAGGAAAAATTATTTTTACTCTTCTCTGGTTTCTGATGGCCAGGATGAGACCCGCTGGGCCACCCCACCCACTCCAGAGCCTGCAGACAGGATCCTAAGAAAACTTGGAAGCCAGCAAATGGTGAGAATTCTTTTTTATTTTTAATTATGTTGTTAGTCACCATACAGTACATCATTAGTTTCTGATGTAGTGTTCCATGACTCATTGTTTGCTTATAACACCGAGTGCTTCATGTAATATGTGCCCCCCTTAATACCTATCACCAGGCTCACCCATTCTCCCACAACTCTGTTTGATTCCTGGAGTCCGCAGTCTCTCGTGGTTCGTCTCTCCTCTGTGGTCCTCTCCTTCATTTTCCCCTTCCTTCTCCTAAGGTCCTCCATGCTATTCCTATGTTCCACAAATAACCCAAACGATATGATAACTGGCTTTGTCTGCTTGATTTATTTCACTTAGCATAATCTCCTCCACTTCCATCCATGTTAATGCAAATGTTGGGTATTCATTCTTTCTGATGGCTGAGTAATATTCCTTTGTGTAAATGGACTACATCTTTATCCATTTGTGTGCTGAAGGGCATTTCGACTCCTTCCACAGTTTGACTATAATGGACATGGCTGCTATGAACATGGGGTATATATGGCCCTTCTTTTCACCACATCTGTATCTTTGGGGTAAATACCCAATAAAGCAATTGCTGGGTCATAGGGTAGCTATAGTTTTAAATTTGAGGAATCTCCACACTGTTTTTTGAAGTGGCTGTACCAACTTGCATTTCTACCAACAGTGTAAGAGGGTTCCCCTTTCTCCACATCCTCACCAACATTTGTTGTTTCTTGTCTTGTCAATTTTTGCCATTCTAAATGGAGTGAGATGGTATCTCAATATGGTTTTGACTTGAATTTCCCTGATGGCTAATGATGGTGGACACTTTTTCATGTGCGTATTAGCCATTTGTATGTCTTCTTTGGAGAAATATCTGTTCATGTCTTCTGCCCATTTTGTGACTTGATTATTTGTTTTTTGGGTGTTAAGTTTGAGTTCTTTATAGATCTTGGATACCAGTCCTTTTTCTGTAGTGTCATTTGCAAATATCTTCTCCCATTCTGTGGGTTATCTCTTGTATTGTTGACTATTTCCTTTGCTGTGAAGATGCTTTTTATCTTGATGAAGTACCAAAAGTTCATTTTCGCTTTTGTTTCCCTTGCCTTTGAAGACAAGTTTTGAAAGAAGTTGCTGTGACCAATGTTGAAAAGGTTACTATGTTCTCCTCTAAGATTTTGATGGATTCCTGTCTCTCACACTGAGGTCTTTCATTCATTTAGAGTGTATGGTGTAAGAGAATGGTTGGGTTTCATTTTTCTGTATAACTTGGGTCCTTTGCCTCCATGCATTCCCAGGGTTATTCAGTAGTGCCAGGAATATTTACTGTTTGTCCTGGCTGAAACCTGACAAGGTATTTGAAAAGATTTATTTTTAAACTGTTCCATGGTCAAAAGTTGGCCAGATTGGAAGCTGATTGTCAGAGCTTGATAGGAACTTCCTCTTTCTCTAATCTAAAATGTACTATAGACCCAGAGAGAAAGGAAAACATTCTGAAATCTTTATGGAAGCATTTACTAAAACAGTCCAAGGACACACAACTTTAAATCTAAAACATAAGAATCTTTTTTTTAATTTTTTAATTTTTTATTTTTCCAGTGTTCCAAGATTCTTTGTTTACACCCCCCACCCAGTGCTCCATGCAATACATGCCCTCAATACCTACCACCAGGCTCGCCCATCCCTCCACCCCCACCCCTACAAAACCCTCTGTTTCTGAGTCCAAAGTCTCTTATGTAAAATGTAAGAATCTTTTTATTTCCATCTTTATTGAAGATCTTTTTCCTGATGTAAAGATGCAAACTGGAGATGATGTATTGGATGCATAGGGCAGTCATTTGATATCATGCAAGTTACAACCCACTTCTCTGAGGAATTAAAAACAACTATATTTGTCTTACAAATCTATTCTTTCAAGAACAAAGATGTGACTCTAGAAATAACTCAAAGCCCACCTATCTTTTTTTACCAGTCCCTAAACCTCCCCTAAACCTCTTCTATTCATCTCAAAAAGCTTGCAGATACTGTAAAAGATGTGGATTTAGTCCTTCTTGGTGGGACTTGCATTCTTCCTCTGTGCCTTTTGAGATATAAGTAATTTACATGGTCTTCTCCCAGATTTAAGGTGGTTCTTATTAAAAGGGGGAAAAAAGAGAGAGAGAGAATGCTATTTTGAAAACAGACCTATTAAAAATCTTAAAAGTCTCTTCCACAAACATTAGTTAAAAAAAAAAAAAAATCCAGGCACCTGGGTGGATCAGTGAGTTAAAGCCTCTGCCTTCGGCTCAGGTCATGATCTCAGGGTCCTGGGATCCAGGCCCACATCGGGTTCTCTGCTGGGCGGGGAACCTGCTTCCTCCTCTCTCTCTCTGCCTTCCTCTCTGCCTGCCTGTGATCTCTCTCTGTGTCAAATAAATAAATAAAATCTTTTTTAAAAAATCCATCAAAGCAGGTAAATTTAACTTATTACATCTTCCAGAAACACAATCTAGATACCACTGTTCTTTCATAAACTAGTGAGGTTTGCATAATTATACCTGTCGGTTGGCTAAGATTTTTAAATAAAAACTGTAAAGTCTTTGTATCTATCTGTATGTTCATGTATGTTTAAATATGCATGTTATACATAAGCATTTTTTCTACCTCTGGATAGTATTGTCAAAATTCATTTGTAAATACCTCTATTTAATGGCTTAAAGAAAGTTAAGGATTTATATAAATCAAGTGTACTCTCAGAAATAAAGAACACCTAAAGTGTGAGCTACAAAAGCAAAAATAAGTGGTACCACATCAAACTAAAGAGCTTCTGCAGCAAAAGGAGCCATCAATAACATGAAAAGAGAAGCTATGGAATGGGGGGATAATTACCAACCATTATTCTAATAAGGGTTAATGCCCCAGATACATGAAGAATTCATAGAACTCAATAGCAAAACAAACAAACAACCCAATTACAAAATGGGCAAAGGATCTAAATAGACATTTCTTCAGAGAAGGTATATGAAAGGCCAAAAGGTAAATGAAAAGATGCTTGACCTCTCTAATTCATTAGGAAAATTCAAACTAAAACCACAGTGAGGGGCACATATGTGGCTCAGTTGGTTAAGCATCTGACTTGGTTTGGGCTCAGATCATGATCTCAGGGTCATGAGATTGAGCCCACATTGGGCTCCACACTCACTGGGGAGTCTAATTGAGATTCTCTCTCTCCCTCTGCTCCTCCCCCCACTTGTACGTGCTCTTTCTCTCTATTTCTCAAATAAATAAATAAATCTTAAAAAACAATCTCCAGTCTCTTGATCATAGATAGCAGCATTATTTACAGTTGACAAGATATGGAAACAACTGGATGTCCATTGATGGATGAATGCATAAAGGAGTTGTGTGTGTGTGTGTGTGTGTGTGTGTGTGTGCATACATGAAATTATATTGAAATATCATTCACACAATGAAATATTATTCATTCTTTAAAAATACAAGGAGATCCTACAATTTTCAGCAATGTGAATGGACCTTAAAAGACATTCCAAGTGAGTAAATCAGACAGGGAAAAGACATACATCTATGATCTCCTGTCAGACTCTATTTAGAATTTGATTTTGGGGAAGTTACCAGAGCATCAAAAGGTTTGAATATTTGAATAAAGAGGATTACTGATTATTATGAAATGAAAACTATCTGTGTAATGAAAGTGAAAGTAGAAGGTGTTAATGGCAAATACAGAAGGTTGCATAGGTATGAACAAAACCCAGTTCTTTCAGTATTGAGAATACTGGGTTTTCTTAAGTAAGCAAAGACCTAATAAAGTTCATAGCTCCCATACTGCTCATACGATTTGTGTGCCTCCGAGGAAAGATCAATACTGTGCTATATACAGTTTAACCTATGTTTGTTTTCATATAAATTAGATTAACAGTGTTAAAAGATAAACTGAGGCACATTAAAATTTGTTAAGAGCTTGAGCAAAAATTGGTTCAAATCAGGTCGCATCTAATCCAGCTGTATCAGTATCAAGAGTACCTGTTAGAGTGCTTTCCATGAATCTTACTTTTGCAAAAACATCAGAGTAAAACACTGTCTGTAAATAATGAAAGAATTTAAAAGGCCCATGCTTAAAGATCTGATGAGAGTTCATTTATAATGAATTGTCAAGTAAATGTTCTCTCTCCAATACATAACATTTTAAGATAATAACTGGAATTACAACTGATGACATTATACCAACATTGTTGCCAGATTACAAAGTGTCAAAACTTGGGTGGGTGGATATTTCACAACTGAAGAAGGCTCCCCTTGACATCTGGTCTTGTGCCAATGCTGAGACCTCAAAATCAAATTGTCTAGGAAGAGGAGTAGCTCACATTGAGGCAGATTGCTTCTTCCCAAGATGGTAGATCAAAAACATTTCTTTCTACCTCTCCCCTCTCTGAATGTCCTTCTCCTAATTCTTACACAAAATCATTTTTGTATTGCTCTGACCTGGCACATATCTCAGGCCACTGCAAGGTGTGTGTGTGTGTGTGTGTGTGTGTGTGTGTGTGTGTGTGTGTGTGTGCGTGCGCGCGCACACGTGTGCTATCCTACCTCCAAATGACTTTGGGATCTGCCATGATGCTGGTGATCTTATAGATCTGCCCATCACAAATTTCTGAATTTCTTATGCCTCAGTTTCTCTGGAACAAACTCAGCCTTTTCTTTATCATGTCAGACTACTTAACCCTGGGGTACATTTCTTTGGCTGACAGTGCCAAGCTTGGGGAACTTTGCATTCAAGCTCTCTACAAAGAAAGAGACACAAGGCAAGGGAAACAAGAGTAAAACTGCGTAGTCTACAGACTCTTCTATTTTACTGGCCTCCATGGCTGTCACCTTTTTATTCCCAAGCCACAGAATCAAATGGTAATCATCAGGAGACATTCATGACTCAAAATATGCTTTATTTTTGGCAGATGCCTCTGGCGAAGACTTGTAAGTGAAAAGGAGGCTGTGATTAGGAACCTCCCCTTAACTCTTAAAGATATTTCAGCATCTGCTCCTAAAGCAATAGCTGCCCAAGGAAAATCCCTAGACCCCCTGTCCAAAATTGTTCTTGATCACAGGATAGCCCTTGGTTATTAGTTTAGCTGAGCAAGATGTCTGTGCTATGGTCAACACCTCTTATTGCACTTGGATTAACACTTCTGGTAAAGCTGAGACTCAGATACACAAGATCACTGAACAAGTCATTTAGCTTAAGAGACTGACTGCTTCAAAGGGGCCTTTTTTGAACTTACTTGATTCTGATTGTTTAGGTCATAGGGACCGTGGCTCTGAAGTACACTCATTGGGAATTATCCCACTTCCAATAATCATAGTAGTCTCCTGACATACTGTATTCACTCAAAAGGCTGAACTGCATGTTGGGGGGGGGTGTATGTTTGTACCATTAACCACCAAGCAAATTATTTCCCAAATAGAATATCAGAAAGGGAACAAAAGAAAATGACCAAATTAAAGAACGTGCACCTGATCTTGAGACCTGTTAATGCCACACCGAGATTCAGCAAAAACTGAGAACTCCAGAGTAGTAGTAGGGCATAGTGGTTATTTAAACTCTATTATATCTCTCAGGCTGAGAGTCTGGTCAAAAAGGGAGGGAGATTGTGAAAAATAAGACAACAGGCCTAAAATGGAATGTCCTATGATAAGTCTTAATGTCACCAAACAGACTGAATTTAGTTACAGTTATGCCTGTCTCTGAAATGAAATCTGAAACCAATCATGAATGGGGTGAGCCAGCTAAGTGTCTGACTCTTGATTTCAGCCCTGGTCATTATATCAGGGTTATGAAATACAGCCCTCACTGGGCTCCAAGCTGAATGTGGAGTGTGCTTAAGATTCTCCCTCTCCTGGGCGCCCGGGTGGCTCAGTGGGTTAAAGCCTCTGCCTTCAGCTCAGGTCATGACCTCAGGGTCCTGGGATCAAGGCCCGCATCGGGCTCCCTGCTCGGCAGGCAGCCTGCCTCTCCCTCTCTCACTCCCCCTGCTTGTGTTCCCTCTCTCGCTGTGTTTCTCTCTGTCAAATAAATAAAATTAAAAAAAAAAAAAAAGGAATAATCTGATTATCACTAGCTAGGTAATCTGCCTAATAGATCCCTAACATCCCTTAAAGGAAAGTAACCTACTTTTTTGCCTAGTATAATTTCCTTGTTCATGTTCATTTCTGCCTATAAACATCTTTCATTTTGTACAACCATTTGAACCTCTTTTCTATCTGCTAGATTGGATGTTGCCTGATCTGAATTAATTTTTGCTTAAAGAATTTAAATATGCCTCAGTTTATCTTTTAAAACCATTAATATATATGAAAACAAAACCAGGCTAAACTGTATTTATCCCAGTATTGATTTTTCACTGGAGACATGAATCAGATAAGCAGTATGGGAGCCATGAGCTAACTTAGTAAAGAAAAGGGGACAGAGTTTCTGTGGCTTTGCAAGACCTTCAGAACAATAACAAAATATCTGGTTGGGCTCTGAATAAAATGTGTGAAATTAGACATTGATTCCCTTCCTGCTGCAATGCAAGAACATTATTTTCAACACTATTTGCCAAAGGCAGCCTCTGGTTTCTTCTAATAATAATTTAAAAAAATGGCAACCTTCTGATTTGAACCCAAGAATTCTGACAGTGACTCCTATTGTTCCTGCATATTGAATAGCATCCTAGCACAGCACATCTACATGTTCATGTCTAATAAATATTTGTCAGTGGGATTTCTTTTGAAAACCACTCCCTTATTTCTTATTTATATTTACAGAATTATATAGAAGACAAGCACTTTCAAATATGTATGGGACATAAGTATTCTGTTTACTATGTAAACATAACACAAATGCACAAACCCTTCTTCCCAGACAGATAATGTTAGAAATGCAAAGAGAACAGACAGGAAAGATGAAATGTCAGGTCTTAATAGCTCACATATTGTATCCGTGGGGGATATTGGCAAGAAACAGAAGGCATGGTAGAATGGAGGTAATTGAGGAGAGTTTAATAAAAGACAATTTACAAAGATATGAACAGAATTAGGAAAAGCCAACAAGAATTGGGGCTCCAGGGGCGCCTGGGTGGCTCAGTTGGTTAAGCAACCGCCTTCGGCTCAGGTCATGATCCCAGAGACCCGGGTTCAAGTCCCACATCGGGCTCCCTGCTTGGCGGGAGACCTGCTTCTCCCTCTCTCACTCCCCCTGCTTGTGTTCCCTCTCTGGCTATGTTTCTATCTGTCAAATAAATAAAATATTTAAAAAAAAAGAATTGGGGCTCCATGGGGAGGAGAAGAAAGGGGGAAGATATTGTGCCTAACGACCTAATTAGGCAAGAGGAAAGAGGGAATACTACAAAGGATGGCTGCCTGATAGGAGTGTGGCTTTTAGAAGAGGGACACAGTCTTTCTACTAGAAAGGAAGCAGGGCAGTGCAGGTCCTATCCTTGTTCATCTACTCCCCTTGAGATTCTGCTGCTGTTTTCCATTGACTGAACCCAACGTGGAAGCTAAGGGAAGGAAGCTCATTGATACTGTCCAAACAAATGAACCTTCCAGGACCAGAGCAGAGTGGAGAAGATGGGATCTGGAGAGGCAAACTGAAAATGTCCATAACAGTCCACCTGTTTGACCTTTAGCATCTACTCTTGTCTTTTGTCCAGATGAGGGTAGCCAAAGACCCATCAGTTTCTATATCATCACAGAATGGTGTCAATTCTTTCATACTGCCAATGGAAAACAAAAACCTTTTTCATTATTAGTGCCTTTTAAATAATTGAACAAGAGGAAAAGCAAAGAGGGAAGCAAAAATATTAACCTAAAGTATAACTATTATAGTCCTAACTTCTGTGCCTGTTGTATTTTCTGTTTCCAAGGCTCAATTTGATAATCAGCCTTCCTTCTCCAATCACCCATTCCATGTGTTCCCTAACCCCCTGACAGAGTCTCTGCCAGAGGGAATCTTTTTTTTTTTTTTTTTAAGATTTTATATTTATTTGACAGAAACACAGCTAGAGAAGGAACACAAGCAGGAGGAGTGAGAGAGGGAGAAGCAGGCTTCCCGTGTAGCAGGGAACCCGAGGCGGGGCTTGATCCCAGAACTCTGGAATCGTGACCTGAGCTGGAGGTAAATGCTTAACAACGGAGCCACCCAGGTGCCCCTGCCAGATGGATTCCTGACCAAACCTTCAATACTCATCTTAGTCTGTGCTGGCTATTATAACAGCTACCATGAGCTGGGTGGTTTAATGACACCAGAAATTTATTTCTCACAATTCTGGAGTCTGAGATGTCCAAGTTCAGGGTGCCAGGAGATTCTGTGTCTGCTGAGGACCTGCTTCCTGGTTCACAGAGGGTACGCTTTCACTGTGTCCTCATGTGGTGGAAGGGACATGGGCTCTCCTAGGGTCTCTTTTATAAGGGCATCGATTCTACTTGTGAAACTCTGTCCTTAGGACGTAATTACTTCATGGAGGGCCCCACCTCGGAATATCATCATATTGGGAATTAGGTTTCAACTTATAATTGGGAGCAGGGTACAAATATTCAGACTGTACACTGTGGAGTCGAGGTCTTAGGTCCTTGGAATCTATATTGTTGTAATTTTCCCCTGTCTAAAACTAGTGTGCAAGAAAGTAACAGATAATCCAGTGTTTCCTTAGGGTTCTGGCCATAGTCTTCTTTGCTCTCATTGTTTGATAGCAACCCAAATTCTCCAGGGTACTCAAATAAATTGCCCAATTCCTACATCTCTATAGTTTGAACAGTCTAAAATGGCCAGGGAAGAGTCCAAAAGGCCAGGTCTTAGCTCCCAATTTAATAGACTATGCTGAAAGGTAAAAGTTTCTTTTCCTTTTTCTTTTCTTCTTTCTTTCTTTCTTTCTTTCTTTCTTTCTTTCTTTCTTTCTTTCAGATTTTATTTATTTATTTGACAGAGAGAAAGGCAGCAAGAGCAGGAGCACGATTGGGGAGTGGGAGAGGGAGAAGTAGGCTTTCCACTGAGCAGGAAGCCGGATGTGGGGCTCAATCCCAGGACCCTGGGATCATGACCTGAGCCAGAGGCAGACACTTAGCGACTGAGCCACCCCAGTGCCCCAAGGTGGAGGTATTTCTATCATGAGACTAGGGTTTCTAACCTACCCAGGACAACTTTTTGCTATAGAAAGCAAAAAGTACTTAAGTGGATTATAGGTATGGTGGTGATGATGTCAATATCCCCTATATATCTTGATTCCTGGACTAAGAATTCAGGTTTAGAAGTTACCTTTTAGCCCTGTTGATTGAAAATCTGTATCCCATCTTGTAGGACAGCATCCTAAGCTCATGGAGTGTTGCTTCCAAGAGAGCACCCCCATCAATCATTTATCATACAATTTTACTATTCTAGCAAGCGTTCCTTTCTGGATAATGAGGCGTATGGGACTCGCAGTGATCTTTATGGGAATGAACCTTTTGCTCCTCCTTGTTTGCCATAAGGTGAGAGAGCTGATGATCAACAATATTGGATGTCAGCAAATCATGCATGTTTCAACCCCAGAAATGATCATTTCTGCAGATTTGCTGTAAGCAGGGAAGGTAAATCTGTAACTAAAGAATAAGGGTCTATTACTATGATGACAAATTACTGACCTCTCCAAAATGGAAAGGAATGATGTCAGTCTAGGGCTTAGCACCTGCTTTAGCTTTGCTTTGCTCTTTCTTTCTTTCTTTCTTTCTTTCTTTCTTTCTTTCTTTCTTTCTGTCTTTTCTTCCTTTCTTATGGATTTATTTTACTAAGTATAATGGCTTCTTCTCCATAATATTTTATTTATTTTTCTTTTAATTATAGTACTGTTAACAGACAGTGTTATATTAGTTTCATTTGTTTATGTATGTCCTTCCTTTTATCTTTTGTTTTCCTTTTTTGTTCTTTTCTCCCCCCTCTCACGTCTGTGTGGCTTGGGTTCTTTTTATTTGTATTTTATTTATTTATTTATTTATTTATTTATTTATTTATTTATTTATTTACTTATTTGAGAGAATGAGAGCATGAGTAGAGGGGAATGGTAGAGGGAGAGGGAGAAGCAGGTTCCTCCACTGAGCAGGACTCTGGGATCACCACCTGAGCCCAAGGCAGACACTTAACCAAGTCAGCCATCCAGGCACCCTTGGGATTCTTTTTAAATGACCATTTATCGGGGCGCCTGGGTGGCTCAGTTGCTTAAGTGACTGCCTTCAGCTCAGGGCATGATCCCGGAGACCCAGGATCAAGCCCCACATTGGGCTCCCTGCTCGGCGGGAAGCCTGCTTCTCCCTCTCTTACTCCCCGTGCCTGTGTTCCCTCTCTGTCAAATAAATAAAATCTTTAAAAATAAATAAATAAATGAGCATTTATCATTTTTCTAAAAACAAAGTCAATAAAATGACCATTGTTTTAAAATGTGCTTCTAAAACAACAACAACTAAACAACCATTACTTCAGCTAACTAATTAAAATAAATCAAAAGGGATTATAATGAACTAGGTTGCACTTTTTTCCCCTTTATATTTCCTGGAAAGGCTCATATCACCATGAGTTTGATAATAGTACAATCAAAGGGATCATGGAATTGTGTTTTCTAATTTATGCTCAAAATTTCCTTCAAAGACAGCTAAATCCTTGGTAGTTTCCAAAAAGAATATAGCTAGCACCTTAGGGATGATATCAGACACTCTTTGAAACCAGGCAGATGCCATTTAGTATGCTGAATTATTACATTATTTCTAGTAACTTAATGGCTTAAAAGAGTTATTGGATCTTCCCATAGCATCAAATTACTCTTCAGTAGGAACTTAAGATAGAAATTGATTCACCATGTATATCAACAATGTGCTTGATATAGCTAATTGCTTCTTGAGGCAAATTGAAGGTAACTACTTTATGCTACTCAAAACCTGATATCTCTGTTTCTAATCATGTATTTTTAAAAGATAATATTATCAAATATTTAAATAATTCTAAATTATCCTCATTAAAATTATGTTACTATTATGGAGCATTGATTTTTTTTAAAAGGAATCACCGTATAGGCATTCAAAACTAACAAGTACAAATGAAATACAAATAGGATTTTAATAGTGCATAGGAGGCATCTGAACAGATGGTGTAAAGAAAATTATTTTAATTAGTACACTACTGTTTTGGGTTGAATTGTGTTCTCCCCAAATTCATATGTTGAAGTCTTAACTCCCATGAGTTCAAACAGCGACCTTATTGGAAATAGGGTGATTACAAATATAATTAGTTAAGATCAGAATGGAATAGGGTAGGTCCCTAATCCAAGATGGCTATTGTCCTTACAAAATGAGGAAATGTGGACACAGAAACACACATAAGAAGAACATTCTATTATTGGACTTAGACATCACAGTCAAGGAGAGAACCCTGGAGCAGAGCCTTCCCTAGTGCCTTTAGAGGGCACACAGACCTGCTAACACTTGATCTCAGACTTCTACACTCCCCGACTGTGAGACAGTAGTTCTAGTTGTCTAAGTCACTCAGTTTATGGTATTCTGTTAATGCAGCCCTAGAAAACCAATGCAAGTATTAAAAGAGATTGGCAATGATACACCAATATCCTATGATAGATACTCAATTGCATAACTGTTACTCATGAGAAACTCATTTAAGGGAGAGGAGAAAAATGTAGAGAAAAAAATTAAACACAAACTAACATAACAATTTCTCCAAGAAGGGCATTGTCACTCTCTCATCAAGGTTTCCAGTTCAAAGTGAGACCAAAGGACTGATTTCCATAGGAAATAGTGTCATGAAGGAGTCCACAGGCAGAGACCAAAATGTCACATTAAACTGCAAATCGTAGCTATACTGAATCAGCTCTAAGACATTGCTCAAATAATACACTTCTCATCTGAATGAGATTTAAATATTCAAATAGTTGAAATTTAAGAATATTTCCCTCTTCTAAGTCTTACTAGACTTCCCAAGAAACTAGTCATTTCTATCGGTTGAACAGGGGAGACTCAAATCCTGCATATTTATCATCAAAATGATAATCAGGTGCCAGATAACACAAACCCACAAAGATTTCCAGTAACCCTCTATGAAGTCTTAACTACAAAAACCAACGTGAAAAGATAAGCCCAATGTTGTGCCAACATGAAAATATACAAATAGCTTCTATTTCTACATGTACGTGACAAACAAAAATTTTTAAAAGCACATACATTTGAGAGAAAACAGTATTTTGGGGTAATATGTCCTGTAGTTTGTCCTGTAGTTTCTGAACTTCTGGTGTATTGCTCTGTACGTCTGAGAATACTTGTATTTTATTATGAAAAATAAGAGTTGACCCATTTTTTAGAGATAGTGTAAATCTTATCCATGGACTAATGGAAATGACCAGAAATTCACACACAACATTACAGAATTGGTTTTGATGAATTACTCTTGGTGTAATTCTGGTTTTACCCTCATTGAAAGACATTACAGGAAGGAACTGTAATCCCCAAATGTTGATGGAAGAAAGCCTAGGAAGGAACAGTACAGTGGACAAGAATTGAAAAAACCAACAAAGGACAGCAATACATGACTGGATATGAAGAAGCTAGGGAGAGAATGATATTACCAGAACCATAGAAGAGCTGTAGGTATGGGAGAGAGCCACCGCAAGAGCTCTTGCCTGAAGCCAAGGAGTGTACTTGCTGCTGGAACCATAGGCCCTATTTGGTGGGAGCAGAGTAAATCAGTACCCTGAACTATTTCTCCTCTGCCCTTGCTCTTTTGTTGGTTTCTCTCAAAGTGCAGGAAAATTCAGGAGAGGGAGCTCAAGGAGGCCAGCCTTCAAAGGCTTTATGGAGCAGGCAAAAAAAAAAAAAAAAAAAAAAAGTGAAGAAAGGGTATAGAGGGTTCACTTGGTTACTCCATTTAGTTAAAAAAAAAAAAATGTTACAGATACTCCTCACCACAATGCTACTGTATCCTTTATGACCACCCATTGGGAGGAATTTCCTGAAGGGCTCACTTCCAAGAATAACTCCACTTACCTTGTGGTAATCTCCTTATGTAATAGAGAGCAATTTAATATTTTCTCTCTGTTTTGGTTTATAGAAAACTTCAAGTTAAATGTATGTTCTATTTATAACATCATATATAGGTCTCGTGGCATCCAGGACCTACAAGCCTTGCCCTTGATTTTGTTTTTAATTATTTTGTTTTCAATTTTCCTGTGATTTGTCACTTGCTTTGATATGCTGTGTATGTTGTGTAAAAAAAATAACTAATTCATCAGAATGAAAAACTTCTGTTCTTCAAAGGACTATTTAGACAATAAAAAGGCAAGCCACAGACTGGAAGAAAAAAAAATGCAGTGCATATATTTGGCAAAGTGTATATAGAGAGAACATGTGAAGATACCTACAAATCAATACTATAGATGAACATTAAGGAAAAAATTGAATAGATACTTTGCAAAAGAAGATATGGGAAGAACCAAAATAATATAAAATGGCATACACAGTTATTAGCTACTAATGAAATACAAAACAAAACCTCCCAAAGATATTATATTAATCCCACAAGAATGGTTTTTATTTTTTAATTTTTTATATTACTTTATTTTATCAGTGTTCCAAGATTTATTATTTTTAAGAATGGTTTTTAAAAAACTGACAAAATATTAAAAAGAATGTGGAATAACTAGAACTCTCATCTATTGTTAATGAAAGTGAAAAACTATGTGGCAGATACATATATTATATATTATATATGTATCTATATTTTTAAGATTTTTTTTTATTTCAGAGAGAGTGTGCAGGAGCGAATGCAAGTATGAGTTGGGTGGAGGGGCAGAGGGAGAAGCAGACATGCTACTGAGCAGGGAGCCTGATGTAGGACTGGGTCCCAGGACCCCAGGATCACAACCTGAGCTGAAGGCAGATGCTTAACAGACTAAGCCACCCAAGTGCCCCTGTTTTTTCTTTAAAATGAAACATGTGGGTGCCTGAGTGGCTCAGAGGGTTAAAGCCTCTGCCTTTGGCTCAGGTCATGATCTCAGGGTCCTGGGATCAAGACCCGCATTGGGCTCTCTGCTCAGCAGGGAGCCTGCTTCCTCCTCTCTCTCTGCCTGCCTCTCTGCCTACTTGTGATCTCTCTCTCTGTCAGATAAATAAATAAAATCTTTAAAAAAAAAATGAAACATGTACCTATACTATGACTCAGCAATTCTATTCCCATGCATTTACCCAGGAAAGATGATAATGTATATCCTCTTAAAGATTGATATTTAAGGGGCGCCTGGGTGGCTCAGTTGATTAAGCGACTGCTTTCAGCTCAGGTCATGATCCTGGAGACCCAGGATCGAGCCCCACATCAGGCTCCCTGCTCAGCAGGAAGCCCGCTTCTCCCGCTCTCAGTCCCTCTGCTTGTGTTCCCTCTCTGGCAGTGTTTCTCTCTGTCAAATAAATAAATAAAATCTTAAAAAAAAAGATTGATATTTTAAAAATCAGAAGAGATTTATAGACGATGGGGAAACCTGGAAACAACTGGAATGTTCATAAACATGGGGAACTAATAAACACCTTGTAGTTCAATGTGATATAATACAATATAATACTACTTAGCAATGAGACGAACAAACTATTAAAACATATGGCAGCACTAATAAATTTCCAAATTAAAATGCTGAGTTAGAAAGTCTTACTCAAAAGAGTACATGTTGTAGAATTGCATTTATGTGATGTGTACAATAGGCAAAATGAATCTGCGATGACAGAAATCAGATCAGTGAATGCTTCTGGTCAGGAGAGCAGATCAACTAAAGAGGTACAAAAGAAGTTTCTAGGATCATGGAAACATTGATAATCATGATTGAGGTAATGGTTAAACAGGTATATACATTAGTAAAAGCTTAATGAATTCCACTTAAAATATGCACATTTATGATATGTAAATTCAATTAAAAAGTATTAGAGATTAAAAAGTGTAAGAAAAAAAAGAAAAAGGTAGGAAAACATAAGAACTCTGAATAAATCTATAGGGCTGCATTTCTCAACTATCTACCCAGACCCTCGAACCTCTGCACTAAAGTACACTTTCAGGAATATATGGTAGTAATTTTTGTGAGCCATTAGCCATGATTGGAGGTCAATTTATTTTAATTCATTTCAACGAATGTTTACTAAGTTCCTACTCTGAAAAAGACACTGAAGGATATTGGTGAGAGACAAAGGAAGATTTCTTATCATCAAGTAACTTGTCTAATAGGGTTTCAAAGACACCAGAGAGAATTATTTCAAAGGAAATTAAAAAAATATTAAAATGGGGGAACTGGGTAGCTCAGTCAGTTAAGCGTCTCCCTTCAGCTCAGGTCATGATCCCAGGGTCTTGGGATCAAGTCCCACATTGGGCTCCTTGCTCAGCAGGGAGAAATAAGCTCTCTCTGCCTGCTGCTCTCCATGCTTCTCCTCTCTCTGACAAATAAATAAATAAATAAACCTTAAAGAAAAATAAAATGTTAGCTAGGACAGGTTACAAAGTCGTAATCATTATAGTGATCCTTGCACCTAGCAGAGTGTGAGATATGGGACAGGAAGAACTTGTAAATCCAGGTATTGTTAAAGAATAAAAAACATACCACTTTAAGGCAAAATTAGGAACAAAAACAGGTAAAAACTGAGCTTCTTATTCCTCTTTGAGTCCTTTAGTACAGAGCTTGTCCAAAAACTGGTGGCTATGATACCTTAAAACAGCTATGAGGTAGAGCAAAGCAGCAGCAAATTAATGTCCTTGAGGTTTTTTTGGAGGTTGGAGGTCCTAACCAGTCAAGTAGATTCTGGAGAAGATGGATTGAACTTTCAATGTGAACTCTGTAAATATATGGGAATGTAAGTGTTTCCCTCTGGTGGATTTTGATCTATTATTTGCTTTTGAGATAGTAAAGCAAAAATATACAATGGCCATAATAATAATACAATACCTAGAGAAAAGCATAGTGGATAAGAGGCTTGGAATCCTGGATCTATTACTTACCAGCTGTGATTAAGTCATTTAGTTTCTTCTTTGCCTTAGCATCTCATCTGAAAATGGGAATAAATTGCAGTACCTACATCATAGCATGTTCCTGAGAATGATATATTATATTCATATAAACCATGTGGAAATTCCCTAGGGCATAAAGACTCAATAAATGTCTCTTTTATTACTTTAAGAGTCATAAAGCCCTTTTGCATACTGCCGGGCATCAGTGGCAACTTAATATACATTACTTGTAATAATATTCATTATTTTTAATTTCATTTTAATTATTTTAACCTCAGCACTGTCTATGATGTCTGGTACAACAAATATGTGTCCAGTAAATGAGGAAATTCTCACATCAAAAAAGAAATTGAAACTGTCAAGTGGCCTGACTTTTTTTTTCTTTAACGCAAACTGACACCTTTCAAAATAAACTCTGGGGAGATAATTAAGTGCTCCACAAATGACATATAGAGGAAAGTGAAATAAAAACAAAGACATTTTCTGTGGTAAGAAAAAGGAAAAAATTCTCATGCAAAATGGTCTGAATTGATCAGGAGGGATAATGGAACAGAGAGTTCTTTTTAAAAGCAAAATCAATACAATGATGGAAAAAAGACTATAGCTCATTTTAAAGTGAGAAAACGGACAGAAAAAGACAAGACAGAACATAGGTGACAGTGTTAGAAAGCAAATCAGGATTTGTCAAAAGAAGAAAATATCAGCAGTTGAACTTGTAATATAATAGCTTCCCATTTTTCCCCATACATCTTAATTTAGAGCAAATGGCATCATGAAATCAACAGAATGCCAAAACGGTATAACAAGGTACAAGTAGCAATAGCAGGGATGTAAGAGAGAGAGACGGCAGATGAGGCTTGACGCCAGATAATCCAGTTTCAGTTATTGATCTTCACTGTCTGCGGATCAATATCCTTTCTCTGCCAACTGATTCTGCATCCATGTGTGGGCACGTGCACGCACGCACACACACACACAGTCTTCAACAGGACATGCAACCCAACTCCCTTGAAGGGAGAAGTCACCACAGAGATCACAGAGATCTGGAAAGCGCTCTGTATGACAAGATGGTGAGGCACCACGGTACCTCCACTGGAGAAAAGCAACTGCTCTGGAAGCTGTCAGAAGACTTTATCCTGGCTGTTAGATTTGAGAGCTGAGGACTCACAGACCTTGTCAGAGTGTTTCCACGGGGATGAACAGTTAGGCAAACAGCTATGAAATGGTGAATGTTAGGAGAGGCGCACCATTCCCTCAGAAGTGTGGGATTTGAGGACAGAACAGTCTACACAAGAATGCCAGCCAAGTCACTTAATAGCTGAACAGCTGCCTTAAAAGTGCCCAGTGTAGGGGCCCCTGGGTGGCTCAGTCAGTTAAGCATCTGCCTTTGGCTCAGGTCATGATCCCAGAGTCCTGGAATGGAGCCTGTGTTGAGCCCCTGTCAAGCCTGCTCAGTGAGGAGTTTGCTTCTCCCATTCTCTCTTCTTCTCCATGTGGCTCATGTGCTCGCTCCTTTTCTCTCTCTGCCAAATAAATAGATAAATAAGTAAATAAAATCTTAAATTTAAAAAATGCCCAATGTATTTAACCTCCTAGACATGGTTCCCTCTTCTGAAAAACAGGGCTATTCATTTTACTCGAAAGAGTTGTTGGGAGATTTAAGCTTATTTTTAAAAAATATTTTATTTATTTATTTGAGAGAGAGAGAGTGAGTGAGAGAGAGCATGCGAGGGGAGAAGGTTAGAGGAGAAGCAGACTCCCCACGGAGCTGGGAGCCTGATGTGGGACTTGATCCCGACTCCAGGATCATGACCTGAGCAGAAGGCAGTGGCCTAACCAACTGAGCCACCCAGGCACCCCAAGGGAGATTTAAGTTTAAAACTTATTACTCCATCAGTGAATGTCCCATATATATCTATAAATGTTACAGAGAAGAACTTATTTTATTTTAGAATATCTTTGTATTACTTTTCCCAAAGAATCCTACTACAGTTTTTTGTTTTTTGTTTTTTGGGTTTTTTTTGCAGGGGGTGGGGCATTCTGTTGTCTTTACTTTGTTTTGTTCTGTTTTTTAGAATTTCTGCCTTTAAAAAAATAAATAAATAACTGTGTTGCATGGTGACACCAGAGAAAGCACAGAAGCAGAGAAGGAAACAAGGAAAAGAAGAGGAACAAGAAAAGAATGATTTCAGGCCACCCACAGATGCCTGCTTTCCAGGCACAACGAGGCAACTTCTGTAGCTGTGGACCTTTGAACACTTTCAGATGGTTACTATCTGCTTTCCATTAATTAATGCAAAGACAGCTCTTCATAACACATATTTTTGTGGTTGAATATTATTTATATATTAGTCATTTTTCTGATTCCTTCTCCCTCTTTTGTTTCCATTCTTTTTCAGAAGATGCTCTGTCTGTGCTTCTTATCTTGGAAAAGGAATATAACAACATGAATCTTTAAAAAGCCTGGTAAGCTTTTACTTTTAACTTCAAAATGTTTAAATATTTAGACACCAGGGATGACACAAATATTTGGAGAAACATGAGGGTGGAAAAAGGGCCTTTCTGCAAACCTTTACTAAATCTCTCCCACCACTATGCAGGTTAAAGAAAGGATTTCTTGAGTCTTGGAAAGCAGTAGAAAAATGAGAAGAGATCATGAAAGGTTTTTGGGTCTAAGAGGAAGCATGAGCGTGTGAGGCTTAGGAAACTTTTATCTACTGAATTCAGACTATTTGTGATAGGGATGTGAGAGTTATGAATGTGAATTACCAGTGTTGGGCCCTCTGCCAGGGAGTTGGTCCTATACTTCTTGCCATCCCTGGGGCCACTCTTCCCTTCCACTGTGTACTCTGACAAAAAGTTCTTATCTAATCCCCTAGTTATATGACATTTTTATTGTATTTCTGTTGCGGTCTGAGTGTTTGTGTCCTCTTGAAACTCTTATGTTGAAATCTGAACTCCTATGGTGATGGTATTAAGAGGTAGGGCTTTCAGGGAGCTAACTCTGGTAATGAAGGTGGGTCCCTCATGCATGTGATTCTTACATTATTATAAGTACATATTATTCTGATAAATGAGGTTCAAAAGACTCCCTTGCTCTTTCTGCCATGTGAGGGCACTGTGAAAAGACAGCCATCCAGGAAGTGGTCCTCACCAGACATCAGATGTGCCAGCCCTTGATCTTGGACTTCCTAAATTCCACAACTATGAGAAATAATTTTCAATTGTTTATCATACACTCAGTCCGTGGTATTCTGTTATAGAAGCCCAAATGTATTGAAATTTCTAATGATTATCATGGATGATTTTATAGATGAGAGCTCATTTTTATGGTAAAACTTAACGTGAATTTTGATATCTATAAAAAGAAATCGTGTTGATAGAGTTTAAATGAGTTTGGGGATAGCCCACAACCCTACACTATTGAGATTTCCTTGTAGGAATATGGTTCCTCTCTTCTTGTCTTAAAATTTTCCTTTGGCTCCTGCAGTTGAGTTTTGGGATGTAACGTGAATTCTGTATTTCTTGTTTATCACCAAGGAATTTTGATGTTGTCGCTACTGTGATTTGGTAGTAACAATTCTGCTTAACAGTCACTGCATATTGATTATGTATTAGGCACTGTGCTGAGCAATTTAGTAGTATTTATTTATTTAATTCTTACAATAATCCTGTGAGTTAAGAACTATATGAAACCCATTTTGAGAGAACAGAATTGATTCTCAAATAAATTAAGGAATTTGCCCAAAATCATGCAGCAAGCACATGGCAGAGCCAAGATTTAAAACTAGATTTGTCGCTATATCATATGATTAGTTTTTATCATTATACTATTCTATTCTGTCTCATTGATTTAAGGAAGCACACACACACACACACACACACACACACACATATATGCACAATGTTTTATAATAGACTAAAAAAATCTTCTATAAGATAATCCTGAGTTTCTGGGACATGTTGTTGATATAGAGTGGTTTGTAGATATTGTTTAGAAAGTAATTAGTCTTACAGAGTTAGCTTTATAAACCTCAGTTGATTGACTGTAAAACTTTTTCCACTTCATACCATGGATGATTTGGGGGAAATTAATCCAAATATGATTTCACTAACAGTATTTATCTAAATTATAGTCTTAACATGGAAATTCCTATTTTTATTTGTTAAGAAATGATACTATCCAAAATGATTAAGTATTCTACTTCATAATTCTCTAATCATTAAAGAGGCCCTGTTTCCATAAAATTTTGGAGGAAAGTCTTTTATAGATGTCACTATGTTTGTCACTTGGAGAGAAAAGGGAAGAATTAAGCTTACTTTATATTTATAATGCTTACTTCAGTAATCAGCTGTGGAATTATCCAATATCTAGCTAACTTCTCTGTTTTTAAGTTTCCACAATTTGCAAATTGAGATAGTAATATAGTTCTTAGTAGCTGCAAGTGATATGTAACACTTATGTTTTATTATTCATCAGGTATTCCTGAGTAGCATTATGGCTAAAAAAATAACAACAGTCTATTGATAGAATAATGTATCTGTCAGCGCTTTGTTGACCAAGTTGACACAAACTCATGTGAAACTGACAAAAGCAGAATTATTTTCCTTTTTGTAAATTTCCTTCTAGTATAACTCAAAATGTAACTCCAAAGAGCATAAGTGAATTATCTGAATCTCTGGCTCAAGCCACATAAGAGCTATTAGGATTATTATTGAGATAATTTGGTGCACTGTGCACAAGTTTCAGGAGTAATGAATTACTAGGGACTGCCAATATGTGATCAGCTTTTCCCTACAAATATAGAACAACTGTACTTGGGAAAAAACCTAAACAACAGTCAGTGATACAATAATGAATTCTCTACTGTATATTTTGTTATTAGACTTTATCATTTTGCTCAGGTATTAGGCTAGAATAAGTACTAAAAAACCAAAACATACTGCGTATCAATTGTGGCAAAGCTCTGTATGAGACATTGAGGACAAGCATATATATGTATGTATGTATTTATGTATGTATGTATTTATTTATTTATGCAACAAGGTGTCAAATCCCTTAAAAGAAACATATAAAGTATTGTGATAGTAATTAATAATGAGTTAAAAGAAAGAATCAAGCACCCATGAGTTATAATAGATCACAAGTCTCTCTCTCTCTCTCTGTCTCTTTCTCTTTTTGTAGCAAAATCATCCTACTTACCATACCCAAAAATCCCAGGAATAGAATGCTTGGGACATTCTATAAAGGAAATATCATCTTAAAAAATATAGACAATAGACAGGAACTTCCTCAAGTTGATAATTAATATTTACCCCAAATCAACAGCTAACATCATACTTAATGGTAAGAAACTCAAAACTTTTTGCCTAAGATCAGAAACAAAACAAGAACAAAACAAAACAAAACAAAACAAAACACCACTCCTTTCCAACATTGTACTGTAAGTCACTGTTATAATAAGATAAGAAAATAAAACTAAAAGTAAACGTGTTGAGAAGGAAGAAAAAAATATTTGTTCACAGATTACATTGATTATCTGTGTAGAAATCTAAGAATTGACAAAAAAAAATCCCTAGAACTAATAACATAGCAAAGTGGCAGGATACAAGGTTAACATATAAAAGACAACTGCTTTCCTATACCAGCAAATAATTGAAATTAGAAATTAAAAACATATCATTTATATTAGCACACCCAAATATAAAATATTTAGATATAAACCTAACAAAAATATGTACAAGAAATCTATATGAGGAAAACAGCACAACCCTCATGAATAAAATCAAAGAACTAAAGAAATGGAGAGAGGTGCTATCAGAGACATGGCTGAACATGACATCCTCATTCATACCACCCTCCCAGTGACAACAATTTGGCATCTATTCACAGATAATAGTACCTCTGTGGCTACTATTCAGTAGGATTCAGCAACATATGCCAAGGGATCCAGGAGGACTCCCATCCACTCATGTGTGTAGTAATAGGCATAAAGACCTTGGTCTTGGCTATGGAACTTGGAGTGGCCCGTGAACTGGTTTCAGGCCCACTCAGCTATGGTTCAGGAGTCCCTGGAGCACAAAAATCTTTGTGGAAGTCTAGTTTTCCAATGGAAAAGTTCCAGCACAGTGCTGGGATAAAAATGAGTGAAATTGGATGCACTGGAGAGGTAAGGGTAAGAGGGAAAGGTTGACTTGACCCACATCAGTCCTCCTAAAGTGGCATAGCTCAAGGCCAGGAGAGATCTTGTTGGCCTGTAATTTTTCCCACTTCAGTTCCACACCTTCAACAATGGTTAACTCATCTAGACAGAAAATCAATAAGGAAATGTTTGACTTGAACTACACTGTAGACTAAACTGACCTAATAGATATAAACGGAACATTTCCATCTAGCAGAGGCAGAATATACATTCTTCTCAAACACACGTGGGACATTCTCTAGGATATATTATATGATAGGTCCCAAAACAAGTCTTAGCAAATTTAACAAGATTGAAATCATACTAAGGATATTTTCCAACCACAGTTGTATAAAACACGAAATCAATAACAAAAGGAAAACCAGAAAAGTCCAAATATGTGAAGATTAAATGACATACTCCTGCACAACCAATGGGTAAAACAAAAAATAAAAAGGGAAATCAAAAACTATATTACGAGAAATGAAAATGGAAGCTCAACATCACAAAATCTATAAGATGCAGCAAAAGCAATTCTAAAAGGGAATTTTATCACAATAAATATCTACATCAGGAAACAATAAAGATCTCAAACAACCTAATTTTCACCATAAAAAACTAAAAAGACAAGAAAAAACTAAGCCCAGTTTAGCAGACAAAATAACAGAGATCACATACAAAAAAATAAAGACCAGAAAAACAATTTAAAAATCAGTGAAACTAAAAGTTGGTATTACCAAAAAAATAGGGAAAAAATTAACAAACGTTTAGCTATCATAACTAAGAAAAAAGAGAGAAAACTCAAATAAATAAAATCAAATATGAAAAGGAATTACAACTGAAACTACAAAAATACAACTATCATAAGAGACTAATATGAATAATTATATGCCAACAAATTGGGTAAACCCAAGAAATATTTAGATTCCTAGAATCACACACCCAAACAAGACTGAATCATAAAGTAGCAAATCCGAACAGACCAATAATAACTGAGGAAACTTAATCATAATCAAAAACCTCATAAAGAAAGGCCCAAGGCTGGATGGCTTCACTAGTGAATTCTACTGAACATTTAATGAATTGACACCAATTCTCAAACTTAATACAAAAAACTGAAGAGGAGTGAACACTCCCAAACTCATTTAAGAGGGCACCATTGCCTTGATATCAGTCAAACAAGGACAGAACAAGAAAAGGAAACTATAGGTCAATACATTTGATGGACATAGTTACAAAAATTCTCAACAAAATATTGGCCAACCAAATTCAACAATATAAAAGGATCATATACTATGATCAAGTGGGACTTTATTGCTGGGATGCAAGGATGGCTCAACACACACAAATCATAAATGTGATACACCACATTAAGAGAGAGAAAGATAAAAATCATGATTATCTCAATTGATGGAGATAATACAGTTGATAAAATTCAACCTCTTTTCTTGAAAAAAGAAAAAAAACCTTTCCACAAACTGGGGAGAGAAGGAATGTATTTCAACATAATAAAGGCCATATATGACAAGTTCACAACTTTTCTTTAAGATCACAAAAAAGATAAGAATCCTCACTCATACCTCTTCCATTTAACATAGTACTGGAAGTCCTAGCCAGAGCAATTAGGCAAGAAAAAGAAATAAAAGACAACCAATTGTAAAGGAAGCAGTAAAATTCTCTTTGTTTGCAGATGATGCAGTCTTATGCATCGAAATCCTAAAGACTCCACCAAACAACTGTTCTAACTAATAAATTTGGTAAAGCTACAAGATTTGAAATCCACATACAAAAATCAGTTGCATTCCTAAACACTAACAATGAAATATCTGAAAAGGAAAAAAAGAAAACAATTCTACTTATGATAACATCAAAAAATGCTTAGGAATAAATTTAACCAAAGAGATACAGATCTGTACACTGAACAGTATAAGATTTTGATGAAAAAATTGAAAAATACAAAAATAAATGGAAATATATCCTATGTTTTTAGATTGGAAAAAGTAATATTATTAAAATATTTGTATATTTTTATAAGCTATTTATAGAGTCAATTCTTATCAAAATTCCAGTGGCATTTGTCACAGAAAAAAAAATTCCAAAATTTGTATGGAACCACAAAGACTGAATAGCCAAAGCAATCATGAAAGTAAGGAAAAGCTGGAGGCAACACACTTTCTCATTTCAAACAATATTATAAAATTTTATGCTTTGAAACACTATGGTACTGGCATAAAAACAGGCATATGACCACCAATGGAACAGAATGGAGAGCTCAGAAATAAGCTTTCTTACATATGGGTAACAAATACATGACAAGAGAGCCAAGTACAAAGAATGATCTCTTCCATAAGTGGCCTAGGGAAAAATTGATAATCACATGCCAAAAAAAAAAAAAAAAGAAATTGAACTTCTATATTATACCACTCAAAATTAATTTGAAATGGATTAAAGATTTACATGCAAGTCCTGAAACTGCAAAAAATATAGAATAAAAGAAAGAAAACCCTTCTTGATGTTAGTATTGACAATGATTTTTTAGATATGATGCCAAAATCAAAGGCAACTAAAGCTAAAATAAATAAATGAGACTATGTCAACCTAAAACGCAAAAGAAACAACCAAAAAAATGAAAAAAAAAAAAAACCACCCTATGAATGGGAGAAAATATTTAAAAATCATATACCTGGTAAGGGTTTAATATCCAAACTATATAACAAACTCATACAACTTAAAAGCAAATAAAAGCAATTTGATTCAAAATGCCAGAGGAGGGGCATCTGGGTAGCTCAGTCCATTAAGTGTCTAATTTTGGCTTAGCTCATGATCTCAGAGATCCTGGGGTCAACCCTGAGTTTGGCTCCCTGCTCAGCAGGAAGTCTGCTTGTCCCTCTCAGATTGTCCCTCTCACTTTGCCTGCCCCCAACTTGTGCTCTCTCACCCATAAAATCTTTAAAAATAAAAAAGCCAGAGGAACTGAATAGTCTTTTTTCTAAAGATCCCATATAAATTTCCCCCAGATTTGTAAAGATGCTTAGTATCACTAATCATCAGAGAAACTCATACAACTCAAAACCACAATGAGATACCACCTCTCAACCTGTTAGAAAGGCTAATATCAAAAATGCAAGAGAGATGGGCGCCTGAGTGGCTCAGTGGGTTAAAGCCTCTGCCTTTGGCTCAGGTCATGATCTCAGGGTCCTAGGATCCAGGCCTGCATCTGGCTCTCTGCTCAGCAGGGAGCCTACTTCCTCCTCTCTCTCTGTCTGCCTCTCTGCCTGCTTGTGATCTCTCTGTCTGTCAGATAAATAAATAAAATCTTTAAAAAAAAATGCAAGAGATAGGTTACAGCAAGGATATAGGGAAAGAAGAACACTTGTACACCATTGGTAGAAATGTAAATTTTTACAACTATTATGGAAAAAAAAGTATGGAGATTCCTCAAAAAACTTAAAAATAGAGAGGCACCTGGGTGATTCAATTAAGCATCTGCCTTTGGCTCGGGTCATGATGCTGGGGTCCCAGGATCGAGCCCCACATCAGGCTCCCTCTCCCTCTGCCCCGCCCCCCACCCATGCTCTCTCTTTCTCAAATAAAGAAAAACTTAAAATAGAGCTATAATATGATGCACCTAAGAGTTCTGTACCCCAGTTCTACCTAGAAGATAGCATCAGATTCCTTTTGTTAAGGGCTCAGTTTTACAAGACTGCTCTACTTCAGATGCCAGTTACAAGACCGGGCTGTTACCTGTGCTTCAAACCAAAAGGCTTGGAGATTCCCACACCTCTCCACCTGGGTTCAATTAATTTGCTAAAGCAGCCCACAGAACTCAGGAAATCCACTAGATCACCAGTTTATTACAAAGGGTATTAAAGGATACAAATCAATAGCCAGATGAAGAACTACATAGGGTGAGGTCCTAAACAAAGTAATTTCTGCCCTTCCAGAGTTTGGGAGCCCAGCATTCTGGCATGTGTAATTTTCTGGTTCCCCAACCCAGAAGCTCTCTCTAAATACTCTCCTTTGGGGTTTTTATGGAGGCTTCATTATATAAGCATGATTGATTAAATCATTGGCTATTGGTGATTGATTCAACCTCCAGCCCTTCTACCCTCTCAGAAATCAGAGTAGGCCTGAAGGTTCTAATTCATGGTTGGTTCCCCTGGTAACAGCCCCCATCTTTAAGGTGTTTCCAAAAGTCATCTCATTTACATAAACTCATTTGTGTTTGAAAGATGCTTATTATGAGTAAGAAGATGCCCATTTCACCATTATGGCTTTGAAGCATTTTCAGGAACTGATGATGAAAGATGAAATATTACAACAAAAGGTGCTCCTTTTGCTCATATCAGCCCAGGAAATTTCAAGGCTATTGGCAGGTGTGAGCTGGGGACCGTGGATGAAAACCACATATATGAGACATATTATGACCATCTGAATGGCCTGCACATGGATATTTATAGCAGCTCTATTCATAATTACCAAACCTGGAAGCAACCAAGATATCCTTCATTAGGTGAATGAATAAAAACCTTATGGTAAATCCAGAAATGGTATACTATTCAGCACTAAAACAAACAACAACAAAAACAACAATCAAGAGATGTAATGTTATAAAAACTTAAATGCCTATGATTAATGAAAGAAGCCAGTCTGGAAAGGCTACAGACCATATGATTCCAACTGTATGACATTCTGGAAAAGGCAAAACTATGGAGACAGTAAAAAAGATAAGTAGTTGCCAGGACTTATGAGGTAGAAAGGGATGAATAAGTGAGGCATAGAGAATTATTAGGCTCATGAAACTACTCTGTATGATGCCACAATGGTGGATACATGTCACTGTACAATTGTCCAAATCCTCAGAATGTAGCACATCAAGAGTGAACCCTAATGCAAACTGTGGACTCTGAGTGATAATGATGCTGCAGTACAGATAGATCACTTGTAACAAATGTACAACATCTGGTGGGGGATGTTGATAATGGAAGGGGCTATGCATGTGGGGGGAAGTGTAGTAGTTATATGGGAAATCTCTATACTTTGTGCTCTATTTACTGTGAAACAAAATTCTCTAAAAAAATTTAGTAAGGTGAAGAAATCAAGGTAAACTTATTGTGATGTTTGTATTATACTGTACAAGGGGGTAGGAATTCCTCCCCCCACACGCACTTGATAGCAAAGTGTTCAAGGCAGAGATTAATGAGTCAAAGCTAATTAAAGAAGTAATTGCTTCTGGGGATGTACCCTAGGTAGGGAGGTAACTGTTTTGGAGGCTAAAAATATCATAGCTTAATAAAATAAAATTGCACAACTGAAAGGTAAGTAGAACAATAAAATGCCAAACATATTAAAATGTACTCTGTTTATTAGAAAAATAAATTGTATTCTGGAGTTCAATAAAAACCTAATTAAGGATTTTGGCTGGGCTTCACTGTTGTTGCAACTATTGTTACTTATTAATTGTTCTCTGGGGTCCAAAGATCTCTTTACAGCTGAGGGTAACTTAGACCCTAAATTTCCTAGAGCAAGAGTAATTGGATATAGGGTTTTAAGAAATTTTAAAAATGTCCAAAGCACTAATGAAAATTGCACCTTTATTCAAGATCCAGCTGTACAGACTAATTAAAACGTTGGATTCCTTTGCTTTGGGGTAGAATTGTACCTTTCACTGTGGGGAATCTGGCTATCTCAGATATTTGTTACTTGTCTTCTATTAATAAAAAGAGAAACAAATTAAGTATTCCCCAAACGATGCAGTTTGGCCATCAAGATTTTTTGAAACATGGGATCCATTCACGAGGGGGCATAACCAAGGGAGTACTAGACAGTGGGGATGTCTCCAAAATTCTCTTTAAGCATCTTGTTTGAATTTTATGTCACCCAGATCCTTCCAGCCACTTGCTGTCCTTCTGGTTTCTTGTATGCTACAGACACTGCCCTGTATTGTTTACCTGAGTGAGATTTCAGTGAGGGATGATTAAATAGTGAGTAATTTAGACTAAGCAAATATTATCAAGACAATTACTTCGTCGTTGTATAAATGAACTTTTAGTTTTAAATTATTTGGACTGTTTTGTTTGACTCATTTAAGTCAAAGGTAAATGGGGATTTTACCCTATATAGGTTATAAGTTTACGATATCCTAACAAGATGTTCAGAAGTGCCCATTGATTTTATTTTAGATCTAATCTGAATAGAGTAGTTTTGTAGTTGTGCTTCCCACTTCCTCCCGAGGCTGGCGGCACTCAACAAACCACAGTGGCAACGACAAAACAAAAAACAAACATATGAACATAAAACACTGTCCTTAGGGGCGCCTGGGTGGCTCAGTTGGTTAAGCGACTGCTTTTGGCTCAGGTCATGATCCTGGAAACCTGGGATCGAGCCCCACATCGGGCTTCCTGGTCGGCGGGAAGCCTGCTTCTCCCTCTCTTGCTCCCTCTGCTTGTGTTCCCCTCTAGCTGTGTTTCTCTCTGTCAAATAAATAAAATCTTAAAACAAAACAAAACAAAACAAAACACAAAAAAACACTGTCCTTAGCAAAGACCTTTTTTTTCTGTGCCTCATTTTTATTTTTTTTGTGATATATATGTATTTTTTTGTTACTTAAATTTTTTTTTCCAGTGTTCCAAGATTCATTAAAAAAATGGCAACTACATTATACCATGGCCAACTAATTCTTATAAAAATCGTTTGATAGAGTACAAAGCCTTTTCACAATGCTTCCTCTCCCTGTTTGTTTCTCTCTAGGTAGTAGAGACACTTTTATCCTGATCTGGATAATGCCAGTGCTTTGAACTTGACATATCTGTCTGCCATTACTTCATCTGGTCTGTGACTCTTCATCCGCGGTTCATTAACTGATGATTAAGTTGATAAACATTGATTCATCCTCTGTTACTTCATTAAGCTCACCTGCCAGTCTATTGAGATTTATTTTCTCTCATCTTGATATTCACCTGTAAAATCTTTGGTTTCCAGCTTCTAAAAGTGCTTTGTAAGTTTTACACACATTTCATTGTCCTGTCTTTATTATTATTATTATCATTCATCCAAAGACCTGATAGAGGGTTTTTTTTTTTGTCTTTTTCTTTTTTTTTCTTTTTGTAACAGAACACCAGCAACTTCACACTGAGAACTCTTTTTAACTTACAGTAGCTCCTCCAAAGGGGAGGTGTTTTCCCCACCATTTCTTTTCCAGGGGAGGACAAGTTTTGTCTACAGTCCTTTTGTGTAAGTTTCCTCAGTGGTTCTGTGTCAAGGAAGAAAAATAATTCAGAGCGTGTATCACCTCAAAACTTATGGCTCCATTTGGGGCTCAAAATATGATCTTTTACAGCAGGTGCTAAACTGGAATATTTCAGTTCTCCAGTTGACAAACCAAAGTATTCCAGATATTCCCCAGTGAGAAAGAAACTGGGCCAGCAACTAGGAAGTGAAAAAATTGCTGCCTGTTTTGTCCCTCCTTGCAAAAATCTTTGTTGTCAACTCTGTTATTGAAGTGAATAGCTTATGTAGATTCCTGTGTGATTCAGCTTTCTTACCTCTTAGTGAGAATCTTCTTGCATTTATGCAATATTTATGAAAAATGAAGGAGATGCTATGGCTATCAGAGAAAATAAATGTAAACAAGATTTCCCAATTTTGGTTAGAAGAATCACCAACAAGAAAATGGGAGATTGAAATCCCATAGCTATGTGTTTGTTTGTTTGTTTTTAAAAGACTTACTTAAAAAAAAAGTCTGACTTTTTTCATCTTTGAGATATAATTGATATAAAACACTTATAACTTTAAGGCGTATATGTGATGATTTGATATGTATATATGTTGATAAATTTGTACCACAATGAGGTTAGTTAACACATTCTTTACCTGATGTGACTACCGTTTTGTTGTTGTTTTTTAGGTGAGAAGATTAAAGATGTATTCTCATAGCCACTTGCCTGACCTTTTTGAACAAAAGGGTAAGTCCTCACTTCAACAGCACATATATTAAAATTGGAATAATACAGAAAAGATTAGGATGACCCCTGTGCAGGGATGACACAAAAATTCATAAAGCGTTCCATATTTTTGAGTGCTGGGTGATGAATGGAATGGTTGAATCACTATATTGTATACCTGAAACTAATACAACACTGTATGTTAACTATACTGTAATTTAAAATTAAATTAAACTAACTTAAAAAAACAAGAGGTTAAAATACAAAGGCAAGGTCACTTTTAGGATCTAGGATAAGATGAAAACCTCTCTGCAGGTGGAACAATAAAGGATACTCAGAGCAGCAGAGAGACATGCATTCTAACAGGTGTGCAAGAAAAATGAGTAAGAGAGGTTAATCGGTGATGCAAAGGACTGGAGACAGAGGAGAAAGAATGAGGAATTTAATAAATTGATTAAATTCCAAATAAGAAAACTTACTAGCCCATTTCTATTCATTCTCCAGAAAACAACTCTAGATCAGAGCCTAGGATATTATCTTTGGAATAAATGAGACATAGACTGTCCCAAGTTTCACTAGAAAGAATTCAGTTTCAATTGATTTTATATACTTTAGAAAAAATAGATGTGGTGGAGCTCTGCAAGTTTTAGCAATTGCCTAATAAGTTTCCTAGCCTATTTCACATTCAATATACAGTATTTCTGGAAAGTATTAAGTATGATAATTATACTGTCCATATATTTCCCTTTAATGTTTGCAATAACCAAAAGAAAATAAATGCAAGAGAAGATATATAGATAATAGTAATTTTCTTCTTAAGACATATCTCTCTAAGAGAGATATTCTGGGCCCTGGCTATAAATTACTGTACCCATTTAAAGTGTTATAAAAATAAAAACTAGTAGTGAATGGAAATTGTGCCACACAGACTGTACTGCAGAGATAACTAGCTTCTCACAATGGGGACATTCCCATTTATACAAAATAATTTCAAGTTATTTTTTTTTCTTTATTTGACACAGCAATGTTGTCATGACCTTCATTCACACTGCGAGTTTTGGTAATATTTTCATTTATATCTTCTCTCCATGGGGATAAATGGCTCTAACCTTGAAATCTCAGTTTGTATGTGAAAAATAACTTTATAAATACTTCAAACACTTATATTTTCAGCAACAAATATTCCAGTATGAATAAAAACAGCATTTCTGTCAAACACAGCAATATATAACTTGAACTCAGAAGACAGGAATCCCTATACACACACAGTTCACTGTCAATTCTCAGAAATAGTTTACATATTCTTCAGTGGCATTATGATTATATGTACTTCTTATTAGGTAGTGACTGGCTTGGGGTTCCTAGAGCTGTTTACTGGCAACTTGAAGCATTTGTTGACTCAGCTGTAACCTTTGATATTCTTATATCTATCAATATTAATTAAATATTTTAAAAACTATCAATTTTATCCATTTATATATTACTTTCACAAACATTCTTTGAAGAGTTATTATTGATAGGAGGGTAAATTATACCTGATATCTTTTGCCTTTAAGGGACTCACATTCAAGTAAGAAAAACAAACAAACATGCAAAAGTACATAAAACATTTTATTTCAAAACAACAACTCCACTGTGACTGTTATTAGCATATTAGGACTACAACACAACACCTGTGTATGTTGACACAGTGTAAATGCATTGTTTTTGTTTTGTTTTGTTTAGTAATCTGTTTTATTTTTTCAGTGTTCCAAGATTCATTGTTTCTGCCCCATACCCAGTGCTCTATGCAATAGGTGCCCTCCTTAATACCCACCACCAGGCTCACACATGCCCCCACCCTTCTCCCCTCCAAAACCCCCAGTTTGCCTTGTTTTAATTTGGATTACCTTCGAAGCAGACACTAATCAGGGATTTGGGTTCAAGTCATTTTTTTTTTTAAAAAGATTCATTTATTTATTTGAGTGTGGAGAAGAGAGAAAAAGGAATTGGGAGAAAGGGGTGGGGAGAGGCATAGGGCAAGGGAGAGAGGCAAACTCCCTGCAGAGTGGGGCTGGATCCCAGGACCACGAGATCATGACCTGAACTGAAACCAAGAGGTGGACCCTTAGTCGATGCAGCCACGTAGTTGCCCCTCAAGTAATTTTTAAGGAGGTAATCACAGGAAGTCCTTGAAGTCAGTGGCCTCTAGGTAAGAACTTGAGGCTCTCCCACCATTACCTGAAGGGTTTGGTGTTAGCACAGATAGCCTGGTTCCACACCCAAAGCTTCTCATTCAGTAGGTTTGTGATGTAATACACGGACTTGCATTTTTTTTTTAAGATTTTATTTATTTATTTGACATACAGAGAGAGATCACAAGCAGGCAGAGAGAGAGGAGAAAGCAGGCTCCCTGCTGAGCAGAGAGCCCGATGTGGGCCTCGATCCCAGGACCCTGAGATCATGACCTGAGCTGAAAGCAGAGGCTTTAACCCACTGAGCCACCCAGGCGCCCGGACTTGCATTTTCAAATTTCCACTTGACGCCGACACTCAGGGCGCCCCGACTGCATTTTAAGGACCACTGATGTGGCAGGTATGGGCAAGGCATAATAGCCGTGTGCACATACATTCAAATATTTTTGATGTCCTTGTTCTTACTCAAACATCACAATTTCCTCATGCTTTCAGCCATTTATTGCATCAATGACGAATGTGTGTGAGTCATCGTTGCCATGCATGAACCTGGAAGGCTTTGCCCTCTCATTAACTGGTTATTAACCAGGTGGCTAAATCCAGGTGGCTAATTAAAAATATTTGACTGGTACCATGTACTCATTTTATCTTATTTTATTTTTTTCTGGGATACTTGGAGCTATAAACTAAATGCCCATGTTGGGTTTGAGATAAGCAGGGTGCAAAGGTTATATTTATTGCATGAAAAATGTCCTCTTGGATAATTCATATGAAATAGCTTCCAGCTGCTTATCTAGATCAGGATGAGTGAAGACTGAAAGTGTGTGTGCTCGTATATGTGCATTAATGATATGCACATGTATAGCAGGAATAACTATTTTGTGTTCATAAATATTTGATAAAATTCTTCCAAGCATGAAATCAGAATTTTCTCTGCACCAAGCAAAGTATTTCCATGAGGTTCATAGAGCTGGGATAAAAACAGAATTCTCATAAAACAGTTTGGCAAAATAACCACATATATACCTTATTGCCTTTGAATAAAGAGCATTTTCTGTAGAAAGCTTTCCACTCTGGTTCTTGCCTGTGACTACACTATGGGAAAAAAAAAAGCCATTTATGGAGGGACACTTTTAAAACAAAATGAATGTTTGTACTTATGTGGGGAACATAGTAACAAAGAAATGCATTTAACTGCAGAACGCTATTTGTTTCCACAGAATACACATGCAATTTTCTATTCTGAGTGCACATTTAAATCCACATAAACAGGGCACTTTATTTTTCAAGGACACTGAGTGGAATAATGTAAACTGACTAAAAAGAGATGAACTCTACCTTCTGCATATACTCTGGGCCTTTAAAGGCATCAGAATTAGGAGAGCTAACTGGATGATTTTAGCTGTTCATTCTAATATATAATTTCAGGTGGTAAGGGGTCTATATACTCTATTCTCACTGAATATTTAATTATCTCAATGAAATGTACATAGGAGCAATATATAATAAAACATTTGAACAAGTTATTTAGAGTCTCTTGACTTGAAACATCAGTGTGCTATATCTCTTCAAGTCTGTAGGCTAAGAAGCTAAAGAATAAAAACAAATTTATCTTATTATTAGCTGTACTTAAATAATGTAACTTAAATATCTGGCCTGAAAAATAGAATTATAGTCTTCTTTGGGTCAACATATCATACTAAATAAAACTTTCCTCTCCAAATCTAATTTTAAAATCAAGTTCTTGCTTGTAGGAGAGAGTCTCTTTCTTTTTGCAGGAACCCTAGTCATTCCACTGCTCTAGTTTTCAATCATTTGTTGTATTCCAATTCAATCACATGCTTCAAACCCCGTGTTCTTTAAAAGCAGCCTTTGTGATCTGCCATACCTTTTCTGGTTTTTAAAACCTGGGTATAGAGAAGCTTCACTGGTCCTTCATTTACTATTGAGAGCTACAGCCAGAAAAGGGGAGGCAGTGGGGAGGAGGCGACACAAGTCATTGAAGGCGGACTCATTCAACAATCCCTAAGCTCCTGCTCTGAGTTGCTGTCCAGAGTCTTCTGGGTGTGTTAGCTTCTTCAATCTGGAAGCAGCACTTTGAGGTTGTTATCTCCTTACCGTATGATCATTAATGTATTCATGCCTGCTCAAACTGTTTCCTCTCCCCAAAGACGCACTTTCCACGCACCCCACTTGCGCAGAAGGCCCTTTGAGCCTAACAAAAGGCAGCTCCAACTTCAAGACCTACTCCCAGTGTCCTTTTCTTTAGGAAACCTTGTCTATTCTACTTCCCAATATGAATCATTCTCCACTGTGCTCAGTGAACGCTGTTTATAGATTTAAATCTATATTATGACACTTACCACTTTGGTTATAGTCCATAGCATTTGTACCTGCTACTCCGCAAAGTCTATGAAGTATTGGGGGGAAAATGTTAGAGAATGATGTCTCTTTCTGGTTAGCTAACACGGTATAAAGTGCTTCCACAAACTTCTATCTTCCTTGTAATTCAGTTCTGCTCGGTTCAACCAATATTTATTGGTACCTGCTATTGTCCTAGGAATTGAAATAATCCTGTACAACTCAAAGATGGAGAAATATTGAGCATTCATGAGTGAAGGTGAAGGTGTATACGCAGGCTATTTCACACACCAGAACGTGGTGGAGTTTTCCCGAGCAAGGAGTCTTATATATCTTGATGTAAGAAAAGTAAGGGAGACTCTGGACTGGAAGAGGGAGGGTCTTTATTCAAGAGTAGGTATCAGAAGGCATAGGGAGGAAAAGAAGTCACTCCTGGTCGACTGTGCAAGTGAGCCTGCACCCAGGAAGCATGTATGAATACTAAAAGAGCTGTGTACTAAGGTTTCATGAAGCTCTTATAGCTAAAGATAAACATTACCCAATGGTAAATGACTGCCTCATCAATAAAATCCTAGTAGTCCTAGGCCACTGAAATGCTTTTATCCAGTGGAGAGAAATCATAGCAGGTGGCCAGGTTGCCAAGTTTCAGGAATAATAGCCAGCTGAGGCCCACTCAGTATAGCCTCCATTGGTGATCCAACCACCTCTGTATCTGACAGTGGAGTTAAAAGTCTTTCAAGGCAGACCTATGCCTTGCTCCATTTTCCAGCGTTGTTTTCTTGTCACAGGAGCAACTAAGTCTAGCTTAGGTAACCTGCAGTTGGGTAGTACAAAGCCATATGATAGCAAAACACAGATAGCAAAATGATTTTTTTAATCATTTAATTTGAATTGGGGAACATTATGGTTCACCGGCAGTGAACAGGAAAAAGGTAGCTGCAAAATTTTCTTAGTGATTAAACGTTAGCAAACATTTGTCCAATGCTCTTCCAAAATCTTTGTTCAAATGAGACATTTCTCAGACTCTTAAAAAATGCACATTTTATTATGAAACAGTAAAATTCATATGAGTGCCCCCAATCTTTCTCTTTGACCTCCAGACTAGGCTCAACTTTGCCTCCTTTTTTTCTGAGCCTTGCATCTTCCCATTCCCATTCAGAAGTTTTCTATCATTGCCATACTATCTCTTTAATTTTTTTTAAATGGGAATGGGGCACAACATTGACAAAATAGGGAAAGGGAAATAAAATTATAGAGTAGCAAGAAAAAAAGAGCAATAGAAAGATAAGTCTAGGGCTAGTTAGGGATATTTGGGGCAGGGGTGGAAGGGGAAGTCATGAAGAAAGAGGCAGCAGGAAGCTGCACAAATGAAGGAAGTACACACAAAAAGAATGTGGTTTTTAAAAAGGATCTCATGTGCTCTTCACTGCGTTTAAGAAACTTTTTCAGCTTTTTTTTTTTTTTTATTTCAGATTTAGGTTTTAACTGCTGGCCTTTTTTTTTTTTTTTCCCCAACTTAAGCAGCACTTTGAAACTAAACTATGTGGGTCATGGTTTCAATAGAATTGTAGGTTTCCCACTTTGAATACCTGGCCTCACTTAGCCATCATGCTACTATGAGTGAGAACTTCAAAGTAACACTGAAGAACTTCCAAGATAGGTCTCTAAATAGACCGTTGAACACTACATAAAAACTAATGATGTGTATGTGTTGGCTAATTGAACATAACAAAAAAAAATTTAAAAATTTAAAAAATACCTAGGCAACTAGTAAAAAATACCTAGCATTTTGTTTGTTGACAAAGTGAATTAGGGCGCCTGGGTGTCTCAGTGGGTTAAAGCCTCTGCCTTCAGCTCAGGTCCTGATCTCAGGGTCCTGGGATCAAGGCCCGCATCGGGCTCCCTGCTCAGCAGGGAGCCTGCTTCCTCCTCTCTCTCTGCCTGCCTCTCTGCCTACTTGTGATCTCTCTCGTGTCAAATAAATAAAATCTTTAAAAAAAAGTGAGTTACAGAAACAAACTGAGAGACTTGGAGCGAGAGGGGTAGGGGGATGGGAAAGCCTGGTGGTGGGTACTGAGGGAACCTATTGCATAGAATACTGGGTGTGGGGAATGGGGAATGAATCTTGGAACACTGGAAAAAAAATTTAAGTAACAATAAAAAAAAAGTGAATTAATGGTTGATACTTACAAAGTAGTAGAAAGATGCCGAAAGAAATCTGTATTAGTAGAATCCTTAGTAATCCAACACTGAAAATTAATAAGAAGTATGGTATTACTGGCAGCATGTTCAGTGGTCCACATATTTATGATTGATTTAACAAAATTCATAGATAGTACATACTATATATTCCTAGAAGAGGTGAATGGAAAGAGAGTTAATACAAAGTATATCCTATCCTACCTATTTTTTAAAAAGATTTTTATTTATTTTTTTGACATAGAGAGAGGCCGCAAGAAAGGGAACACAAGCAGGGGGAGTGGGAGAGGGAGAAGCAGGCTTCCCGCAGAGCAGGGAGCCTGATGTGGGGCCCTATCCTGGGACCTTGGGATCCTGACCCGAGCCCAAGGCAAATGCTTAATGACAGCCACCCAGGCATCTCTCTATTCTACCTATTTTTAAGGCCACCATATAGACCCAAAACTTAAACAGCTAAATATGCAAAAAAATGTTAATATGTATTCATGCTTATGTTCTTTGATGGGGTCTTTGGTCTACTGATTTTTTTAAATAATACTTTAGTTCATGCTTCTTTTGACCTCTAGGGAAACTTACAAGCTATGCATGCTAAATGTCTTATTTCATAGTGAGATATTATTTTGTCTCTGTATCCCCAATGCCTGGCCCTGCAAATATTTGGAAAGATATTTGGCTTATACATGAATGAATAAGTGAACAAACACTACTGTCTTTCATTTTGCAAAGGAAGTGCATGTGAACACCTGAGCAGATTCGTAAGTGGCCCTTCTGCAGATTACAAGTGCTTATTCATGGATACCCTAAAAAGCAGTGTGTGGCAGTGAAAGAAATACTTGTCTGTTAGGTGGTGTTGAAAAATTTTGGAAGTTAGCTTGTCCAACGATATTAGTTCAGATGTTACATGTCTGATGCTTGAAATGATGTCTCTGATACATCAGAGTTCTCTAAATTGCCTTTGGTGACTCACTTGGGGATCCTGGACAATGAGCTATCAGGGACCTGAATGCCCCTGTCCATCTGGGCATGGGGGGATGGACATATGTGAACCGAACGCCTCCCAGGACCAATAACTTGCTCTAACTGGAGGAGCTTCAATATTCTTCTGGCCCAAAGGTCTCCTGAATTTGTCTGGCTTTACTATACAGTTCTTGCAAAAAGCTGGCATCTAGACACAGGCTGCTGATGGTGGTTTTTTCCGTCACTGACAAATTTGCCTTCACGTTTGTTCCATGAGAAGAGAAAGCAACATAGAAGCAGAGCTTCTCCTCTTCCTGGGATGATTTACTCTTGACATGACCAATACAATATTCTAGTTCTAGAATTCCTCTCCCCAGCTATATAGGGATATGAGGAATCATTTCCCTCCTTTTTTTGTTAGTGCTGACTTTATAAAGTTCCCCAATAAAACCTTGTGACATGGTGAACTATGTCCCAGTGTTCCAAGTCCTATTGCAAGATAGATGGTGATGGTAAACAGATTTTCCTTGCACAACAAAGTTATTCATTAGATATAAGCACTGACATTGTATTTTCCACTGAATAAAACAGGTGCAAGGAGGCCTCAGACAGTTACCTTTTAAAATAAAACTCTTTCTGGGAGAAGTTGCTATACTATTCTAAAGGAGTCTTTCAAATCATTATTTTCCTTTGGGAGAAAACGGTGCAGCCCACATGAGACATTCAGAAAGTAATGTCTAGTCACTGTTACTTAGTTGTATTTCTACAACAACACTACATAATAGGTAGTCCCAACTCAGTTAAGTAATTTGGTCAATGCCACAAAGATAGAACTTGAACTTGAATACATCTGACTCTGACTTTGGTTTTTCCACTTCTTGTTAACAGATAACACCTAGGGTTCTCTCTTCAGTCAATACACAAATAATCATAAGGGGTTCCTGAAAAGTCAGGGAGATCTTCCCCATGAAAACAAGATTTTCATCTCTCTTTATTGGAGGAGGTAATGACACCTACAGTAGGTGCTCATGGATATGTGTAAAATCATTAACTATAAATGTAAAATTTTATGTGAAATCTCAAGTATATACTACCTAAACTCTAGTGGATTTTTCATTGATTTAAAGATAGTTTTTATTTTGTTTGGTTTTTCTTTAGGTGTTGGCTGTGGAGGTAATTTGACACACCAGATAGAATGCATTCTCTGAAGTCAGAAAGATGGTTTCAAGTTCCTGTCTCAAACGTTTACCAGTTAGATGAACCTGAGCAAGTTTTTGACCTTTCTGATGCTCATTTTCCTAAGAATATTACTATCTTCTTGGGGCCTCTGTTACTTATGCCAAGCTGGACCAGTGTGCACAGACATCACTGAGTGTCTTGTTAAAATGCAAATTCTGATCGAGGAATCTTGGTGGAGCTTCAGATTTCTTGTTTTTAACACACTTTCAGCTGACACTGATGCTGCCAGATTTTGGACCACATTCTATCGCAAGACAGAGTCTCATCATCAATATTGACATTTTGGTCCTGATAATTCTCTGTTCTACAGGGTTGTCCTGTGTATTGTAGGATGCTTAGTAACATCCTTGGCACCATCCCTGACATGTAATAGAAATCAGGTGAATCTTTGTTCCTTTCTTTTCACATCTTCTGCTTAGACTTGGTGGTTGCCAAGAAGTTTAGACTGAAGGTCACCTCTAGGATGATAATATCCTCTAAAATAAGAGTCAGCAAACTACTACTCACAGGCCAAATCTAGCATACCACCTAATTTTCCAAATCAAGTTGTATTGGAACACATCCACAACCATTAGTTTATCAATTTTCTTTGGGTACTTTTGCACTAAAACAGCAGCATTGAGTAATACCAGCAAAACCTGTGCAGCCTACAAAAATCTAAAATATTTACTGTATGGTCCTTAACAGAAAAAGTTTACCAAGGGCTGTTCTTGATACCTGAAAATCCTGGAGCTTTAGCTTTTTGAAGCTGTAGAAGCAGAGTTTCATAGAAGTCTTTTGGGTATAATTCAATAGACGCTCTATCAAGAACATTTCCTTTGGGTTGGTCCCAAAGAGAGTGGCTCAATTCTTTCCATTTTTCAACAAGCCACTGGTTTCTGCAATGCAGGCATTAGGAAGCCTCTTCAGAAACAGTGGAAATAAAAATAAATCTCAGATGCCAAAGAACACTGGGTAGGTTTCTCTACCTTTTTTTTTTTCCCCAAGCACAGAAAATTTACCTTCCAAATTATAATTGACAAGAGTCAGTCACAGGAGAAAAATATATGTCCCATGGCTGCCAACTTTACATAACCTAGTAGGTTTGTGCTGGTAACTGGTGACTTGCATTTGTGCAAGGTCTCATAGGATCCAGACTGCTTTTAAAAACAAGCTCAGAGGATTTTGACGGACAGCACTTAGGCAGGGATTTTTCCAAGTTAAATGAATAGTATTTGTTTATGAAGGAAGCTTTGGGGAAGTTATATGGTAAGCTGTGGTTGGTTGCTTCTTGTAAAAGGGAGTATGGTATGTGTTGCTTAAAGTACTCTCATTGTAATGTAAGTGATCATCATAGATGATCTTTATTATAGCCGCTTCACACATTCTCATGCTTACTGTGAGGCAAGAACATGTGTTAGAATAAGCTAGATCAGGTCTCTCAATCTCAAGCACTGTTTGGACCAGATATTTCTTTGTTGCAGAGTCTATACTGTCCGACATCTGGCGTCATCCCTGGCCTGTATCCACAACATGCCAATATTAATCCTTTCCCCAGTTGTGGCAATCAAAACTATCTCTAGACATTGTCAAATATTCTTTGGGTGTCAAAATCACTTCTGCTTGAGAATTACTGATCTATGTTATACCACAAGAAGAAATAACTCCATAATCTCAGTGGCTTAATATACCAAATGTTTATTTCTTGCTGACATAAATTATACTGGACACTTTTCCGGGCAATTGTACTCTATGTGGTGGCTCCGTATTCTAAGTAATTTTGATCTTATGGTATTTTTGACCAACACATGCATCATCATCATGGAAAATAAAGGGAGAGTATACACTTGTATATAAACTTTTAAATATTTGTGCTCAGAAGTGACATTTCCTACTTCTGTTCACATTTCATTGATAAAAGCAACTCATGTGGTCATGCCTACCTTTAAGAAGGTAAGAAGATCTTCCTCCAAGATCTCCCCCCAAGAAATTCTGCTCTCAAGCGTAATTCTTACCTGTTAATCTCCACCTTCTTCAAAGAATATTTGCTATTACTGAGAACTACCATATTATCAAGGGAGGACAGGCAGGACAGTAATGTAGTTGAGAGCATGGATGCTGGAACCACCACTGTACTTGGAGCTGAACCAAGTTCTACAGGTTTACTTCTGTGATTTTATCTTCTTTTTTTTTAAAGATTTTATTTATTTGACAGAGAGAAACACAGCTAGAGGGGGAACACAAGCAGGGGGAGTGAGAGAGGGAGAAGCAGGCTTCCCGCCGAGCAGAAAGCCCGATGTGGGGCTCTATCCCGGGTCTCCGGGATCATGACCTGAGCCGAAGGCACTCGCTTAACCAACTGAGCCACCCAGGCACCCCCCCCTTTTTTTTTAAAGATTTTATTTATTTGACAGAGAGAAACACAGCCAGAGAGGGAACACAAGCAGGGGGAGCAAGAGAGGGAGAAGCATGCTTCCCGCCTGGCAGGGAGCCCAATGTGGGGCTCGAACCTGGAACTCCAGGACCATGACCCCAAACGAAAGCAGATGCTTAACGACTGAGCCACCCAGGTGCCCTTACTTCTGTGATTTTAAACAAGTTAGTTAACATCACCGTGCATGAGTTTCCTCATCTAAAAAAACAAGGAAAAACAGAAGTACTTAACACAGGGGAGATTACAAGGATGAAATGTGTTAACATTTTAACACCTTAGAAAAATGCCTGGAACATGATAAGCACTTTGTAAATATGTTTAAATCAAAGTAAATAAGATTCAGAGAGAACAACTATACATTTTTTTAAATAAAAAGTATTAAGAGCCTGAAAAAAGTATGCGATGTCATGCTTCATGTGTATTCAGAGGATTTTATCAACTCTCAAACATGGCACCACCACATCTGTACATTAGAAATATATTGTGAAAATAGAAATGTCCAGAAAGCCATGTTTCCAGCTCCAGCTTGGACTGCTTACCAAGTTCACAGAAGTAAATCAATAAATGTTACAAAATGTTTGAAAGTATATTTTAAATGTTTAATGTAGGCAAAATAAGATAGGAATTTACTTGCTCTCTGTTCATCCAAGCCATGTCACAACTGTTAAATATTGCCTATAGATGAAAATAGTCTTCTCTTGCTTATCAGAATTTTACTAGAACTTTCCCTTTAAAAAATATTTGATATTATGTTAAATATGAACCTATTTCAAATATCATGAAAGTACTAAGTACCTAACTGTTCTATCTATAGTAGCATTTGTGCATTTCCTTTTCTGCAAACTCATTGTTCTATCACCATTCCAAGTAACACCCCTTGGTGTTCTATCACCGTTCCGAGTACCACCAGGGAGCGGTTACAGGGCTAGCAGGACTGATAGAAAACAACCAAGTTCCAACACACTTTTTTTTTTCTCTTGTGGCTTTTATATTTCCTTTGAAGGCATTTAAGGAGCTGTTTACGTTCCAACTGCATAAAAACAGGTGTTCTTCCCTGTGCACTTTGTGACTTAATTTCCCTAATTTCCCAGTTTTATCTGTTTTCCAACCTCCAGACCATTCAACATACTCAGACCTTGGCTTCTCTTTTCTCTATCATTTTAAGTCATCACTTCCTCAGAATTCTAATCTGGTCTTTCTGATCTTGACTCCTTTTGTCCCTTGCCTCTATGATTGTTCTAATCACATAAAATTTCAGGTGAACAAATTTCTTATCATCCCCCAACTTCCAAGTATATTATTAACATGGGTCTGCCGGAGCTTAGAAGAGAGGATTCAGAAAGAGTAAATAAATTACCTCATGTTTCTCAAAGTGTGTATCAAGAAACACTTATATCTGAACCATGTGAAGGGCTTGTTAGAAATATATGTTCCTAAGATTCAGCCCAGACCTGATGAATCAGAATCTCTGGGATGAAGCTGGAAATCTGTATGATTAATAAACACTCCAGCTGATTTTTCTACCCACAGCACATAACTATAGCTAAATTAATATAAGAAGCTATCTTGTAATAGAATTCTACTACATTTCTAAAATTCACTTATAGAATAAGTAAAATGATCAGAAGATATTGCTTACGTATTTGTCATCATGCATATGAAATCATTATCATAGTCCCTTTAAAAAATTACATATATAGGTCTTTAAAATGATTAAAGTTAGGTCATGATTTGGCCTGTTCAATTCTTCTACTAAGTTTAGGAATATTGTAAATTGAAAAATAGTCCATAAATGCACTTAGGGAAAAGAATACCAATAATGTGTCTGTGATTGTATGCGTGAAGTTTCTGTAAATTTCCTCCTTCTTTGTGGCTTTATCTTCACAAAAATTTCAGAAACATTTTAAATAATAGATTATAGGCTTTTGAAGAGCAAAGGCAGTGCTTCCTTCCATCTCTAAAATATCCTAGTATGATGAAATGTCCTGAATTCTCTTTAAACATTAATGGTGATAAGCAAACTCTTCTAGACTATCCTAGGCCAGGCCATTTTTATGAGAATTTCCTCTTGAAATGATCATCTATAACCTATTTATATATTAGTATAATTGACAAGGAAAAGATGAAAGAGAGGACTCTAATGTTAAACTTTGTATTTTATGTCAGGACTGAGACTCACTTCTCTTTTGATTATTAAGGCTTTTGGTTTTAGAATAGTGATCAGAATAAAAACTTTAGAATCTAAATAATCAGTAGTTTCAAGGTCAGCTTGACCAAGTAAATTTGTACAAAGTTATAAGCTCGTGACCTTTCCCTATATTATGACATTTTCTAGACTCAGCCTTCCTTTATGTCAGCATAACAACCCCAGCCTCATAAGAGGCAGTGACATTATTAGAAGTAAGAAAATGAGGGGTACCTGGGTGGCTCAGTGGTTAAGCCTCTGCCTTCAGCTCAGGTCATGATCCCAGAGTTCCGGGATCGAGCCCCACATTGGGCTGCCTGCTCGGCAGGAGGCCTGCTTCTCCCTCTCTCATTCCCGCTGCTTGTGTTCCCTCTCTGGCTGTGTTTCTCTCTGTCAAATAAATAAAAATCTTGCAAAGATGTTTAAAAAAAAAAGAAGTAAGAAAATGAAACTTTGAATAAAACCTTTCCTCACAATTTGAAGACATTTGTCCTTGGACATCTCACTTGGATTTTATCTTCTTAACAGTTCTGTCCCCTTGTAGTGTACAATATCAATACATTTATGTCTCTGAAAACCACCTGAGAGATTTGGGTGGCACTAACATCTTAACACCAAGAATTTTACTTAGATCATCATGGTTCTTTCCCCTATACCCAGTATCAATAGATGAGATGTAACCTAAAAACACATTAATCATAGATATCACATAGGAAAAGGTGAAGGAGAATACTGTTTTAGAAAATAGATAACTGTTCCAAGACAAAAAATTGGAACAGAATGGAACAGAATGGAACAGAATTTTCCATTATCGTAGGACAGACTTTTCTCCTTTCTAGACATGAATAAAGTGTAGGGAGTCAGAGATTTCTTTTTTGAACAGAAAATCATGATCTGAGTATTTCCTTAATATTTAAGGACTGGGTTATTTAAGGACTACCCTTCCAAGTTCATCTCTTCATACTTAGAAGCAGCTAATAAAATGTAGAAGGATGATTTACAATAGTGACTGGTACATAATAAAAACCCAATAAATGCTAGTTTCCTAGCATATTGTTAGTGTTGTCAAAGACTCTACCTTTCAAGAATAGGGGCGCCTGGGTGCCTCAGTTGGTTAAGCAACTGCCTTCGGCTCAGGTCATGATCCCGGAAACCCGGGATCAAGTCCCACATCGGGCTCCCTGCTTGGCGGGAAGCCTGCTTCTCCCTCTCTCACTCCCCCTGCTTGTGTTCCCTCTATGGCTGTGTTTATCTCTGTTAAATCAATAAAAAAATCTTTAAAAAAAAAAAAGAATAAAAAGAGCCATGGCAGCTTTGAAATGGAATTAACATCAGACATATGCTTTTAATCTAACCACCTAACAAAATTTACCTGATGTATAATTGCCTGTCATTTAAATACACACACACACAGAGACACAAATTTGGGTCACGTGTCTGAAAAGTAGAATTAGTAATTATCTATGGAATGTGCTTGATACAACAATATAATACTTGTTCTGTGTCTAAATACACAGCTAAATATAAGCTTAAAATTTCCACCATTATTTTTATTAAAACATCATATCCCAATATCCCTCTTTAAAATCTAAGTAGATTGGTAGAATGCAGTGTGCTTTCTCACAGATGAGCTAGAGGAAGCTGAAAAGTTAGGCAATTTAATTTGCGCTAGTGTCTGCTTCAGTGTATCTATTTATTTGGGTATCCATCTATCTCACTGTCTTGGTTGGGTTCCTCATCTCTTCTTACCAAGATTTCTGCAATGATCTCCACTCTTTCATTTATTTCTTTTTCTTTTTTTGAAAGATTTTATTTATTTACTTGACAGAGAGAGACAGACACAGAAAGAGCACAAGCAGGGGGAGCAGCAGAGGGAGAGGGAGAAGCAGGCTCTCTGCTGAGCAGGAGTCTGAGGTAGGGGCTCCATCCCAGGACCTTGAGATCATGACCTAAGTAGAAGGTAGATGCTTAAAGACTGAGCCACCGAGGCGCCCCACCAGTCTTTCATTTCATTTGTCTTTTCTCTATGTTGCCACTATATGATCTCTACTACTTAAAACTTTTTCTGGTTTCCTGAAGTCTTTAGTAAGAACTCCCAGCTTCTTAATGTTGTGTAGAAGATCTCGGATAGGGGCGCCTAGGTGGCTCAGATGGTTAAACCTCTGCCTTCAGCTCACGTCATGATCTCCAGGTCCTGGGATTGAACCCCACTCCAGGCTCCTGGCTCAGTGGGAAGTTTGTTTCTCCCTCTCTCTTTGCCTCTTCCCTTGCTTATGCTCTCTCTCTCTTTCTGTTTCAAATGAATTTTAAAAACTAAAAAGGAAAAAAGAAAAAGATGTTGGAGAATCTGCTCCATGCCCAATTCCGTAGCCACATTGCTCAATCCCACACAGCCCACATGCACACAAATGCATATTCCGTATCCTGGTCAGTCATACCAAGCTCTTTCTTTCTTTCTCTCTTTCTTTCTTTTTTTCTTTCTTTCTTTCTTTCTTTCTTTCTTTCTTTCTTTCTTTCTTTCTTTCTAAATGCACTGTATTTTTTGTGTGTGTTTCTGTATACTGTTTCCTCTAAGTTTGTCTATGCCTGGAAACTACTAATTCCTCTCATCTGTTTGCTGCATGTAACTAATCATTTGCCACTAAACAAGCAAACTTGGAAATTTGTCCTAATGTAAACAGGATGAATTAGATGACCTTCATCAATAATCCTCCCAGCCTGTACATACCCCTACACAACATTTATCACATTATATTGAAAGCCTTGGCAGCTTCTACTAGATTGGGGGGTTTAGGAAGGTAGGGAATTAATGCTGTTGTGTTGATGTCCGCAGTGGTTAGAGTAATGCCATCTAATTAATAGAAACTCAATGAATGCTTACAGAATGTGTGAACAGGAAAGTGTTCGATTCTTAGAGGAAGGAAAATGGGGGGAAGGAGGGATACTATGATGATACTGCTGTATTTGCACAGGCAGTGTCCTTTATTTCTCCCCAGAGCAAAGTAGGTAGCTTGATTAATGTCTCTTAGTGCTTGTGGGAGTAACCAGCCTCACCTTTATGGGGACTGTCAGATCAAGGCTCTTGAGTCACAGATAAATTTGCAATATACTTCTCTTTCAAAGCTTTCTTTTCTCTTTAAGTGATATCATAGATCCTACAACACTTATAGTCGTCCCTAATGATAAGTATGCATATGTCATAATAATGGATATCATATGATTAGTTTGTTAACCTCGCATTTCTGAAATTGTTTCTGTGGAATACTGGCTGTAATGTTTGTAATTATTACAGTTAAAAAGGAAAAGAGTGAGGGATTCTATGATCAAATATATTTAAATAGCTTTGAGTTAAACAGAATTAAACATGTTATATTAGTGCAGGATTTTGCACTTATTGCTGTACTGCTGTGCATTGTGAATCTATCAAAATAATGAAGATGATATTGATTCCCAAATTTATCTATGATAATTTTGTTTTGTTTGTTTTTTGCCCTCCCCCTAGTAAATCTAGTGACAGTAGGTTCTGTGGACATATTATAGAACATTCTGGAAGAATGCTTTCAGATATGGATCAATGAGAAGGACAGAAATAAAAGAACCCATTTCAACTAAACATGCTCTTTTCTAATAAAATATAGCTTGATTTAAAGCAATTCTATAAATACTAATTATAATACAGTATGCTTATATATGCCTAGAATAGAATACCCACTGAGTGAGAAAAAAAGGATATCTTTTGCCATGGAAGCCTTGAACTGGTGCCTTATCTTCATTTTTTTGCTTTTTCATTCGTTCAATTTTGTTACTTACCGTTTATGCTTAGGTATTGAATATTTGTTTTTTAATATCTACAAAGAAAACCTATTTTAAACTAGTTGCTTATCATGTCTGAACTTGTCCATCTTCCCTTGCTGTCTTCACCTAGAAGACCTAGGTGAATCTCAGTTCTGCTTCTTTCTAATTTTGTGATATAGGCATGTAAACCCTTTATGAGCTTAAGGGCTTTTTGTTCTGTTTTGTTTTTAATGAATCAGGGCGTCACTGACTCAAGCTGGTTTTGGTGAGGATAACCCAAAGTATGATATAATGATGTCATAATATGCCTAGTCAGTGTCAGGAATATTTGGAGCACTTAAAAGTCATTTGGTCCATCAGTCATTTAATTATCCACCCATTCAGCAACCTGTAAGTTCAGCTCTCCCCAACAGCTTATTCTTCCCAACCTTCTCAACCAGTCTTGGATCCAAAGAGGTCCTGCCATGTCCCACACATCTTTCTCCAATAATAATCAAAACCCATCTTAGATATGCTTCAACAACCATTGGTTTCTCACTATCACCATTCACACCATCACTTCTAATAAATGCTGCTTTTCCATAAGATGGATTTCAAAGGCAAACTAAATTCTATAATCTGGTTTTCTATGAAGTTTTACTATTTTCTAGAGATTGAGTATATTTGCATATTTTCACATTAGCCAGAATTTAGCCTTTACTGATTCTAACTGCAACTAATAGATTTGACCAGAAGGTACAATTGAAATGTTTTGAAACAGTGTTCCACTCAAATTGAAATACGCAGTCAAGAGGGAAAGAATCAGGAAAATTGAGAGGAAAATGAGAAATGGAAGGAAAGAAAATAGAAGAACTATATTGAGAAGCACAAAAGGACAAGTGAATTATAATGCCCCAGAGAACAAACCCATTTGACTGGCTGGTTTTACTGAAAATGCATCATTTCAACCCTCTGTGCTTTTTCATACTTGATATGTGTAGTGCTCAGTCCCCTGATCATTCTGCAAGCTGTCCTAAATCATGTACAGATTTCAAATTTATGCATCTTTTGTATAGTTAATAACATTTTTAATACTTTGGCTTTAGTATAATTATTTTAATGGGTATATGAAAATATAGACCTATCAAAGATGATAGCTTTATAGGCTGATGAATATCTTAAATTGAATATTGTGTCATATTGAATTTGGAGAATTTCTGAACTTGGACAAAAAATCACTCAACTTTCCATGGTTAAATGAATATACTGGCTACCTGGATTTGGAATTGTTACAGCCTATTGGAGTTCATTGTCTTGGGGGTTATTGCAGGCACGGTAGAAAAGGAACCAAGTAGTCCCTTATAAAATAAACCACAGCAACTTCCTTGCTAAAAGAAGTGGATAGAATACCAGCTGGAAGAAATTTAGAATGATATGGAATTCATGTGCCCTTTATTATTGTAACACCTTGTAAACTGCATTTCCATAGAAACAAGGTGAAAAAAAAATAACAGGGAATTTGATGGGCATGTCCTGCATGAAGCCTGTAGCAGGGGCCATCTGGGGCTAAAAGTCCAGTCCTACCTGCAGCAAATTACTAAAGCCTTGTATCTTGTACTGTGTCTGCTATAAGATCCCATCAGTACAATATCCACCCAGTCTCATGTCCCTGGGAACTATGCCAAAAATATGTATCACTTTTGTTACCTCTTATATCCTAAATTCCCCAATTCTCATCCCCATACTACTCCTTATATTTCCTTTATTGACCAAAACTTCACTCCCCTTCCAAACTCTTATGCTGGAATCATTATAGCCAATAACCAGTTCATCCTTTGTATCTTCATTCTCCTCTTCAAAGGTTCCCTCCATCTTGATGTTACTTAAACCTAGAGTTTCCTGAAGATACCACTTTCCTTCCATGAAGTTAAGTTGGGATTTTTTTTTTCTTACACTCTATTTATCTAAAGAACTAGAAGTAAAGTCAGAGTCCTCCAAGTTCCCAAATGCTATTTTTAGATAGCTAAATACTCTCACCTGAGCAAAACCTTGTCTCTTTGATGCTCATCTAGATATAACCCACTTGCCCTCTTAATAGTAATGACCTGCAGACCTGCTCGCCACAAAGCCTGCCGCTCCTTTACTGAACATGTTAGCATTTCATTCACAGTATTATATCCTCTGCAACTTCTGTCATCATTCCAGTTTTCTTTGGTGTGAATTTGACACCTGGCATTGAGCTTCCAGATGCCTTCTCCAGTTGCATTTTCTTCCATCCCAATATACTTTAAAAGTCCTTTCCCAGCACAGGTAACCACCTGAAATCATGAGGTCACTTCACTTAGTCCTTAACCACAACTTTCTGTCCTCTGAGTTACCCAAAGCAACAATTATTAAATTCATTATTTGATATTTTCCCTCTATTTTTTGACCTTCTCTTGTATATTCTTCCCTTTTGCCCAGCTTAGAATCTATGACTCAAAATTATAATCATTCCACTGTAGTTTCATTTACTCTGTCACTTGTTTATTTCTTTGAACCTGTTTCTCAAAACCCTACCCTCAAATGAAGCCTATCATCAACATTCTCACATGCATCTGTGAACTTAGGCAAGGCAATTGAAAATTACAAACCCAGATTGGTATCATTAATAATTTAAGATTTTCTGCCTTAGACTCTAAAATTCACATAAAACTCCTTCAAAAATTATGATAAATTCATGCTCCTACACATTACTGTGATATCCTTCCCATTTCATTTTGACTAAACAAGAACCCTCATCTTCCCAGGTCCACAGACCTATCTTGTTTAGAACTCCATACTTTCCCCTCCTCCTTTTTCTCTGGGAGGAGTTTTGCACCACCTGTATGAGTGCAATCAGATATATCCCCTTAAGGAAAGGTAGTCAGACTGATGCCACAGGCTGAAGAAACAGTTTCAGTCTGGATTTTGAGACTTCAGCATATAAAAAGAACTGAAAACCGTGGAATGCTTGCAAAGTAGAAAGAGAAGCAATGGCATTTGACTGATTCCAAAGAGAAGATTAATCAGAGTGGAGAAAAAAAGACAGAAGAAAAATCAGAAAAGGGAATGGGTAAGTCCCAATTCTCTGGTGATTATGAGAACTGAACTGTGCCTACTGGATATTATAGTAAGTAGTTCTTTGGCAATTTCAGCAAAGAGTTTGTGTATGTTGTCACAACCTACTTTTGGTAGGCTGATAAGTAGATTAAGAAATTGATAATAACATATGTAAGATTTTGTTCAGTGAGTGGTAACTGGAAAAAAGAGAAGGTGGGAAGGTAACTTGAAGAAATGTGAGCATGAGTGAATTTTTTGCTTTTTCTTTATAAGTGACTTGAGGATATGTGAAGTGCCAATGGGAAGAAGCCAGTAAAGAAGGAAAGTTTGGGAATAATTGGAAAAACTGGGGTATTAAAGAAACATTATCCCTGAAGGGGCAAAGAGAGATATGAGTGAAGAATTACCTTAGAGTAATGGTATCTGGAGAAGCAGCTTCAAATGCAAACAAACTGTATTCTTGGTTCCTTGGTCATAAGTTAACTGTGACATTATATGTATGGGCTTATTTCTGGGCTCTCTATTCTGTTCCATTAATATCTGTGCGTCTGTTTTTATGTCAATACCATACTATTCTAATAAGTATAGCTTTATAAGATAGTTTGAAATCAGAGATCATGATTGCCTCCAGCTGTGTTTTCTCCAGCTTGCTTTGGCTATTCAGGTTCTTTTGTAGTTGTATGCATCTTTTAGGATTGGTGTATCCCTGTGAAAAATGCCTTTGAAACTTTGATAGAGATTGCATTACATCGGTAGACTGCTTCAGATAGAATGGACATTTTCACAGCATTTTCCCATTCCATGAGTACAGAATATCTTTTCGTTACTTGTGTCTTCAATTTCTTTCACAAATGTCTTACAGTTTTCAGTGTACAGGTATTTTACCTGCTTGGTGATAAAATGCCATACATCAATTATAGCTCATTTAAAAAGGGAAGACTGATGTACAAAGTCAAGTAAAAACAACAAAGTACTGGAAAGACCAAAGGCAGGATAAATGTAATATATTGCAAGGAAAATGGTGTCTTTGGGTAAGAGGCAGGTTTTAATGATAATGCACCTTTAGTCAAAAGTTGAAAATGTATGTGATTGTGTTTGCCATGGAATGGGGATCCCAAAGGGGCATGGTGGAAATAATTGGAAGGAAAAGGAGCAATATAAATTCAGGTGAGAAGAAAGAAGCATAGAGCAATGTGGGAATTGTGAAACAAGGAGACAGATGTGTTAAGGAATTTAAAGTGTGAGACATGAACAAGGAAATGAACCAGATGGAATTGTTGAAAACAGTTAAAAAAGTTAATTAGTTGTGAACAATGGTCACAAGAATGAAATGGTCAAAAATGACTCTTTGATTGAAATATTTTGTCTTTTTTGTAGTTTTCTTACATTTAATTCTGTCTGACTCCTTTTATTCCATACAATGACAGCCCTTGTTTGACATAGTCTTCTTGAATGTTTGAATTATGTCTCCTGCACTAATGGAGTTGTCTGAAATCAAAGTGGTCAACAATAAGCATTTTTCACTCTCAGTATATACTGTAAAAGCTCTTCTAAGTCCAAGGGGAGCTTAAGAAATGATTCCTGATTTAAAAAAAAAAAAACTAGTTATAAGTTATTTGCTTTTAGATCTTAAATTCATTTAAGTTAGCAATGACTACTTCTTAGCTGGGTTGTCAATTTATTCAATTGTATATATTTTCAAATGCTTTGATAAAATTACTTCATACATCATGGTGAGCATTGTAAATGTATGAAATTATCAAATCACTGTTGTACATCTAAAAATAATTTTAACTCACTTAACTACTTTTATAGAAACTGTAAATAAATTGAGAGAATTATCTTGTTTATGGATAGAAATATTCAATATCCCAAGGATGGTTTTTGACCTCCAACTAATCTATGATTATAAAGCAATTGAGATAACAATCGTACTAGAATTATGTTCAGGTAAAATTTGATAAGTTAATCCTAAAATGCACATAAAATTGTAAAGAGCAAAAAAAATCAAGACTTTTTGAAGAATGAGGAGAGACTTAGATTATTAGGCATTAATACCTTGAAAAGTTTAAGTTAGTTAAAAAAAACTGTCTCAGTCCATAAATAGATAAAAAGCCTAATAAGAATTAGGGGAGTAAGATAACTGGAATGAGTGCTTCATAATTAATAGGATTTGGGCATATGACAAAAAATTCAAAAGAACATAAATAAAAGGTTTTGTAAGGGACAACATTTAAAATTAATATTTCTAGGGGCACTGGGCGGCTCAGTCCGTTAAACATCTGCCTTCCACTCAGGTCATAATCCCAGGGTACGGGATGGAGCCCCATGTCAGGCTCCCTGCTTAGCAGGGAAGTCTGCTTCTCCCTGAGCTCCCCCCCACCCCATTTTTCCACTTGTGTTTCTCTCTCTCTCTCTCTCTCTCTCTCTCTCTCTCTCTCTCTCTCTGTTTCACTCACTCGCTCTCAAATGGATAAATTTATTTTTCCAAAATTTTTTTTAAGTTAATGTCCATGAGATAAAGAACACCAGAGATAAAGTGGAGAGAAACAATACTAGCAAAACAGGCAACTAAAATGATTTGTAAACAGAATATATGTAACAGAAAGGAAAACATAAGTGATCAGTCAGCAGACACTAGGTAAATAAGTAAGTTACTTAGAAACAAGTTAAATTTGTAAGAAAGAAATGAAAAGATTGCCAATGTTTTTCTTAATCAGGAAACTGCATACTAAAATAATACCAGTTCATATCCATAGTACTATTAAAATTAATATTTGACTAAAAGTGTTAACAAAAAGAAGTGGAAATTGAGACTATTCTAGATTGCTGATGGGATATAAGTTAGTACTACCACTTTGTAGAACAACCAAGCAAATCTCTACAAAAGGAATACATGCATAGTCTATAATCAAGCGATTCTATTTCTTTCTGCTTTCCCTAAAGACCTTTTTGACCATATGTCCAGGGTTATTTATTGCAGTAATGTTTCATGGCAAGGTGTTATTGGTAATAGAACTTTTTCAGCAAGGGAATGAATAAGTACACTATGATTTATTTATAATAGGATACTTTTCTGTAATTAAAAAAGGTCAGCTGTATATAAAAAAACGGGAAAATTTAGAAATATAATGCTGGTGATAAAGCAAATTTGCAAAATGACAGTAATGGTAGATCTCACTTACATCAAGTCTTAAAATACATGTCTATGCAATAAAAGCATAAAATAGTTACCTGTGGAAAGAAGGCTGGAAAATGGATTGGAGAGATGGGGTTTGGGCTTCATCTATAAAACGTTGTTCTTTTACAAAAATAAATAAGCCACTATTCATTAAATTAAAAGTGAGATTACAGATGAATAATATGAAATAAGAACTATTGGTGGTGTGTAAATATGTTATATTTATGTGTGCTAGAACTATTTGATAAGAGAAAAAATCAGCGCAGTAAGAACCCTGAAATTATAGTAAATATGCATCCCTCACCCAAGCTTATGCAAACTGACATATCTAAAGAATAAATAGCATCCCATCCAATGGTTTACAATAGTACAATAGTTCTTCAATACTTCTGCATACACCAGGGTCCAAGAGGTCAGGGAAGAGAACAAAAGTTCATTGGTTAAGATACTGCATAGACAAGTTTAGAGATGTGATTCATTTGCCTCAAGCCATGAACTCCTAGAATTAGTAGGACAGCTAATCAAATCAGTAACTTGCAAAGAACTTAAAAATGGTGCCTGGTTTCGTAAACACTCAAAGGTTGATGGTTATTACTATTATTCTGTAGTAGAAGAGAGGTCGTAGAAGTAACCAGCTCTAAAAAGCACAAAGAACAAGTCAACAATCAATACAGCTGAGAACTGAGTTTAGAAGACCACCAAGGTTATAAGCATCCCATATTTACATATCATTCAGTCTGAGTATCTCAGGCAAAGAATTCTGATGAACAGACCTGTGCCTTTATTATCTTGTAAATAAATGAAAGGAATAGGAACAAAGGCTTTGGCATCAGCAAGGCAATGATTCAGAACCAGCAGAATGGTGGATGTTACTTTCACAATTATGGTGCATGTCATTTGTCCCCACATTGGCAAAGTGCAAGTATTGATAGCCTTGAAAAATGAAAAAAGAATAAAAGTATGAAGTTTGAAGCTTATTTCAGGGTTCAAATCTGAGTACAACTTTTTTTTTTAAACTAGGCAAATATCAAAAAATAACACTTAAATCTGTGCTTCAGACAATTAATCCCATAAAAATAATGTCATGACTGACTTTCTAGGGTTGTTGTGAGGTTTATGGTAGTATAAACATAAAGCCACAAGCTCAGAATCCTCCACTGCTGTAGATACTATCAGTTCCCTGTGTTAAAATATGGCTTTCACAATATTTACTGTCTCATTGTTTAATATCTTCCATTATTACAACTCAGCCATTTTTGTAAGAATCACTTATCAGGGGATCCCTGGGTGGTTCAGTTGTTAAGCCTCTGCCTTCAGCTCAGGTCGTGATCCCAGGGTCCTAGGATTGAGCCCCACAATGGCCTCCCTGCTCAGCGGGAAGCCTGCTTCTCCCACTCCCCCTGCTTGTATTCCCTCTCTCACTGTCTCTCTCTTTCTGTCAAATAAATAAGTGACTTTTTTTTAAACATTTAAGTTATCAATCACAATCAACTTAAATTTTATCTTTGTAAATCAGTGTAGCTATACACTTCCGTGACACCATCTAGGAACTCTGCATGTATTATTAAACATTTATTACGACTGCCTTCTCCTGTTCAAATCATTCAATACACTAACACACACACACACACACACACACACGTACAGCAGTTAGATTAACTGGAAGTTTTAAGAAAATGTAAGTTCACTGATAGAACTACTATCTATGTAAACCTCTCAATACTTGAGAGAAAGCATGGAATCCACCTGAAGATACTTTTCCTTACCATGTATGGCAGCCAAGAAAGCCAGTGTTGTGGCTGTTGCTCACTTGCTCTCCAGACATCCCTTTCTGTGCTTCTCATCTGTGTTTCTTCACTAGAGGCCAGTAAAAGGTCGATAAGAGGATCCATGCTAGTGATTAGCATCAATTTGCAGTTCAAGTTTCATTGCTTCTCTATCATGCCAATAGACCATTAATTGAGAAAATAAGTATATAGCTTCCTAATACAGTTCTGGTTTAAAAAGTAATGACTGTTTAATGTCAAGACATTTGCCAGGATGGCAAAGTAGGAGACCATCCATCCCCACGCGAAGTCCAACAATTAGCTACACAGAGGCGCAGGTGCATGCATGGATGCATTGCTCTTGGGGAGCTTAGGAGTCACTTAAACTTCAGCGATATAAAATTGTAAAATTAGATCCTGTACATTCCAACATAGGAAAAAAGCTCCTTGATCTTGGATTTGGCAATGATTTTTTTGGTTATGACCCCAAACTTCAACAACAAAAGCAAAAATAAATGATACTGCATTAAACTCAAAAGCTTCTGTACAACAAAAGAAAAGACAGCCTGTGGAATGGAAGAAAACATTTGAAAACCACATATCAGATAAGGGGTTAATATCTAAAATATATAAGGAACTCTTATAATTCAGTAGCGAAATAGCAATAGTCCTTTTTCAAAAGAAGATCTACAAATGGTCAATAAGGCCATGAAAAGATGCTCAACATCCCCCATCAGTAGGAAAATGCAAATCAGAACAACAATTAGATATCACCTCATACCTGGTAGAATGTTATTTTTCAAAAAAACTAGAGATAGTAAATGTTGCCAAAGATGTGGAGAAAAGGGAGCCCTTTTGCACTGTTGGTAGAAATATAAACTGATACAGTAAATATGCAAAGCAGTGTGGAGTCTCCTAAAAGAATTAAAAATAGGACAACCATATGACCCAGAAATCCCACTTCTGGGTATGGTACCCAAAGGAAATAAAATCATTATTTTGAAGAGATATCTGTGCTCCCTTGTTCCTTGCTGCATTATTCACAACAGCCAAGACACAGAAATAACCTAAGTATTGGTCTGTGGATGAATAGATAAAGAAGATGATATGGGTGAGAGATAGGCAGATAGATAGATATCTCTCTCTATATATATATCTACTATTCGTCATATAAAAAGAAAAACTTGCTATATGATGATATGAATGGACCTTGAGGGCATTATGCTAAGTGTAGTAAGTCAGAGAAAGAGAAATACCACATGATATCACATATATATGGAATCTAAAAAAGCCAGACTCCTAGCAACAGTAGAATGGTCATTAACCAGGGGCTTGAAGTTGGGGGAAATGGGGACATGTTGATCAAAGGGTATGAACTTCCATCTGTAAAATGGAAAGTTCCAGGAATCTAAGGCACGGCACAGTATGACTACAGTTGACAATGCGGTATACTTGAAAGTGCTATGGGAGTAGATCTTTACTGTTCTCACCATAACAACAGCAGCAGTTAACTGAAGTGATGGATGTGTTAACTACTTATTATGATAAACATTTCACATTATACTCATGTGTCAAGTTATTACATTGTATACTTTAAACTTATAATATGCCAATGATATCTCAAAGCTGGAATAAAAAAAGAATGATCATATATTAGTAACTTAGCAAAGTAATATCAGTTGCCTTCCCTGTCCCCTTTTTACCTCTTCTCAGTCACCCCATGTCATGGTTGGGGTATAAAGTCACAGAACTTGGCTTTGAAATTGTGAAGTTTAATAGGAATTTTAAACATATAAGGAGTTATGCTTTAGAGCTTTAAAATAAGTCATTTTAAATGTGATTTTTATTTTAAAAAATCATGAAGAGGGGCGCCTGTGTGGCTCAGTTGGTTAAGCCTTCGGCTCAGGTCATGACACCTGGGATCGAGTCCCACATCGGGCTTCCTGCTCGGCAGGAAGCCTGCTTCTCCCTCTCTCACTCCCCTTGCTTGTGTTCCCTCTCTGGCTGTGTTTCTCTCTGTCAAATAAATAATAAAATCTTTAAAAAAAAATCATGAAGAACCAATGAAGAACTAGGAACAAGTGTAGTAGCCTAATCACATTTATTTTTCTTGATTTGAAGTTTTGAACTGTTACTTAAACTTTTGTTAAAAATAAGTATATACTCTAGGTAAATGTGTACACAGTACAGTCTTCTCAGGTGAACCTGTGTTCTGACAAATGATTAATTAGTTAATGGCTGTGGCTACTTTTAAGTTTAAAGTCTTATTTTGTGAAAACCATACAGGTTCACTGGTAAACAGAAAATTAGAAAATCTTAAATGTGAAAGGAACTTTAAAATACCCCTAATCCCAAGTCCTTGGCAACATGAGATGCATCCTTCAGTGAGCTGACAGTGGCTGTCATGGTGCTTAGCATGTACTTTGTACTTAGTATTACTTCCCTAGTATCTCTTTGCTATGCCTGTGACATTAAACTCCATCTGCATTGATTTGGTAGATTTTCACAATTTTCAAAAAGATCTACAGAGAATTGGATCTGTTTTTGGTGAACTTATGCCAGTTGGTGGAAACTTCTGTGTCTCTATCTAAGAATGTATCACCTGAGTTTTATAATTCTTTCTAATGCATTGAGCTCTGGTCATCCAGACAAACCAGGAAGTCTTTAGTTTTTCAGTCAATTTCTCCTCTTTCACGTGACAATTCAAAATACCTTTAATTAAAAATAAATAAATAAACCCTCCCTTGGCACCCTGCCTTCCACCAGCCATTATTTTAACTCTTTCTTCCTATTCATACTTAACCTTCTCAACATGTTGTTCATCTTCCACCTCCAGTTTTTCACTGTCTCCCATGCTTGTGCCCACAAAGAGAGTCCTCAATATAGTCAGTTGTGGAAGCGATTATTCTGACATTAAGTACGTTTTATCTTTTTCCTCTCCTTTGTAATACTCCTCTTTAAAAACCCCATTACTTTGTTTTTTGCTTTAGTAACCTGCCTTGTAAACTACCTTTTTTACACTATAAAGCATTTTTAATATGAATGTCTCTATTTTTTCAGCAATGTCTCTCACTTACTTTTGATGCTGTCTTGCACATCACTTAGCCTCTTTCTGAGCTCTCAAACATCTACACACACACACTACCATTTTCCTGGACATGGACTTCTGTAGCCCAGTTAATTGGTTTCTGTTTTTTTGTTATAAGTAATTATGAGGAGTTCTCTTTAGCAAAGATTCCCTGGGGATAATAATAATAGTCTTACTGCCCTAATTTAATCCTTTTCTGATAAATCTAATAAATTATTCTTGTTGAGGTGAAAGGTGTTTGGGATTATTATTCTTGCTTTTAGAATCTTCAAACTAGGAGAAAAGATTAACCAATACAGGGTCGTCACATATATGAAGTGTGATCTCATTCCTTAGCAACAAGGCAGGATTCAAAGGTTTTTTGCTTGTTTGTTTGTTTGTTTTGTCTTAATATCTAATTTAAGATGGCAAATAATACATTTATTACTTAACAATACTGCATTTAAATAACAAGAAATATACAAATAAAATGAATCCATAACTATGCTACAAAGTCAGGACAGGTCCCATTGACAATGAAATGATGGAGAATTTCTTGAAGATAGAAAGTAAAGGAGACCAAACACATACCTGAACACCTTGAAATCCTACTCAAGTTAAGGAAGAAGCCATCAAAAAGAAATTGTTTTTTCAGAAGCCATAATAATTTAAAGATGAGAGGAAAGAGGGCAAAGGAGAACTCAACCATGGAGTCTGCAGAGAAATTAGAGAGATGGAAACAGTTGCATAAAACCTTTATTATCAGAATGCATCCTCCCTCTGCTACTGTTTGCCCCAGGATTAATCACAAATACAGCAAACCAATTGAATAATAAACTGAAATAGTAGCCTGAGACCTCCAAGGATGTTAGGAGTTATGCAGACCTACATGTAGAGAAGACAGTCTACACAGAGTTGCATTAACCCAACAGACTAAGTGCATGTTGATCTCACCTTATGGTTTGATAGTCTAGCTCTTTCATGGATTCCATGAGCTATCCTTTTTTGTGTGTGTTTCAGAGTTGTTTTCTGTTTGGATTTTTGAGAACGGATGCTCAGGGATATGTAGGTGTATGGAATTGGTTTTTGGGTTAACATAAGGCAGAAGTGGTGAGACAACATCTTCTGCCAACCCACATTCCGAGATGGGAAATTAGCAGCAGAGGCAATAGGAAAATGATTTAACTGATCATATAATTAGGTGGATCCATATACACACTGAGGGTGATGTGTGGGGAATATATAGAAATTAATTCTATGAGATGCTGAGCTTCTGATTTATTTTTCGTCACAACTAAGTCTGCTATGTTGCCTATATTCATTGGTGATATGAATATTTTAAGGCATTTATCAGAAAATAGTGAGATCCCAACAATAGGAGGAAGGCTATCTAGAAGAATCCATAGAACTTACCAAACCCAGGAATGACCCAACCACATTGAAACATCAACCATATTTAGTGGAAGAGAATTAATAATTGTTCCTATATGTTATCACTCATTGTTTTTCACAAAGTAATTGTAATCAAAACACATTATGGCCTGAAAAGTTGAAGACATGAGTGAAGGAGAAAAGGTTGCATTTAGAATAAATTGGAGGAATTTTTCAATATTTCTCTCAATTCTTTGGGTTAAATATATAGACATGGATTTTTTGGGTAGAAATAAAACAAAGGACAAAATAATTTGGGATTGGACTGAATTGATGTATGTGCTCTCACCAGAGGTTCTGTATTTCATGTGCTTTTGTTTGAGCATTTGTCAGTGATTAAAACACTTTCTGGAGTTGCAACACAACTGGAACCAAACAATGACCAGTAAGCCTTTGAATGACACAAGGTAAGGGACTCAAGGATAACAGTCAGTAGAAATGCTGGATTCAATCTCAGAATATTCAGTGTGCCACCATGTCTCATGACTAGTTCCAATCTCCTTTCATTTTGATCAAGTGAAACAATTTGCCACAATCTTTGAAGTCCTGATTTGTGTAGGCCAGAAATGTTATGAAAGATCTGTTATTTCTGATCTTCAGTTGAGTGAAATGAGTCTAGGATTTTGTCCTCAAGGGCTAACAGTGAAATGCTATTAACAAAGTGGACACAGTCATTGTAAAAGCAGCAGTATGGATGTGATAATCTGGGTCTAGGAAATGGTTCTGGTATCAAGAGAGCTCTGTTGTTAACCAATCGAGGCTTCACCAGGAACAAAATCAATGCTTCACAAATCCAGAGAACAAAGGGCCAATTTGCCTTACAGGGCTATGGAGCCAGACCCTTCCTCCTAACTTTTAGTCCCGAGTTAGAGTGTATTTCAGAGCCTTTTAAACTTACCTATGGCCATTGGCTTGGTTAACTCTTTGCTGAAAAGGAAACTTTTGAATCCTAGAAATGGCAGAACACTAATCGAGACTCAAAATACCATAGCAACATGTCTGTCAGAGTGGAGGTTTAGAAGGACTTGGTGATAAAGCTCTCACTTGTGCTCACATTATGATAGGGCCAGGGACTCCAGCTGTCCTTTCTGTCACTTCACCGCTTCTTGTGTATATGGTAATAAGGAAGAGCCTTGGAAACTGACAAAAGCCTAGCTCCATGAACTTAACATAAGGGCTAACATAGCAATTATGGCAAATGAACGTCATCGGATTTTCTTCCGTACAGAAACAACAAAACAGAAGAAGTATTTCAACCTTGGTGTAATTGCAAAGATCTGTGGAAGAGTTGAAGGATACAGAAGTGACAGTTCTAAATTCTCATTTTTTTTTTTTTCTGTTTTCTAGTCCATGTGATTGACAGTTCTTCCAAATAATAGGATTATGGAGAACTTAATCAGATGGTGGCTTCAATTGAAATGAGTGTTCTATATATGATTGCCCTAATGGAACAAATTAATAATGCTCTTAGAACTTAATATGAAATTATTGTCAGGCACATGAACTTTTTCCTATTTTTAGAATTAATTTTCACCCAGGCAAAACCCATTTCAATAGAACAGTACTATTGATATCATGACTCAGGAATTTATCAGTTGTCCTCTTTTTTTGTCACCTAGACAACAGGTACCTTGACACTATCATCAACCCCAGAAGGCATTCTCTCCACTATATTAAAGCTATCAACTAAAGAGCAGAAAGTAGCAGCTGCCTTCATCAGATACCTATAGCCTATAATTAAAATATATGTCCTTGGAAAACATACCACCTCCTAAATTTCCTGCAAATCTACTCTTTTTAATCATGTTAGAGTATGTACTCAAAAGTGAAGGATCTGTCCCTCAAAAGATATTGTACCTTGAACCCTCTTTAAGAAGAAAGTTGAGTACCTGCATGGAACTCTGGATTTTGGAGATGACAAGGCCAGTGAACATCAACATAAATGTTTCTCTCTCTTTCTCTCTCTCTCTTTTTTTTTTTTTTGCTCATCCCCTGATAAATTTGAATAATTTCATCATGAGTTTTAAAATCTGCAAATATTGACATTTCAAAAATAAAAGTGTTCTATGCTTTTAAAAGATAGCTCATGGAATCAAAATACCATAGTAACTTGATACCTACCATCAGCAATTTATAAAAAACACATTAAAAAGGTTTCCTTTAGCACCTATAAATTTTACATCTCTCCTTATCCTCCTTGAACTTGTGCATCCTGATATATCATCTTTTACACCTGGATGATTTTATTGATCACATGCTCATGCTTTTCTGCTACAAAAATATCTTAGTAATTATTTTAATTATATGTTATTATAAGTCTCTGAGCATTAACTAATTCGTTCTATATCAAGTCCTGCTAGCAATTGTAATTAACAAACAATTGAAGAAAATGACACAAACATATTAGAGACTTTGACAAATTACTAAACATGTATTACATAATTTTTTTAGAAGATATTCTCTTAATGAAATAAATAGGCCATTTCTTTCCGAGTTTAGATATCTGTGGAAGAAAAACACTCACTATAAAAATGAGAAGACTCACTGAATTTTCTGTCTTTTCATGTATTTTTTTAGATGTTTATACCTAGAAACATATGGAAAAGTAGATTGGCATTACAGTAAAGAAATTCCTTCTATTCCAATCAGTTTTTAAAAATGTTTTTGAAATAACTCCCCAAACCAAAAAGACCAGGTAGTGGTATATTATCAAAAATTATTCTTAATTATACATCAGCAGGCAACACAATTATGTCCTCCTTCAATTTAATAGCAAAAAATTAGAAACGCCATTGCTTGCAAAAAGGATATAGTTAAAAAAAGACCCCCCCCAAAAAAACTCTGTCACAGTAACTTATTTCCTGAATTTTAGAGAAAAATACAAAGAATTTAAAGTAGTAAAGTGAATATTGTTTATACGTTGACTCTCACCTAGAGGCACCTTATTTCAAGCCAATATAGTCAGAAAATTTTTGGAAGTTGGGTACTGAGGGCATGTATTGCATGGAGCACTGGGTATGGGGCATAAACAATGAATCTTGGAACGCTGAAAATAAATAAAGTATAGTGAAGTTATTAATTTTAAAATGCTTTCCAATAAAATATTTTTGATTAGCCCTTTTTATATTACCAAATGCATTAAATATATTTCTGTCAAAACTTTGGAAATACAATCTTAGTTTACTAAGATAAATATGTTTGTCAAAACTTTGAAAATAAAAGTTTACTAAGATTTCCATATACAAAGTATATGGAAAGAAGTCCATACAAAACATAAACATAAGTCCATAAAAAGTATTTAATTACTTCTCACATGTCTTACCTATAGGTTGGTATCATTCTAATTAGCTGAGCAATCATCCTGACTAGTTGGTGGCTACACAGTACTAAATACTTAACTGCATTTAATCTAATTATCAAGGCTACTGGAGCCTATCAGACATTCTCAAACCGTATGGGATCAGGTAATACCACGTCACTTCAGAATTCTGAATATGAGGGAGGGGAAAAGAGGAAGAAGAAGGAAGAAAAGAAGGAAAGAAGGACAGACAGAAGAGGGGAGAAGGGGAAGAAGTGAAACATTCTGGAAAGTGTCCATAAACTTCACAAAATTGCCAGGAGTCCACAGCAGAAAAAGGGTTGAGCCTGCTTTTATCTGGCATGTTCCAGACAGAGGCTGCTCCACTGGCTGGGTCCTGGACAGAAGACCACAAGGCAGAGAGTGATGACTGACTCTGGGGAACACTGGGAGGGGCCAAGAAGTCTGTAGTTGTCATTGAGATGAACATTGTCCTCACAGCCTAATGTACACTCCCTCTCCATCTGCTGTGTGGATTCTTGGATGCCAGTCCAAATCTTTCATGCCATGAACAGTTTTGAAGTAAACAGAATATTCCCCTGGAAAAGATTTGTTTTTTGACCTTGCTCTGGGGAAGGCAAGTCTTGAGGTTGTTTAGTAAAAACTCACTGCTCTTATCCCTCCTTCCATTGTGTGAATTCAGATAATACCAAACCATGCCAAAAGATCCCATTTATGATACTGCCCTTGTATTTTAGCAGAAATGCATACAGGGAAAACTTCTACAGTTTTCTGGTACCCGGATTAAAAAAAAAATGTCCCAGATACAAATATTTGAAACTGTCCCTTTGTTTAGTGCCCCTGAAATAATGAACCATGGTAAGCATTGGCATAACTGAGAGGTATGTTTTTATTTTGTAATGCAGAAGAAGGGCTCTCATGAATATGAAGAGGAAGGTAGGAAAGGAAAACCTGCTTGATGACTCAACAGGAGATGTGTTTTCAGGTAGATTCTTTTTTTTTTTTTTTTTTTTTGAGAGCCCCTTGGACTTGGTGATATAGAAATTCCCTTACTTCTTTCTTTGTCTACATATCCTTTGTTAAGACATCAGCATGGTGCTACATATCCTTTGTTAAGGAACAGCACTGTGCCCAATAAACCTCTGTCAGTTTAACTTCAAAACAAGTAGCCCCTTTCTAGGTGTTTGCAGCCATAATCTAGGAGGTTTTCCCACTCTACACATATATCCCATTAGACCCAATGATGTTTAAAGTCTCTCCAGTAGCCTTCAATAAAGCATCGAGGACATCGCAAGTCCAATCAAGAACATGGAATTGATAACACCTAAGATTTTGCATCAAGCTCATGTCCTTTAAGCAAGTAATTTTTCTCCTCTAGCATGTCTTAAGCATTTCGTCCATCTTTACTCTTTCCTAGCCCCAACAACTGTCCCCTCCCATCTAGACTTACAGCAGCCTCCTGACTGAAACTGAATCCATTCCTATTTTCTTAATCATCTGTTCTCAGACCATGAGATTTTGGTGTGTTTTTTTGTTTTATTTTGTTTTTGGAAGCTTGATCAGGTCACATCAACCCCTTCCTTATAAACTCCCAATGGTTTTTCATTAAACAACAAACAAACCTCTTATTCAAGCTTCCAGTCCTGACCTGATGTGGCTTCTGCCCACATCTCTATTCTAATATCAGAGTGTTCTCACTCTAGATACTCTATCTATATGAACTTCTTTCTGTCCCTCAAATACTTCAAAATCATTCCAGCTTTGGAGTACTTGATGGGTCATGTACACAATCTAGGTGTTCCCTTCTCCTTCTCTGCTTTTCATTCTCTCTTCCCCAACTTGGCTTTTATTTATCAGAGTGATATTATACGTGTGTGTATTTGGTTCATTTTCCTCATTTATCATCCTTAGAATTTGATAGTATATTTTGTCTGTTTTTGCTCTCTGATGTGTCCCCAGTACATAAAACCTGGCATATACTTGGGTGTCCAATAAATATTTTAACAATAAAATTGAAAAATTATGCTTACCTCTGTATCATTATGGTCTATCTTCCACTGGATTAGTATGGAAGAGATTTGGTCTATTCTTTATCTTAGTCCTTATCATCAGAGCATTGTCTGTAACTATCAAAAGAACAAATAAATGGGGATAATAATCCAAACTAAAAAGTATTAAAGGCGAGACAGTATTCTAAATGAATTATCTTATTTAATACTCATAACCTTTAAAATAGGTCCAGTTAGGGGCACCTGGGTGGCTCAGTTGGTTAAGCGACTGCCTTTGGCTCGTGTCATGATCCTGGAGACCTGGGATCGAGCCCCACATAGGGCTCCCTGCTTGGCGGGAGGCCTGCTTCTCCCTCTCTCACTCCCCCTGCTTGTGTTCCCTCTCTGGCTGTGTTTCTCTCTGTCAAATAAATAAAATCTTTTAAAAAAAAATAGGTCCAGTTAATGTCCACATGGATAGATGAAAAAATAAAACATAGCATTATTAGTGTCAGAACAGAAATCTGAACTTAGGACCATCTTCTTCCCTAGTCAAGTCTTTTAATACCCATATATTTACCCTCCACTGACAGTAAACCAGGATTCAAGAAGCCTATAGAAGTATAGTGTCAGCATCATTAATGGTATAGCTAGATTCTCAATAATGTCCAAAGTCCAGGGCATCTCAGTCTTGCTAAAGTTGGATTGGAGAATGTAGCTTTTTTTGTCATACAAGAAAAGGACTTTATATTGCTCTTCATCTAGATCTTAAACTCACCTATGTGAGAAGTCGGGTCGGCAAAGCAGACTTCCCACATCATTCCTAGTCAGCAACCTGGCGAGCCATGGCTTCACTGTGATCATTCAGACAGGACAGAAAATGTAAGAAGAAAGGCTCTTGATATTGCCATTTTGGGCATAGTATCTACACCTCACCAATAAGATGAAATGAATCCCTAATCTTTTGGCAAGAGATGTGAAAGAAGTTCAGAGAAGGGGTGAGTTGATAAATCCAATACTCACTGAGTGGGGTAAGATGGCAAGAAGGATACAAAGATCCTTATAAAACCAACTCCTAGGACTCCAGGGTGGCTCATTTGGTTAAGCTTCTGCCTTGGGCTCAGGTCATGATCTGAGGGTCCTGGGATTGAGTCCCACATCAGGCTTCTCAGAGGGAGCCTGCTTGTGCTCGCTCTCTTGCTCTCTCTCTGACAAATAAATACATAAAATCTTTAAAAAATAAAATAAAACCAACTCTTACTCCACCAGGAACAAAAGCAGAAATCTTTAATTTCATTTGGGTGTTCATGATACAGACACTTCCAGGTAGTTTATAAAGGAAAAGGAAAATGTAAAATACAAGCAAAATATATTATCAAAGATTATGTCCAAATCATTAGAAATCATTTTGGAAATTGATAGAAAATTCCTTTTCTGGGGGTGGAATTGCCTTCTAACATGTAAACAAGCTGTTCAGTTTTGACATATTTCATTTCTGTAGATGTTTGCAGAAACACAATCATCAAATTAAAGGTTACACTCTAAGAGGCCATGGTCTTTGCCTTTTCAACTTCAACAAAAGAAAGATTCATAAAAGGATGTGAATGGTAGAAAAGAACATGGCCAAAGTGAGCAATAGTGTTTGCTACAAAATCACAGTGGAGTGTGGGGGAGGGGATGATTGCATCAAGCTTTGAAGAACAGGTTATATTTGATTAGGCAAGGCATTATAGATAGAGGACACATGAGCATGGGAGAGGAAAGTACAAAGCATGTCACAGGAGCCACCTGTGGCTAGTGCTTTTGGAGTACAAGATAAAGTATAGGAGGCTGATATAAGGCTAAGAGGCAAGGGGAATTAAATGTGTGCACTCCTGACTATCAGAATGAAGATGGTCAATATTATGAAATGTTATGAAATGAATAACTTAATAAGGCAGAATGCAAGTGCTTTTGTCCACGTCAAAACACACACACTCACACCCACATGAGGAGGGTTATCACTTGGGAATAGTGGGAAGGTGGGAACAGAACTGATCAACCATTTATTTATTTGGGGGAGTATAATCTTTAAGTAAAATGATGGCAACCTTATATGTGAAACTTAAATCCTTTCTTCCCCTCTCCAGTTCCATTTGCTTTCTCTGATTATAATAGGCAACTGTGTCATTAATTCACCGTGTAGCCAACTGATAATTTTATATTATTTTTCGATAGATTTGTATCTATTTATGCTATAAATTATTTTAGGATTGTTATTATATTTTTGTAAGTCCTATTATCTATGGCTGACTCTCATTATTCAGTTAGATTTTTGTAAGCCTTACTACTGAGAGTGGAACATTTCTGTCAAGCAATCAATACATAACCTTGTTTTATGTGTGTTTCTGTTCAAAGGTACTTTGTTTAATATCTATGGTTAATTCATTAATATTGAACTCATAGTCAATGAGTCATTATTGTCAACAGTGCCATTAATTCATGCCTGAACAGAGTTTATCTAACATGTATTTTCTCATGAGGCATATCCTAGCCTTCTTATGCTTAGGAACACCAGACAGCACTTTAGTACTATACTTGGGGACTATTTAAACTGTAAAGAAAAAGCACAAAGATGTAAAAACATAGCACCAAATATCCTGGAAGAAAGCTACACTTATCTACAGGATGGGAGCTGAAACATGTCAGTTGTGAACTCAAATGATGCCCTACATATGTTTGCAAATAACTGTGAAAGCACCATGAGTATTGATTTTTAGCTAGTAGGTGAATTAGCCAATCAGAATCTAGAAGAACAAGGATTGAGAACCGACTTCTTTTCTCCCCCCCCACCAAACACACACACACGCACACTCATGTACACATATATGCATATACAAACATGTATATATGTATACTTATATGTGCATATCACACATGTTTGATATTCTAATCCTACCTTTTTATTCAACATTTTGTTTCTCAGATCTGTCCAGGGTAATGTTTATGTATCTAGTCTCTTCATTTTAATGAAGGTGTAATATCTCATTCTTCACCAGTGTAACCTTTCCCCTTTTACAGTGTATAAAACTCCCTCACAGGCACATATCATCTCTCTGTAGCCCCATTTCACTAGAAACAAAGAATGGAATGAGTATTTTTGTTATTTAAAAAATTTTGAGTTAGTATTCAGCTTTCTACCTAGACCTAACTAAAGATGTAAAACCTAAATTTGTATAAAAGATTTTAAACTGTCTACCCTTTGTTAAATTCAATACATATGTTAATAAATATTGCTTACCGCTTTTAATAGTTAAAGAACTTAAAGTTGCATGGGGCATGTGTAACTTTGATGTGTATCAGATATCAAAGACAAATAAAATAGAATGCCACTTTTTTTTTAGAATGCCACTTTTATTTAATTTCTACTCCAATATAGATAAATGACCAACATGTATGTAAGTCAGTGAATTTGTGTATGTAGTCAAAGTTCTGTGATTTGGGGACAGTAATCTGACAAAAATGTAGAGTCAGTTAAATATAAGATTGAAAGTCAGAGGCATCATCAGGAGCTACTGCTTTAAAAATATGTAAGTGCCTTCTAGGCACAATGGGGTTATATCAGACTGAGAGGACTTTGTGAATTAAAGCATGGAGGTGAAAAACATGGACCATAAAGGAGAATCTCAAATAATTCAGTATGGTCGGAGCATAGTTGATGAGGCATGGGGTGATGAGTGAGGAAGCAAGAGAAGTAACGGAGGGCCGGATAACAGAGCACATTTTCTATGATGATAATCCATTTGGATTTTATTCTGTAGATAGAGGTGAGTCTATGAAGTGTTCTCAAGCATGGAAATGGCTTAAGATTGGGGTGTTAGGAAGATTATGTTGATGGCAGAAAAATAGATTGTAGAGGGTGGTAAGATGAGGAGTCAGAAATACCAGTTAGGAAGTGATTACAATAGCCCAGGCAAGGGAAAATGAAACCCTGAAATGAGGCAATATTCTCTTTTGATGGAAATACATTCAGGCTAATAACATTCTCAAAGACGGAAGAGTGTCAACTTTATGTTATCAGTAGATCACTCATTTGTTGCTTTTGTAAGTGGTTTGGACCACTATTCTTTCAAAATTATATTTCTCTATTAAGCAGACGCTTATCCATCTCCACAGGTGGGAACTTGACATCTCTATGGGCCATGGCAAACACATCATCTCTAAGTTATCTTTCTTTTATTGCATCATTTAAAGATTTATTTGGTCTTCATGCTCAACTGCCTTTGCCCTCTTCCTCTCATGAAGAGTAAGCATTATTTTTTTTTTTGAGTAGGCACTATTTTTTAATGCCCAGTCAACATCATTCAAAGTAGAATTAACTCTTTTTACCATCAAACATAAAAAGTAAAACTAAATATCAAAACAAAAGAAAGCATATTCCCTTCTAAAATAACCACTAGCCAAACCCAGATGCTAATGCCAGTGATTCTCTCTCTTTTTTGACATGTCTGAAACTACTATCTGACTGTGGGTGTGGAGGGAACATTATCTTTTAAGGGGTTTTTGCTTGGCAATACTAAATAGAATTTTCCAGATAATGTGAGATTCGGCTACGGAATTGGAAACTTGAATTTGCTCAGATTTTTCTCCAGGTCCTTATCCACAGGGGATAAGACCCCAACTGGATGCCTGAAACCACAGATAGTATCAAACCCTATATATACTATGTCGTTTCCTATACATACACACCTATAAGGTTTAATTGATAAAATAGGCAGAGTAAGACATAATAAGAATGAAATAGAACAATTATAACTATACTGTAATGAAATTAATGTGAATGTGATATCTGTCTCTCAGAATACTTTATTTTGTACTGTACTAATCCCTCTTGTGCTGATGTGAGATGATAAAATGCTTAGGTGATGAGAGGAAATGAGGTGAAGGGCATAGGTATGTGATGTAGCATTAGGCTTCTATAGACCTTCTGACAACCCATTGGGAGATTATCTGCTTCCAGACCATAGTGGACCACAGCTAACAGAAACCATAGAAAGCAAAATAGATAAGAGGGAGTCACTGTAAAAGAGAAAGCTTTTGTCTCATTGACCTAGTCAGTTTCAACCGCTGGAAGTTCTGTATATTAAGTAAACCTCAAGAAAGTTACAAAAATAATAATCCAACCTCTGGATTAAAATCCTAAGTATCTATCATAGGTCTACATTTTTATATTTATCCAAGGACTCCAACAGTTGCATTCTGATATTACCCACTTTTACCATTGAAGTCTATCACATAGGTCTTTCTAACTGCTTCTTATGCCATTTTAACTGCAGCTTTAATTATGATCCTTTGCAAACAAGAAATTCAGTTTATTTATAATCAGATCACATGCTAATCTAATAGTTCAGCATCCAAACCATGATCAGAGTCTAAACCCTATAATAGCCCAATGTAAAATTCTTTAATTGAATCACAAAGGGGAAAAGCTGTAATCCTATAAATCAGCCTCAGGAATTTGACATGCTGAGAATGCTTTTCTGGAACTTTTAATTGCATGACACAGCAGGCATCATAAGTCTATAAAAAGGAATGCATTTCCTATAAGAAATCATGTTATATGATTTAAAATGCCATGCCAGTAATACTAGTTTTTGAGCACATCACCGTTAGTAGTCAATACAAATCCTTCAGGCTTATACAAATGTCTGTGTCAGCAAAAAGACAAATGGTTATTCTCAAGATGGTAACGTGTGCTGGTGATAAGTTCAATAGTCTAAATTCAACAGACAAAGAAGATGGTGTTTGAAGCAAGCCCTGGGTCTGAATCTCAGCTCTCATACTTCCTAGTATGTTGTTGTGCATTTCAAGCATTTTCTACCCTGTCCAGGCAGAATCAACCCCAGAATTTTCACATAAGTAGTATATAAGATCTGGTAGAAAAGAGAAATGAGGGGAATTTTCTTAAAGCTGTTTTTGCAAGAACAATTTATTGTTTTTATTTATCTTTCAGGCTTATTTTAGATGACTTGATGGAAAATGTAATGTGTTATATAGTCAACCATCCCTTAGTCATAGGCCTTAGCTATAAAATGTTATCACTCAGAAGTGGGAGGTTGTGGAAATTACATTAGATAATGTGCTCTGTGCCTGAAACAGAGTTCAACAAAGCTTATTATCCTTCCCTTTCCTACCTCTCCCTCTTCTCTTCTAGCTTTCAGTTCAGATCCCAAGAGAGGCAAACCTACTAGTTCTGTCTTCTGTCCAAGAACGTAGTTCTTTGCCAGCCATCCATGTTGGAACTTACAACACCAGTCATCAAGGCAGCAGATGACTGAGTAGATGGATATTTTATTCTGTTGGTATTCAATCTGGCTACTGAAGATTGCCAGGCCTGAAGAACAGTCTCTTAAATAAAGAATAGCACATTGGTTTCAAGGGGATGAAAGGCATATGAAGTTTTTTCTTGCTTCCTGAGCAATTTAGAAAATTTAAACACAGGGCAGAAATCCCAGTGAGGTACTCCAGTTTAATTTTTTTCATTCATTTGTATCCAATAAGCCAATAGCTTTATCCAAGGATTGGATCATACTGAAAATGATTTTTGAAGATGCTCAATATTATGAACAAAAGTAGTTACTGAACAGACCCCTTTTTGAAAATCTTTTTCCATAACTGCTTCATGATTAAACAAGCCTAGGCATTGGGCTTTTTAATTTTTTTCTTAATTTTAATTTCAATATAGTTAACATACAGTGTTACATTAGTTAAACAATAATTTTTAATGTGTGGCTGATCTGGGAATTCCAACCCCCAACAATGTGTTAAATTTAATGGGATTGGACAAAACTGGTTGGCAATCACTTCAAAGATAGTTATCACAGTTCTGATGTCATTTAAAAACTACCCATAGTTCAAGATTTGTTTCAGCTCAATAACATGATGTATATATGGAGATACCATATAAATGCAAATTCTGTGTACAAAATATTCAAAAATATGTTTAATGAGACTCCCTGGCCCATTGCCTTGTGGAGTTAATGCCTTCCGGATTCTCTGCTAACCCAGTTTTCTCCCTCATTCTCTTATTCTGTCCTACTTCATGCCTTGTTCCAAATCACTTCCCCCTTAGATACTTAATCTATTAATATTCTGCTTTTTTCATGCTAGAAAGAATTTGTCTCCTCCATGCTCTCACAGAAATTTGTAATTACCATTATGGTACTTTTCACATCATTGTATAATTCCTTAGAGATCCTTATTTCCTTCAAGTTATGTTCTCTTTAAAAGGGTGGTCCATTCACTATGCATTCATTTAGTACATTCTAAGGATGCAGACCTCTGGTAGCATTGGTTCCTGACTTCAAGTTCTTAGAGCCTCATGGAAAAGAAAAATATTAATACAATTATCATGCAACTCATTATAAAAGTACAATTCTAATTAGTGCCACTACCATAGAAAAATAGATTTTCTATGGATGCATAAGGAAAAATAAATTTGACCTAGTTAAGTTATGAGGAAAGGCATCTCTGAATAAGAGACAATTAGGTAGAGGTGTAAAGGATGAGTGGGCATTAAATGGGCTAAGAGGGAGGGGAGGCATGGACTGCTTCTATCTCATTAAGCTGTATTATAAAAATACATATATATGCATGTGCATACCTCCATGCACATGTATACACGTGCACTGTCACAGGGCGTTGTGATCACATTGCCTCAAATATTTTGAAACACAGGGTTTGTAGCAGACACATATGCCCTCGGCCCTGTGTTCACTGCATCATGCATCACGACCACTTTCTACCTCAAGAACACATGATCTCTTGTAGTCCCCAGGGTTTTCTCTGGCTCCCCAGGAGCTGGCTATACGAAGGCAGAACAAACTTGAAAACGCGAAATTGAATGCTGCCTCCAGAGGAAACCATCAAATGAGTGTCAGTTGTTGGTGGATAAATATACTGTTTCCTGCTTCCTTAGCTTTTGTGGGGCAATTCTAAAATGTGTCCTACCCAATTCATTACATGTTCCCCAGTGGAATGGAGCCTGTCATGGAAACCTGCTCATTGCAAAACCCTTTACTGAGTTCTCGACCTTTCTGGTCCCACTGTCCCCACATCCTCACTTGTGCACAAGTCTTTGTTAGGCTGTGATCTGGGGTGGACTCAAAGTAGGAATGAATGATGACCATTATTCAAGATACTAAGGCAGATACAAATGTCTTTGAAACACACTGTGAAATTCTTATTGAGCACTCTGAGGTTTGATGTGACTATGATCTCAGCTGGTATTAAAGATTAATCTTTGGGCACCTGGGTGCTCAAAGCCTCTGCCTTCGGCTCAGGTCATGATCTCAGGGTCCTGGGATCGAGGCCCGCATCGGGCTCTCTGCTCAGCAGGGAGTCTGCTTCTTCCTCTCTCTGCCTGCCTCTCTGTCTGCCTAATTGTAATCTCTCTCTGTGTCAAATAAATAAATAAAATCTTAAAAAAAAAAGATTAATCTTTGCCCGAGGATTTATTTTTTTCCTCGGAATTTTTGTGTAAATTCCAGTTTGTTAACATGCAATGTGATATTGGTTTCTGGTGTAGAATTTAGTGATTCAGCACTTACATACAACCCCTGGTGCTTGTCACAACAAGTGGAGGACTTATTTTTATTGGCATGTTTATCTGGAAGATTGCCTTTCCCCTCACATTCTAGTCAGAATGGGACAGAAACACAACTAGAATGTCCCATGGCCAAGTTTGAGCTGCCTGGATCCAGTGGCTTGCTTGACATGCATTGCCTGGGATCTTCTTATATGGTTTAGGCAGGGCCTGGGTAGGAAGGGTGGGGCTTGGGAAGAACAGGTTGCAGGACATAAGAGTGTTTCTTAGGAGAGTGCTTTATTTTCTCTGAATGTTTTAGTGTCATCTCACTTGTGAGATTTACTGCAAGTGGCTCTGTTCCCTTAGACGGTAATTTTGGCAGGGAAGGACCAGAACTGCTATAGCATGTAATGGGGCTTTTTTGAGCAGAAGGACAGAAGACACAGAAGTCCTGATAGGACATAATTTCTGCCTCACATGATGAAGACATGTTCAAACTGCTGAAGGGGTATTGATACCCCTTCCTGAAAGTTCTTGTTTGTTTGTTGCCTAAACAGGGCACTTTGCATATTTGCACTTTAGGAAAGTTATATCTAGCAAGGTAAAGTAAGTAGATGCTGATTTTTTTCATATAATTCAACATTTGTTGAGTCTTTGTCCTGTGCTTAGACCCTTAGCCAAGCTATTTCATTTAATTTATACACCAACCATATGATAGAGACATCATCATCCCATATTACAGATGAAGAAGTCAACTTGGAAAAAAAAGTTAAGTTGTCATAAGCAAGTGATAGCAGTATCAGGAGGTGAACGTAAACTTGGGGCTCCTCCTAGCACTTCATGATTCCATAGATTAGAAGATGGGTGTGATCTGGTAAAAAACCAATAGCCAACATAGTTGTTATATTTCTCTCAGTACAGGTTCTTGAAAAATTGTTTCTCTTCTTAAATTTTCCCTTTATATTCTGATGGAGATAATAGCTCTTAAAATGGCAACTTGCACAAGGATTTTGTGCTATATACCCTATAAAACAGAGTATATAATTTATTCTCCCATCTTCTTAAGGTAGACCCTAGCAGCATTGTTCTTACTAATGTAAAGCCTATAATTCTGGCAGCGATAGGCATGATGAAACCCAATCACAAAATTTAGCTGATAGTCACAGAAAATGAGTGCCACTCAACCATAAGTGGGGAATATCAGTTCTCAACATGCCATACAGATCTTCACCCAAGTCACTGTAAACTCATTCTCTCCCCTCCTCCTTTGCTCCCATATAGACTCAGAAGGTTGAAAAGAGAGTAATCATGTCTAAGTATTTTAATATACTTAGATTCATCATTATATACTAAATGATAGCCACATCAAAAATAAACATCTTGTTTCTAGAGGAGAGTATAATGTGCTCTGTAGAATTTCATTACAACAGAACCCTAAGATAACAATATGTTATCCAGATTGGCATTGTATTCATATTTGCTCAGATACTCACACAGCATTTTCTAGAACTCAGATTTGGTGTTTATTTTCCCATATTACTTAGCTTGAAATATGCAGTATCTCTGAATGTGTGAAATCCTATCTTAGAGAATCCTTTTCTTCACAGTGTCATTAATGTTAGAAACATGTGTTAAAGCTTCCTGGAAATACATTTTTTAAAAAATATTTTATTTATTTATTTGACAGAAACATAGCAAGAGAGGGAACACAAGCAGGGGGAGTGAGAGAGGGAGAAGCAGGGAGCCCAATGTGAAGCTCAATCCTGGGTCTCTGGGACCATGACCCGAGCCGAAGGCAGTCGCCTAACCAACTGAGCCACCCAGGCACCCCTGGAAATACATTTTTAAAGCCCTCAATTCTTCTTTCATTTACAGAAAGAGGTAGCAGAATGCTGCAGCGAGGCCAAAATTAGAAGAGTTTTGTTTGCAACTAGAAGAGCAAGAGAAACTTACTAACTTACTAACCCCTTCCCTCTGCTACAAATAAGTAGATTAGAGATAGATAAGAGAACTGGTTAATGAGTATATATAATCCGTCAACAAATTAAGGCCAGCAATTGACAATTATCTTGCACAATTCTATTTGGGAAATTGCATCTCTTTATTTTAGGATATCACATTTGGCAAGAAAGAGCTAATCCATATTAGGTCTCTTTGTGGAAAGGGATATTCTACCAAAAAGAATTGGTTCCAGATGGCTAAGCATTTTTGATATGTCCTTGAAGGCTCATACCCATATTAGAAGAACATGTTGGTTATTAGCATCTAAATTTTAAAGGAATGTCTAAAGTAGGTTTGTGAGTGAGAAAGCCTAGTGATACAACAAGAGACATTGTTTTAAATGTCAAGGAAATTTCAAATGCCAATAGAATATTTCACCAATTCGAAATTTGCTGGACAATCTTAGACCTTATAGTTTCACAAGCTTGATCTTAAGGTCAGATTTTCTAAGTGTCTCAGTTTAGTTGAAATTTCCAGGATGTTCCCAGGACTTGTAGCTTCATAAATGACATAATAAAACAGTACACTAGAAAGAATCTTTTGTTACATAGTTAGAAAGACCTGGGCCCTAGGTCTTGTGATGGGACCTACATCAAGTTATTTACTCAGTGTTTTAGTTTTCTTATCTGTGGAATAGTTGATAATTACCTATTTCATGGGGTTGTTCTGAGAATAAAATGGAATAATGGATATAAGGTGCTTAATACATAGTAAGAGCTCCATCATTCTTCTTGTTTTTATTTGTTATCCTTCTATTATCCTGGGACAAAGGGAGGCAAGGAGTTTGAGAACAGATTCCTTCCTTTAAAAAAAAAAAACTAAAATAAAAAAAGATTTATTTATTTTAGAGAGGGAGCATGAATCAGAGAGGGAGAGAGAATCTCAAGCAGACTCTGGGCTGAGCCCAGAGCCAAGGAGCAGCTTATCTAACAACCCTGAGATCTCGACCTGAGCCAAAGCTAAGAGTTGGAGGCCTAAAAGGCTGCACCATCCAGGTGCCCCTGACTCTTTCTTCAGACTGTCAAAAGCCCACTTATGTGCAAATAAAAGATATCACCTAATACAGGGAAATGCTTTAATATCCTAGTGATAAAATACAAACACTAGAAGAAGAGCATTTATTTTTGGCCAACTCAAACATATAATGTTTGAATGACATAAGTGAGGTATCCAAATACTTACTTAGGATGTGAGATTTACCAATTTACTGATATATCTACTTTAACCTATTCCATGTGTTGAACACGTAATAGATGTTAAATTTAAACTACTACTTTTCATTCTCGTGTTCATCTTCAGTGTCAATGCCATTGACATCACTGGTGATGCTGTTGGAGTCACTGAATAATTCTTCAAATTTCTGTGGTTTGAGATGTGGTAGTGATTTAATTCCACGTATAGGGCTATCACTGGAAAAAGTTACCCAAGGTCATAAGAAGACATTTAAATTTTATTAAGAGTTTTTTATTTTCATTCATCTGGTAGGTTTATGTTTATAATCACCACAATGTAAACATTTCTAAATTTCTTTTAAAGCGATCTTGTTAAAGTCTGTTTGAAAGCATTGCATGAAGTGCTTTGGGATGGCTACTCTAGTTCCGGGAGACAAATGAAGGCTTTCCTGGGGAGGAGGTAGTGGATGGATTGAGCACCTAAATTGATGTAGGTGTTTAGTGGAGGATGGTGGCAACAGCCCCCGAGGTGGGGATACTGGCTAAGAGCTGCTTCACTAATGTAGAAGCAGACTATTGACAACAATAAGCTAGGAACTTAATGGAAAAGTCAAATAAAATAGTCACATCAACAAGTGAAGCCCATAGATTCCATCCAAGAGAAAGAAAATGCACTTGTCAATTGCATGTAAGTGTTGAAGGGGCATTCCTAACAGGTCCTCAAAAAAAATTGTGAAATGAATGATAAGAGGATCAAAAATAAACTCAGAGTTTCAAGCCAGAAATGACACATTTGGCAAAAGGAACTTGCTCAGTACTCAGAAAGGTAAGAAGTTCAGTGGGGTCCTGGAGCTGTGTGATTGAAGGAATGGGTAGGATACTACCAATAAAGACTTGATCTAGGATTCTTCCATATGTGGGGATGGGTGCAAAGAGAATGTAATGCATCTGAGATAAAAGCTGTCCATGCACTGATTGAGTTGGGTGTAGCTTTTTTTATTTTTGAGGAGATATGCTTGTATGTTTGTGTTACACATAGAGAAAACTGTATAGTAATGGAAAGAGCACTGGATTTGAAATTAAGAACAAGGTTCATATCTTAGATTCACTACTTATTAGCTATGTTTCTTTTGGCAAGTTATTTAATCACTAAGCTGTTTTATTTTTCATTAATGGTCAGAAACATCCTCTCTCCCACTGAGTGTGAAAATTAAGTGAGCTAATCTACACTGCCTGCCACATAGCAGCATTAATGTATTCAGTTAATGTATTTTTAACCTTAATCTAGAAAGAAAAAAATATTTGAGAAACATCTAGCCTTCTCCTTGAAGGTACCCATTCAACAATAGCACCCAAGTTTAGCCAGTGCAGAGCAGACAGGAAAAAGAAAGCAGCAAGGACAGGAGAAGCATCTGGTCTAGCCAGAGAATCCTCTGGGAGTCTTGTCAGAAGTCATCATTTTGGTATCTGGAGATGAGAATTCATTCATGATGATATTTCTACAACCGTTCTTTCCTGGTTAAAGATACGTTTCCCTCTCCCTGTAAGTAGGCATATGGTTCATGTTTGCCCACTCATAGACTTGCCCCAAGATTTTTTAAATAGAAAGGAAAAGGCTTATTTTCTTTTTGAGGTGCTGAGCAGGGAAATGTAAGCTCCCAGGGAAACAAAATGTTTTCTTGTAAGTAGGGTTGCTTTACATCAGCATATCCATAGCACTTTAGCAGCCTTGGAAATTCGAAGAGGAAAATGGAAAAAAAAGTTTGGCAATACCTTGGTCACAAAAGTTGACATAGCAGAAAGGCCATTGCCAGTGGTAGCTATAAAGTCCTTTGGGTCAAGTCTAAAACGAGAGGATGAGAAGTGGCTTAAGGAACCCAATACCCACAGTCCACGATAAGGTCTCTTCTCAACATAAGGTTGCTGAGCAGATTGTTTGGCAAACCAGACAGTTACTAGCACCAGGAATTGGGTCCTGAGGCGTTAGCTTGAATATTCCAATTACAAGAATAACCTTGAGAAGCAAGGGATGTTCAGTGAAAGATTTGCAGTGCCTAAGCCTGTGTTCTCGCAGCACTGCTTGGAGAAGATGTGAGAGAAGCCAATAGAAAGGCCTGGTGGACTGAGACCTGAACAGGTGGGCTACAGACCAAAATTGCCTTGGAGGCCATTTGCAGTGGAGGGAAATAAAATTAGAAAAGATGGGTCCTTTAGCCCCCAAGCTTCCTCTGAATTCAACAATGGCAGTAAAATCGTTCCTGGAACAGAGTCAGAATATCCTGCGGTACCCACTAAAATATATTTTCAGGTCCCATTCTGGTGTCAAAATCTGCATTTTAACAAATTCTGCAGATAAATCATAGGCACCTGAGGTCTTGGAGCTCCTGTGATAGTTTCCAGTAAAGGGAATAACCTGAGAGATTACTGGCAGGATATATATTGAATCTCTTTTAGTTTCTCCGGAGAAGAGTGGCAGTTGGCATGCCATAAGAACTTTACTCAGAGACTAGTTCTAAAAAGTATTGACCTGAGCACTGTGCTTTCTGTAGAGCCAGAGACCATCTGAAAGGTCTGACTTCTTGCCTTCTGCTGTGAAATCACAGAAAAAAGCAATCTTTTTATTGTTTCTGATTCTGATGCAACAGGAAAAGGCAATTTATTCTTCTTACCACTTCAGCTGCATGGAAGCAGAGTATCCCACCTTGCGTGGGTTAGCCCGGCCTCTCGTCATTTATTTATGCCCGGGAGGCATTAGCATACACTGTTAAACAGCTGGCCTTGGATTTTATGCGCATTTACTCCCAGCAATCAAAACTCTGCTTGTTCAGCATCTTTATGATCTCCTCTCTTCCCACTCAGACAGGCATGAGACTCTTTTCTTTACCTGCCATTTAGTAATAGTTGCGAGGGTGAGTGACAAACACTCCAGCCCCTTACCCTTCCTATTCTGACAAGCTTTCATAATAGTTCCCTTTTGCTTCACACCTCTGCTAAAAGGTGAATACATGTTGACACATCACATTTTTTGGACACCTCTCTAGCAGCTGTCAGATGAATGTGTATTTTCTGCTTGTTTTACACATTTTGTTATAAAGCCCAGGAGAGCCTTCCTTTCTGAATATAATGCAATCCCCACACATGGAGTTTTGCTATTTCTTTCAAACACTGGTAATCTGGTTGCTAAAAGTGCTTCTACCTTTATCCTATTTCAGGATTAGGCATTCAATGACTCCTTTATTCTTCAGAAAGATATAAAGTCAGAATCAACTGATTAAAGATTTCGTGCTGTTCCTGATCTTTATATCTATGCTAAGCAATTCTTCCTTATTATATTGTACTATCTAAGCAGTACATGCTTATAAGACAGTGGGCAACCAGCCTCTTGTTGGTGAGGAGTTCCTATGAAAATGTAGCTAAAAAACTTGGAATCGTGTATGGAATAGGTGAATATATACTTTGCTTAGTGTCAGAAGATGCCTGGAATGATACTTTTTAGCTAATGGGTTTTTACAAGCCTCTAAATATTCATCTGGAATTAACTTTAGCTAATGCATACTAAGAATTGATACCAGATGCCGCGGACCAGAGGCATGGTCATCAATATGGGTTCTGTCTGCAAGGCACGGAAGCCATGACCCTTCCTCAAAGTGAGGGAGTCAGGCAAGGTCAGGTCATCAATGCCATGCAGTTTTGCCTTCTTTGTTCTCCCTTTTCACCTGATTAGTTCTGAAAAACACTTCTCTCTTTCTATTTACAATTATATTAAACCTCTCTCTGCTCCTACTTTTAGCTTGCTTACCTCAAGTTTCACCCTACCCTTTTAAGACATGGTAATTAATAGAGATAATGAGAAAAACAATCATAGTAGTAGTATGGCAGCTGCATTGTAACTAGCTTAGTTCAAATAAAAGAAATCTCGTAACCATATGACCACATACTCACCTCCCTGCATTTAGGGGAGGCAGAAAGTCCTGATAGGATAGTGATTGATAAAAACCACCTGAGAAAGACACATGATATGCATCAGTAAGGATCTGTCTTTGTAATTGATTGTTCCTTAGATTAGACTTTAACCAAAACGTTCTATAAATAAAGAACCCTGAGAACAATGTTTTCGGGAGATCCCCAAACCACTCTTCGAGTCCAGTCTCCTCATTATCGCCAATGCCGTCCCTACCTTTTTGGTCCTGACTGTTGCTGGGGCTGGCCCCCGGCAACCAGATTGTTTAAAAATACGAATTTGGGTCCATTATCTAGTTTAAAAATTATTTGGGTGCAAGGGAGAAATGGTGAGAAGAGCCTAGGAAAAGAGCAAGGAGGAAAAAGGAAGAGGAGGGAATGAAAAGTCAGAGTGCATTTGAAAGGATATTCAGTTTGAGGAGACATGGATAAGTCTATCACTTAGACAGCACTGAGTGAGTACATGGATGGCAGTGGTGAACAGGCCATCCACAGGGGTCTTGGTTTCCTTATTCTTAAAATATAGGTGATAATTCCTATTGGACCAATCAAAGCTGGTGGTGACAGAAAGCAAAAATAAAAACTACTTTAGCTAAGTGAAACAGGAGGGTCATTTATTGGTAAAATATTAGGGAATTCCCAGAAGCCTTAGGAAGATTCGGAAAAAAGAGCAGGGACCAAGGAGACCATGTACAACCATAATCCTACCAGAGCAAGTCTTTTTGCAGTGGTGGATGGAATGTTAGTGCAGATGCTCTGTGATGGGCACTGTGAGCAGTCCCTGTTCTTTTGAGTAATGCCCCCCCCCCCAGACTCAAAGTTAAAGGTAGATGGATAAACCTGTGGCTCCCTACTGCCTGTGCCTTAGCTTATAAGAAGCAACAGAAAGGCCACCCCAACCCCTAGACTTTGAGACTGAGAGTGAACCGTGCCTCTCTCCTATCTTGCAGTCCTCCAAATTAGGGAGAATGTCCAAATACTCAGGAGGATTGATACTATAAATTTTCCATTACATCACATCACAGGTTATTAGAAAGAAAGTAGTAGGGGCACCTGGGTGGCTCAGTCACTTAAGCATCTGATTCTTGACTTTGGCTCAGGTCATGACCTCAGGGTCGTGGGATAGAGCCCAGTATTGGGCTCTGTGCTGGACGGGGAGCCTGCTTAAGATTTTCTCCCTCTCCTTCTGCCCCTCCTCTGCTTCTGGTGTGTGCATGTATGTGCTCTCTTCTCTCTCTCTCTCTCAAAAGTAATATTAAAAGAAGTACTTTGGTTAAAGTACCTAATACCTAGTGCACGTTCAATAAATATCATCTGTATGGTTCTTTTTCCTCATTAGTCATTCACATTTTCGCATGTAGAATGAGGATTGATTTTTGTCTGTTTACTATGAAAACACTGAGACAATGTAGAATTTTTTACCTAGGCAGGTGGTAAACTGATGACAGCTAGACAACAGCTCCAGCTTCTGAGGGTCGACAGACCACCTTATGCCAAGAAGGAAAGAAAAAAAAATTCCTTCATTCAGGGACAGCAGAGAAGAAATTAACTTCTTTTCTAGTTGACTGGGACTCAGACTGAATTCTTTAATTTCAATCCCCAATGTTTACCCAGGTTTCTTGAAATGAGAAGTAGAGCAGGACAGTGGGAAGAGGGGGTCAATATTTGGATATAATGTGTCACTGACTACTGAATGAGCCACAGTTTTGGTTCAGAGGAGTACTTGTAAATCCCCCAATTCCATCTGTTTCCTTAATTCCCTCAGGTGTTTAGAGTTAGTTAAGTAAGCTCGCCTTAGCCTACCATTGTTGAAGAATATTACTTACTGGTAGTTAAAATGTCCAGGTAGCTTAAAGACAAAGTATAGAAGCAAGAAGATGGGGAATTGTTCACTTAACAATTAGTCATACCCTATCAGTGCTTTATTGTACAACCATGTACATAAATAAGTACATTGTACTCTTTGCAATTTAGTGTAATGTTAGCCTAAATTAATATATTAAATTACCGTGTTCATTTCAACCTCACCAGGAACGATATATTTGAATATTAATGCATGTATTAAACAATATGCCTTCTCTGGTGAAAACTAAAATATATCAACCTTTTTTTTTTTTTTGTACTAATGAGCACTGAGAGAGGTGCTCAGCACTTTTTTTTTTTTTTTAGTAGGACATCTCAACTTCCACTCTTTGCCATGAGTTTACCCCTCTCTCTTCTAGGTGCCTCTGTTGTTCTTTATGTTCCCTGAGAAGCTCTGGTCCTTCCAAAGGCTGTTGCCAGTGTCTCATGGCAAATATCCTGTTCCAAGGGATACTGTATTCTCTTCCTAGACACCATTGCTCCCCATGGTTCCTCATACAAATAGCCTTCCAGCTACCCCAGTGCCAACAGCACACTGGGAAAGAATCTCTGCTTCCATCAGTTTTATTTTGTTCTAAGGATCCCAGAAGTATGTTCCTTGTGCTTCAGGGCTTTATAAACTCTAACTCCCATTTGTTATGAATAATAGTCTCTCCTCTCAGGAGCTGGCATCTGGAGACCTCCACCCAATGTATTTAAGTTTCATTTGCAAAGTGTCCCAAATTGTTCCCTCCCCTCTAATTTCTACCTCCTTCTACACACACTAAACATACACTATCAGTAGAAAGGCTTTCTTAATAGCCTACACTCAAACTAAAACCCCATTATATACCATATTCCTTAGTCTAATAAATGAGCATTTCATGAACCCATTTCAGCGTAATGATGCTTAGAGTTTTGTTGTGTTTGGTGGTCTATTTTGGTGGCTTTCTCTTATAATTCTGGATGAAGCAGCAGCTGCTGCATCATTTGGAAGGGACCCTTGAAGCAGTGCTGTCCCATAGAACTTTCTGCAGTGGTGATGGAAATGTTCTTCATCTTAACAATTCAAGATAGCCATTAGCCACATTGAGCACTCAATAGATGGATAATATTACTGAGAGACTGACATTTAACTCTGCTTAATTTTAATAATAGTAAATTATTTAAATAATGGCATGTGAGTAGTGGCTACTGTATTGGAAAAGGGAGCTGAAGAAAAGATCAGGAGCAGAAAATTCTTATTCTTGAGTCCATTAGATGTAGGTTGTAAATTTTGAAAATATGTGTTTATTGAAACAACTATAAAGAATAAGCAAACTTTAGGTAAGACCCTGGCACCACTAAATTACAGATGAAAGAAAGAAAAGTTGTGAACTATAAGATTGCCAAAAAGACTGTCAACAACCCATAATTCAACAACCCATACCTTGTCAATAACCACCCCCTCAAAAGTGATTATTTGAGCTTAATGTCACTGTGTAAAACATGAAACAAGAGAAACTCTTTCAAGAAGTAAAATAATTTGGTCTTGAAGTGTAATGGCTGGAAGTAATTGCCTTGGCTGGCAGGCATCTATCTAATTTCCTGATTTTAATGTCTTAAATATAAGGCATGTAAGCACTAAAGCCAGTTTTAAATAAACCCATTTTTTTTTTCCTTTGGGTATCAAACATGTTTAGAATGGAGAGCAGGAAAAGAAAGTTCTAAGCAAAGGTGACACGAACCACCCAGAGGCAAGAACAGAAAGCCGGAGTACAATTAGGAAGTACATAAACTCATAAAGGGAACCACTGTCATCCTCACACACAGAATTTTCAATTATTCTTCAATAAACCTGACTTGTTGGAATTATACTCAATTCAAAGCTCCAGGTCATACCACTTTGAAATCTTGAGGTAGAGAGCTACAAGCAATTTAAGAATTTATAGTGGGGTCTCTGATGTGTGCCGGGGACATGAGCTTTGCTTCTGATGGCAAGCAAAGAGCTATGCTAATTTTGCTTTTTATACATTCTGTCCTTGCCACCATAAAGGCTCTGAGCTGCTGTGAGGATTAGATGCTTTTGTGCCTAAAATTCATTATGTCTTGACTAATTTTTATGTGGCAGGGGATTATAGACACATCACATTGTAAAGTATTGTATGGAGAAGGACTTGGCAGTGGGAAGGAAGAAAGGGACAGATCAATCAAGACAGGTGGCTTTGTTTACCCTGTCACTATTCTCCTTGATTTGTTTGTATTGCTTTAGAATCCCCAGGGAAAGTGAGCACATATGGGTGGGTGGAGTCCTATTAATAGCCCATGTGCAAGTCTTCAGGGGGTAATTGCTGAGAGACCCCTCAACTCCTGAAATCAAAATGGGAAGGAAGCAAAATATTTCAGTCCTTGAAGAATAACAACAACCAGTCCTTTGTTTGGGGGCTAGACACACTGCTTAAAATATCCTTCTAGCTCTGTATATTTCCATTTTAGTGAATGAAAATTTAAAACAGCAAACACATAACAAACAAAATAGTAAGCATCCTGATGGAGTGAAAGTAGTTGCTTCACAGGTAAGTAGACATGGGTTTTAATTGTAGAGCCATTCTTTGTTGCAACTCTTTCAGAGCTTTACTTAAACTCCTTGAGCTTCAGTTGACCCCACTGTAAAGCAGAACCAACACACTTCTCTTAAAGGCTATTAAAAGGCAAAGTATCTAAAGCATACCACCGACCAAAGAAAGCACTGAACCAAGGTCAGGTATTTTCCCCTTCTCTGTGCCCAAGCCACAATAAGATCAAATTGTTGAAAAAAAGTGTGTAATTTGTTTTCCTAGTTGGAGCTGTGGCCCTGCGGTCCTGCCTCCTTGCCTACCCTGGTGAATCAGGCTACAATCTGAAGGAAAGCTAAAGGTCTCATTTATCAGCTTCTTTTTAAGCTGGGCTGAGCCCTAAGAAGGCAGCCTGCATACCAGCTACTCCTGGTCTCTTCAGCTCAATGCAGCCAAAAATGAAGAGTAAAGCTAAAGGCAGTGTCAGTCCCAGACAGTTACTCAAGGCTCCTCAAACAAATGTATTCAAAGGGCACCTCTCCAAACTTTTATAAAAATTCTCAGTGCTCCCCACAAAGGGTCTTACTCCATTCTTGGAATGGTGACAACTTTTGTCTGCTCAAAGAAAAGAGAATGGTATGTACTTCCCTGTCAAGATTCTGTGTCATAGCACTTCCTGGATTCCTGATGTCTTCCTTCCACTCCCTGTGCTGTTTACAGGTCTGCGGGTGTCTTCATAACAGTGGTGACAGTGATGAGTATCCTAGGACGGACATTGCTGTGCGTGATTTCAGGGCACTGGGATGGCTGATGTCTGACATACTTCTAACAGCTGTCTAATACGTGGAATATTAGTTTCATGTCCATTTTACAGGGGAGTAAAACTGAGCCTTTCATAGGGTTGGTAAATTGCAGAGCTGCAGCTCAAATCTCAATCAAAAACCCAAATCTATGTTCTTATTACAGTCACCATAAGCCTTTTCCACCAGTGTTTTGGTTTCTGAAAACCAGATGCCACACTTGATGATGTTGGAGTAACCCTTGAATAAGGGTATGGCTTCCTCAAAAAAGATAAAGATTCCATATTATGGAATGGAACCATGGAAAAGAAAAAGAACTAAAAAGCTTTTCACTGTCAGTGCAATCTTAAAAATGTCTTTCCTGGGCGCCTGGGTGGCTCAGTGGTTAAAGCCTCTGCCTTCAGCTCAGGTCATGATCTCAGGCTCCTGGGATCGAGGCCTGCGCCGGGCTCTCTGCTTGGTGGGGAGCCTGCTTCCTCCTCTCTCTCTGCCTGCCTCTCTGCCTGCTTGTGATCTCTCTCTCTGTCAAATAAATAAATAAAATCTTTTAAAAAAATGTCTTTCCGAGCCATCCTTCTCATGTACAATGTAGTTAATAATCTCTGCCCTACCTCCCACAGAAATTTGTTGAAAGGATCTAATTAAGTGTTTTTTGTGGACACTCTGAAAACCATACACCCTTGTACAGTATTAGTTTTGTTATTAAAATTAGACATTATTAGATTTTAATATCCTGCAGTGGGGAGAGACTCTTTACTGTCATTCCCCGATCATATTGAAGGCAAGTGCACTTTTCTTTTTCCTTATCCATTTGCATTCCTAAGAGCTCTATTCTGGCCATGAAGTTGGAGTTGTTTGTAAAACGATTGTATGCTTTGCAGTTTGGCAAACTTGGATTTGTATGCCAATTCCAAAACTTACTTGTCTTGACTTCACCATTCTATTTCTATAGCTTATGTCTCATTTCCCTTGATTCTATAAGGCTAATGCTATCCCTTCTTTCACAAAAATTTTTTGAGCATTAATGGGATAACCTGACAAAACACCTAGCCTCGCAGTGTATATACCTTAGTCAGTAGCTGTTGTCTTTTTCTGGCTTACTTATGTAACCTAGGAAGACTTTGAATGAATGTAGGAAGATGGCAGGGTGACAGTACAAAAGTATTTTTCATTCTTTAAATTCATCATTTCCACATGGTAACCCATATGGAAATCCGTACAATGATGTTCACGGCAGATACACATGGGAAATTTATTAAAAACACATGGGTCTACTCTAAATCTGGGGAAGGGCCCAGGAATACAGGCTTTTAACAGGCTTCCAAGGCAGTTCTTATAGGAAACCAGGCTCAAGAACTATGGTCTTCAATGATGAGACTAATAATCTTTTATACCAATATGTTTGTAGTTCTTAATATATCTCATACTGATCCACTTTAGAAAATAATTTAAAGTAATATGTCATGGCATGGTTTATAAATCACTGGAGGAATATTTTGAGCCTATCATGCAAATGCTAGGCTTTGAGAATCAGTGTAAGTCAGCATAAAATTGAATGTTACCTCCCCATGCTCCTCGAGGTCTTAGAGCCCAATTGAGTGAATAATCTGCCTTCCACCTATTTGGCCTTGTTGGGAAATCAACATTCCTTGAAACACAGCAAGATCTTGTTACTCCTCACCAGTTCCTCACTTTCATATGCATGATGACTTATTGGGATGGTGAAGGTAACTATGGAAACTATGACTGTTTTTAAGTTGATTGACAGTTTCCACTTATGTAGCTCCTTTGCTGTTGTGAGTTAAAACAAAGAAAATAGCATAAAACAGCACTAAGGTTTTGCAAGTTTTAAAATGAAATGTGTCCCCAGTGACACATTTAGTGATTGAAAGAAAAGAAAGATCCACTTCAATTCTTCCTTCTTCTTACTTGCTCACCATGGGTTTGCTTTTTCTTTGCAGAATAACTGAGTTGAATCAAAGGCACAGTTTTGCATCTCTTTACTAGAGCCTTTTCCGCAGTAGTCTCCTGACTACCCTCATAGCCTTGAGGGTCTCAAAGATTGGCATAGCAGGAAAATTTTCTCAATATGATCCTGTGTTAACTACAGTCTTTTAGCGAGTTGACAGAGAAACTTTCTCCTTTCCCAGCTTCTCACGAAGTTGGTAGTTTGACAAGGTAGGTGTATGACTTTCCCAGCGTAACTACTATAAAAAATCCTACAAATGGGCAGCTTATCACAACAGAAATGTGTTCTTTCACAGTGCTGGAAGTCGACTCTACTGATTTTTATGTCGATCCAGCAAATTTACTAGGTGCTTTCATTATCTCTGTTAATTTGTATTTTTTTATTTGCTTTCTATATTGAAATTTTCATGTTGAGAATAATGTTTATCTGCACATAATGGCAGTTCTGTCTTGTTCAATCATTATAATTTTTATTTCTTTGATTTGCTTCATTTCATTGGTTGAGGCTTACAATAAAAAGCACTAAATATCAGGGGTAGCAGAAAGCCTCCTTGCACTCTTCTCGGCTTTAATATGAATTCTTGTAAAGTTTAACAATGAGATAGATGTTTGCTCTAGGGTTTTTGCAGAAATGTTGTTTCGAATTATGTGTGTGATTTAAGGTGATGCTTGTTATTGTTACAGAAACTCTAAAGCATCAATGACCGCAAAATAGGAGGTTTACTTATTGTTCACCAAAAGTATTATTGACAACGGGGATAAGACTTTCTCTGCCTCATGCAGTTATTTGGAGCCTAATGTTAGTTGAAGTTTTGTCACTTTAAATCTTTAGTTTCCAGGGTCACTCTGGACAACAATATACAGCTGACAGGTGAAGGAAAAGAGGGAGCCCCAAGTGAAAGGACTTTTTAGGCTGGACCTGGAAGTGGTGTGCATTTGACAGAACTCGGCTAGTTGGCCACTTTTTTTTTTTTAATGGAGACTGGGAAACACCACGCAACTGGGTGCCCAGGAAGAACAAATAGGTTTAATAAGCAGAGTTTCATCTAAATATGTCCAACCCCTGCTTAGAGATTAAATAGATACAAAGTGTATCTAGCTGTCTGTTTTTAGTTCGAGAGGTTTTGTGTTTTTAAGCATGAATACAACATCATTTAGACTAGAATGGCCACAAATCTTTTTAAAATTAAATATAATTTTGAAACACAGTGTTTTGAATAGCTGGAAGCAAATTGCTTTGGTTGAACTAAAGGTCAGAGACACTGAATACAGCCCAAGAGGTCCTGTGCTTGCCTCCAAAGCACCTTTGAAGAACCATAAGGCACCATGCAAAATAATGTCAGAAACTGCTCACTGAGTTAGAGACTCATTCATTAGTTTCCACTCTGATTTACATAAATTGTTTTTAGTATGTCTCATTTAATAGTTCCAAAAATAATCCAATTAAGGATTAAGTTCCAACATTTTTATTATACAATTATTGTCATCGTACCCTTTTTTCTTTACTCAAACTTACTTAGAAATGCTCTATTTCCATCCTTCCCATTTTAGAATGAATGTAACTCTGTGCATCCCCCTTCTAGTGGTGGTTGTATGTTAAACATTTCTTCTCTTAGAGTGGTTTCAGAGGATCTTCCTCTCGTAATAGGAAAATAAAGCATTAACAAATGGCTAATGGATATAGATAGTAAAATGAAGGATGAAGACAGAACCTGATGTTTTTAAAATCACCTCCCTCCCCATCTATCTGTCCCTATGCCCAATCCATACAACACAAGCACTTTGTTGTTCCTCTAGTCTGGAAGAAGGGGTAGAAAACTTTTGGAATAATGTAAAAACTACAGCTAGGCCCTGTATATAAAGGTTTATTTTCCATGGATCTTTAGGGTTCTGTACTACTGTTTTGGGGGGTTTCTCAAACTATTGGTAGATTTCATTTAATTAGTATGCTTTTAATATTTTACATACAGTGTAATTAATTACTGTAGTAAAAGCACATATACTCCTATGGTCAATATTTTTTAAATAAAATACAAGGGTAATAAGTTATTAACCATGATGCCAGAAAAATTTAGTTTTAAATAGTTCTTCAAGTATTTGGGGGCTTTTTTTTTTTTTTTTAGATTTTATTTATTTATTTGACAGGCAGGCAGAGAGGCAGGCAGAGAGAGAGGAGGAAGCAGGCTCCCTGCTGAGCAGAGAGCCCAATGCGGACCTCGATCCCAGGACCCTGAGATCATGATTTGAGCTGAAGGCAGAGGCTTTAACCCACTGGGCCACCTAGGCGCCCTATTTGGGGGCTTTGATTAGAATTTCTGTTAAGTGAAATATTCAAAAGCATTGCTGTAAGTCTGCATTTTATTGAATGTAAGACTTCTAAATCCAGGAGGAGGAAAAAAAAGATATGTTTGTTACTCATTGTTCTCGATTAAAAAATAAAGTGTTTATCATATGAATTCATCCAGGTTGGAAGAGCAAGATAGCTATTTCTAAAACCATCCCAAAATTCTTGGCTTCTAGCACACCCATCCTCTAACTGAAGAGACTCTGTATTACATGATTCCCTGTATCAATGTCATCCTTGGTTGTACTACAAGATAAGTTGTGGTTATCTCCATGAAATGGGGGGAAATATGGTATAGATGGAGGTTGTTATGTCTCCCATTACATTCCAAAAGATCCATTTAGGGGCCAGTCATGGGGGAGATGCTTTTCATGGAATGAATCTGAAAAGGAAAGTAGCATTCCCCAGGCTACTTTCTCTTGACTGTAGTACTTTCTGACAGCAGAGGAAAAGAAAACCTTAAACAAGTCAAAAGCCAGGTAGGCACTTCAGGAAAGAATCCTAAAAAGGTCTAATCCAAACTTTAATATTGGTAAGTTTTCAACTCTAATTACATTAACAATTAGCATAAATATTTGCTGACTCCCAGCTTCCCATTTCGCAAATACACATGGACTCTGACTTCCATCTGAGGTGGGTCTTACCTGGGAAGACTAAAGATTTGGGGGAAAGGGGAAAGATGCACAAGGATGCCAGATGTCCCAATACTGAAAACCTACCAGCTGGGGAGAGTTCCTCTAGTCCACTACTCCCATGTAAATTAGAATCCTTTACCTAGTCTTTCATATGAGAGAGAAACAAAAATAAATCCGCTAGTATTTTCTTTAGTGTAAGATACACATGGTCAAAATGGAAAGATGAATTTAGACATTTTTTTTTTTTTATTGCTGACCTTTTGGAAAGTATCACCCTTACAAATGTGATCACTTTCAGGACCAGGAGATCACTGGCAATAATAAAGGAAAAGGTAATTTGATGATTTATCAAACATGTACCAAGTATATGGATAGGAAAGAAAAACAACAAAAACAAAAGAAAATCATCAGATAGGACAGCACTCCAGCCTCTGCACTGACATTTTCTCATATGCTACTTCCACAAAGCCCTGATATGTTAATGTCTAGGGCAAAATTTAAAATATTAGGTTGGAACAAAATATCTAATAACATAAAATGATTCTGCTTCAAGTCCTAGCTTTCAAAGTTGCGTGTGTTTAATTCTAATTCCAGCCCCAGTGAGTGCTCCAGTGTGGTTGTAATGGAGAACTTGTTGGCACAGAAGTCTGAAATACCAAGTTCTTGCTTTTCAACCCCCTTTTGTACATTCTGTCTCCCTTTCTCTCTCGTGGTGCTGTGATTTATAGGTGCTGCTGATAGGACTTTTTTCAATGGGGAAATGTGTAGGAAACGTACTTTTTCTAGCAGATGTGCAAAAATAGCTGTCATTCTCCCATGCCAAGTGTGTCAGCAGTTACTCCCAAACCAAAGAAACCCTGCTCTGAATGAGAATGATATCGTTATACTGTGCAGTGTTGTATAGAATTAGCTCAATTGCCGGTTATCATCAATCTCTGGAAGATGAGTCATATGGGTGTCTGTCTTTAAAGATTCTGGAGCTTCTTGGCTGCTGGGTGATTATTGCAAAGCAGGGAAAGACTAAGTACAGATGGAAAGTCATCCCAGTGGTGCCTCAGGCAGATGGTCTTTGGAATTTCATTCAGGGAGTTGTAAGACATGCATGAGAGCTTGTTGCCCATATAGCAGTTGCTCCAAAGGATGCAGAACTGTTCATCAGTACAACAGTCCCATCACATCACTTCTGATTGGCTTCTCTCTTCTTCTCTTCCTTAGGTTTAGAGTGTATCTAGTGTCACTTAGAAGAGCACTAGGTAGAAGATAGTTTTATTCCTCTCTCTATAATCGCTACTCTCTCTATAATCAGAAATTCCTAGAAAAAGCCACCTTAGTGAGCCTGATGGCTCAGTCATTGAGTGTCTGCCTTCGGCTCAGGTCCTGATCTTCGGATCTCCGGATTGAGCCCTGCATCGGGCTCCCTGCTCAGTGGGAAGCCTGTTTCTTCCTCTCTCATTCCCCCTGCTTGTGTTTCCTCTCTAGCTGTGTTTCTCTCTGTCAAATAAATAAATATACTTTTTTAAAGAAAAAAAAAGGCCACCTTGCTACTGGAGGTGTGATCTGTGGACCAAGTGTGTTAGCATCACCTAGGAACTTGCAAGAAATGCAGAGCCTCAGGCCCTACCTCTGACCTACCAGATAAGAATTTAATTTTAACAGGATCCCAAGGTGATCTCTGTTCATGTAAAATTTGAAAAGTCATGCCTTAGAAGTCATCTAATTGTCATCTTCCTTTTTATAGAGGAACAGACAGAGAAGTTATTTCCCATGATCAAACCCATATAGATAAAATGATTGTCAGCAGAATGGGGACTAAAACTCTGAGGCAGAGTAAGCATTGAATTTATAAATGGTTCAAGTCAGAGTTCTGCCACAGATTAGCCTTATGGTTCTAGGTATGACTAGTACTGTGACCTCACTGAGGCAAGTTTCCCCTTTTCTGAAGGGGGAAGAAATTTATCTGATCAGTTACAAAATAAAGGCAAATAAATGAAAAAATCAGAGAAGGTGAATATATAGGGTTTCAAACTCCCACTGTACAAGGTGGTTTTAAAAAATCACAAGAATGATATATGCAAAAGCTTAGGGCATAGTCCAGATGCTTTCCTGACTCCAAGTTTAATATGCTTCCTCAGGCTTACAACTTCTTACCAGTAGCCAAAATGTAGATGTTATCGGTGGCTCTTCGGGAGTCGTTATTAGCCAGGAACACCCAGGAGTGAGGGCATGACAAGTGGATGGAAGATCACAGCAGTAGTCTGACTTCCTGAAAGAAGGGGATCTAGAGGTTAGGTTGTGTTTCCCAGCTCCTTTTTATCTTGGGAACAAATGTTTCTGGACATAGAGCTTTGCAACAATTCCTGATACCCAAATGGGGGAGGAACTAGAATATCCTCCAGGAATAAGAGGGAATGCCCCTACAGTGAAGGATGCTGCTGAGCATCCTTTCAGTCTGTTTATCCCAGTCTTCTGTGCTACATACTATGCTCACAGTCATGACTCAAACTCAATCTCTGCCCCCAAAAGCTCATCGTAGGGGAAAGAATAAGCCACAACGAAATAAGATTCAATGTCCTTGTGCAAGAATTAAAGAACTGTATGAAGTGCTCCTGGAACAGAGGAGGGCTTGGGATGGGTGTCTAAGGAAAGTTTTACAAAAAGAGTTTTGATGAACACCTGCTCTGAAGGCAAGCTGGCACTGTAGCTACTTTTTCTTTTCCTCCTTCTGGTCTCCACCACCTCTATTCCCATCCCTCCTCCTCCTTACCTTCTAACTAATACACTGAGAAATTAAATTCTAAAGAATTTTATGAAATAGTTAAATCTATTGTGTTGTTCCGTTGTATCTGACTGGGGTGGGGCTAAAGTCAGAAATTCAGAGACCTTGAAAAATAGAGGCAACTTATTTCTATCTCTGGGAATAATAATTTTTAAAAAACCCGCAAAATTATATAATGACCTGGTTTCTGCCAACTCTGATTTTAAGTGAATCTGTATCAGGTTGTCCGAGCCACAGCACTGGTGTGGCACTTGTCTTTCTCTTCTCTCCAGCATCTGGATGTTCACCTCCCCTCCACGAAGTAGGCTTCAAAAATGCTAATTATGCATCAAATCCAAGAATCATTTTTAAATGATAGGCTGGAGATGTTAATTTAGAGCAAAAGAGATCATTTACACAGCTGCAAGTGTCATTAATGAATTAAAGTCTCTTTTTGGATCAAAAATGAGACATCCTTTCATCATTATATAAAGCAAAAAAAAAAAAAAAAAGTGTCCAGTTTCTATCAGGTTTCTCATATGGTTCACCTTAAAGTACTTTGGCTTATATTTATTGTAACAGTGATGCCTATTGTGCAGTGATGCCTTCTGCTTTGTGATCAGACAACATATGGAAATTAACATTACTCATGTCCTTTTTATACTTCTAATATTTGAGTATCCGTATGCATTATTTATTACTTATCTTAGCTGATACACAGTTTCTCAATAGCAACTAAAATACTTTGTATTAAATTCAGTCTTCATTATCAATAATCTGGAATCTAAAGAAAAAATGTATATTTTAAAATTTTACCAGTTGGTAGGCACCTGGCTGGCTCAGTCATAAGATCATGTAACACTTGATCTTGGGGTTGTGAGTTTGACCCCATGTTGAGTATACTGATTACTTAAAACAAACTAACTTTTTTTACCAGTGGGGAATTTTTTTCTGGCTTTACTGACACAGAAATTCCTACTATATTAATATACATACTTTATTTCTTATATCTCATAATTTAATTTATAAATGCATATAAAATATAGATAAGCATTGCTCAAGTAAGTGAAACTATTTGGGTCATGAGCCAGTATTAATTGATTTTTGCAATGTCAGTTCTTAGTGCTCTTTCTTATATTCTTCCAGGTTATGCATTCTTTAAAAAGAACTCCATAAGTAATTTAAAATAAACATACAGTTAGTTCTACTTTAGAAGTCTCCTTTCTATAACTTAACCTGATGAACAGCTCTGTATTTCAGATATACTGTACTAATATGTTATTTTGTCTGTTGAGGATTTCTACTTATTTTGCAATTTCAGATAAATATGCTAAAAAGTAGTTGACAGTTTAAAAAGACATATTTAAATTACACAAATTATTAATAAATATAATGTAAAGGGAAAATTCTGGTGAGTCTCCCAATTCCTAAAATTTTAATTAAGGGGAATGAATAGTAAAGTCATTAATACTTTTATAATATCATTAAAAACATTTGCTTTCAGAGAAGAATAATGTGTCTAAACATCAACCTTGGGAAAATCAAAGCAAAAGAGATAGACTGAAGTCAGTCTATTATGGAACTAATTAGAAAACAAGTGATTGAATCTGCTACTGTAGAGTCTTTAAGTAAAACAAGCATATAGTTAATAATTGCTACTTCAGTTCTTTTGACCTATCATAACATACCCATGGTTTGTTTCAAATCAAACATCACTAGATTATGTGCAATTGCGTATGTCAATAATTAGCATAAGATTTCAATTCACTAAGACTTCATCAGAAACATCCGAAATGGTAATTGTGATACTATTTCTAGTGATTGACTGACTTCTCTCTCAGAATGACTATAACATTGTAAGTACAGACCTGGAGAGATAACTGATGCCTGTGTCAAAAACAAAAATGAAACAAAACACACGCGCGCACACACACACACTCACACGCAAAGTGAAGACCGACTAATGACTAATACTCTCTAGGAAATTATTGGTTGGATGGGGTCATGGGACTTGCTGTTTGCAAATCATCAGTTAGTAGAGCTTTTCTTCCACTTTCCCATATATCTCTGGACATTTCCTATCATGTCATCTTCTACTCTACTACCCACTCCCTGAATTAACTGTAAGAGAACTGGTGGTTCTCTGAAAACAACAAATAATTTATATACATTTGCCTTTACATATGGTTTCCCTTTATCTAAAATACCTCTTTATTGTTTTCCCATTTCCTTATTCCTTTCTTTCTTGATTTCTTAGAAAACACCTTCTCATTTTCTCATTTTCTCATTTGGCCTGCTCAAGCTTCATTTCCTCTGTGGAGTTTTTTGCCTCCCCATTGATGAGTCCTATCTCAGGCATTGGACACTGTCTTTAATGGTCTTTCCCTCTTCTTTGATGAGCTCCTTAAATGGAGATATTTCTCTTATGCCTTTTGCTTTATTTATCTTTTAATCCCCATTACATTACACAGTGATTGAACCATAGCCAAAGATTAATATGTATTTGAATTTGAGTTTTGAATTAATCAATTCTCAAATGAAAGTTGTCCTCACATTTCAGCCAGGATTTTTATTTTTTATTTTTTTGCACAAATAACAGATAACCCAATTTGAAATCACCTTAAAAAATAAAGATAACATAGTAAGTCACAGAACAAGAAAGAGGAGTAAGCAAATGTGCGTGATACAGCTGACATCTTATAATCTTATACCTTATATTTTATAAGAGTTCATCTATAGGCTTCATAAACTCATTCCTTTTTAAAATAAATGTTTTATAAAGTAAAATTCATAGTTGAAATTCTAAACAATAACTAGTAATCTTAAAACTGGTATTTGATTTTCTGCTTGATAGCAAATTTGGCCACTGTATTTTACAGCTTGTGCTAGGAAGATATGGAATCAGTTACCCTAACAGAAGAATCTGAGCTGGTCTTGTGACCTGTTTGACCATCAGAATACACATCAGAAATGCTATTCTATTAGCTCTGAGCCCGCACTTCAAGAAGTTTTGCCATTTCTATTTTTGCTGATCTTAGGAATTTAGTGACCATGAGACCAAAACTCAGGGTGAGCTGCTAGAGTTTGAGAGGCTACACAAAATACTGTCCCAGAGATCTGAACTGCCCTTGTTAACCATCAGAAAATAGCCATTTTGGTCACCCACCAATAACAGATGCACAAAAGCAAGCCACACCACCATCAGCCAAGCCTGGTCAAACCAGTCCAACCCTGATGACTGACCTGTAGAATCTTTTGCTGCATGAATGGTTGCCGGTTTTAAGTCACTAAACTCTTGGATTTATTACATAGCAAAAGTTGTTGAATATAAATTCTATGTAGTTTATGTTCCATCTTTTAACTTTATAATGCTTAGACAAGATAAATGTATCTTATGGTATATTACATTTTTATTAGTTTTTGTGTTGAATCTGAACATTGCAGTTGAACATTTCAGTAATATATTTTTAATTGATCTACATTTAAAAACAAGAAAAAAAATAGAGCATCTTCTGAAGCTAGTCACAGGGTATTTTATAATTGTGGATCAAATGGTACTTCACTGTAAGAATTATTCAGAGTTCCAGGAACACAGTACAGTAAATATTTCCTCTTTTTCTTTGCAGTCTCCTCTCAGGCAGTAATTCCTAACTTTGCTTGACGAGCCTTACTTCACCTAACACCATGTGACTCTCTTTCAGATCTTTTCTCTTTTTCCTCTTCAAGCATTAGTTTGCAAAGTTTTAACCTGTGACATCTGATTCAGAGTATTGCCTGTCCTAAGATAGTCAGTGGCATTTTATGATTTACTGTTTCTGAACTTTTCCTGGCATAGAAGACACTTAAGTTTATACACACACAATGTAACCCTGGCTATAAACATATCCTAACTAGCTATTTCAATATCACACTAGGTCTAAAATATTTCCTTCTCCAACCAAACAGATTTCAGCTTATGTATTATTGGCCAAAATTATGTCCAAATCTGATCCTACTTGTTTTTGCAAATAAAGTATCATTGGAATACCAACATGCTTATTTTCATATTATCTGTGGCTTTTTTCCCACTGCAATAGCAGAATTGCATAGTCATGGCAGAGACCATATGGTCCTCAAAGCCAAAAATGTTCTGGTCCTTTATAGAAAAAGTTTGCTAAGGGACCTGGCTGACTCAGTTGGTGGAACATGCAACTCTTGATCTCAGGGTCATAAGTTCAAGTCCCATGTTGGGTTGTACAGATTACTTAAAAATAAAATCTTAAAAAAGTTTGCTGAACCCTGCTCTTGACCAACATATGGAAAAAACTATAGGATTACCATGATAGGTTTGGACCATTCATCATTCATCTCCTAGGGTTGAGTATACTGCTTACTAAACAAAGTTGAAGTTCTATAAATTAAAAAGGCCATTGTATTGACTACCAAAAGTCTTTGCCATACCACCTATTAAGTTGAAGATCTCTGTGCTTAGGGAAGAACACAAAAATAAAATACCTAACACTTGCTCCCAAGTTATCGCCTTTCCTTATGGCCTAAGGAAAGAGTAATAAAAGATAATTTATAAAAGTGTGATAAATGTTCTTATGATATGTACCCAGGGATTTTGGAGTATTTTAGCACTTACATCCCTTTTAAAAAGATTTCTTTTTTTTTCTAAGTGAAGATCACATTTAAATTTCCTTGTCTTAAAGCTGTCCCATAACATTTCTATAAGTGCCTCTGCCATTCTTTATAGGATTTGTTTTATTTTTCTGTTCTCTGCAAGGTCTAATACCACAACCTTTCTCCACATTTCCTACACCTGGCTTTAATTACAGATAAAATGCAAGCCAACAGTGAAGGAAATCTCTTAACTTCCAAACCACACATATAAAAAATATCTATATCTGAACTTCCTCCTATTTTAGAGGCCACTTCTTTATGACTGTTTTTCATCCTAAAGCTCAGCTCCCTGGAAAAACATGCTGTACTCCTTCTCTGGATTTTCTCACCTCTTATCGACTCACCCATTTGCAATCTGTTTTAACCCTGAAAAATCTGCAAAAATTACTCTTGCAAAGGTCAGCAGAGAGGTTTCTTAATCATCAAATTCACTGGAAATTTGTCAGTTGCCCTCTTAACTTCTTTCAGTTCTACTGTGATAGTGCAGTCCTCTATAAATTTCATTTTCTGTGCCTAACTCCTCAATCCTATACTCTTTTTTCTTCTCCACGTTTTAAATGTTACTATCCCCAGGGAGATATTATTTGATCATTTTCTTATATTGTATACTTGCTCTGATTGATCCCATCTACTTGCATAGCTGCCTCTTTAATCCAGTGACTTATAGATGTATTAATATGAGTTAAGGATTTTGTGTGCAATTTTGAGGATGTTGTATGCAACATCTCCAGCTGGTCATCAAACTCAATATGATCAAAAAGAGTACATCATCATCCTATATCCTAGAATGCCTATTTCCCCCTTTACAGTGGGTAGTCATGATCATACTCAGTAGGAACAGATCTCTCCTTTCTTCTGCTTCCTCAGCATGGGATTGTTCACTGAGTGTAACTGAATACTTTTTGTATACAACCTATAAATCTATTCATTTCTTTATATAACTACTTCTACCTCCTTGAAACAGGACCTCATTGACTTCTTTTTTAGATGATTTAATAGCCCCCCAAATGGTGCCCTTATCCCCAGACACATTCTACTGTGATGTTCCCTCCATATTTCTGCCAAAGTGATATTTCTAAACTGTAAATCATTCAATATGACATTCTTTTTCAATCTTTGAGAATTCTTAAGAACTTCAAAGGAATTCCAGAATTCTTAGCAAGTATTGCAAAGTTCATCCTGGTTTGATCCTCTGCCAGCTTTCCAGTTATAGCCCTCTTCTATAATCCTATATGCAAGCAATCCTTGGACATATCCTTATGGAAGCATTTATGGTTCTTGGAGGATAGCATGATTATTTGTGCTTCTATGACTTACCAGTTATTTTTTTCTCTGATTGGAAAACTGCTCTCAACTTGGTTTGCCTGAATAACTTACTCTGGAAAAAATTAAAAATAAAAACTTGAGTATGTCTATTCCTCTTTAATATGATTTAGTCTTAATCACACAATGATATGAATTCTAATTATCTAAATATCATTTGCATGTTACAGATTATATAACCTCAGTTCCTCTGAGTTCTGCAATGTATGATACTAAATGATTCATTACTTACAGGCAGTCACAGGTAAAGCTTTGGAAGCTGAAAAACTTCATAGGAGCTGCTCTCTGTCACTTACTGGTTTTATGAAACTAAGAAAGTCAATCAACATCTTAGGACTGTTTTTTCAGTTATTACTGTGTAATATGCTTGTAAGAGGCACAGGCATCCTTTTCTTCCTTCTCATATTTGCAATAAGAGAAGGAAACTTTATTTTCAGTGGGGAGGGGTAGGTGGGAAACACTGGAGAAACACTTCCTTCCAGCTACTCTCTGCCTCTTCTCTTACTCTTCCTCACAGAGTCTAATGTGATTAGAATATTTGAAGAAGTAAATAAGCCTGACCAGTGCCTTCTCTCTTCTGAGTCATCTTTTCTCCAGGAGACATGCATTCTAGTCTGTTTCCAGCTATGTTATAAACAAACTGGGGAAAGCATTGCTACTTTTGGGAGCATCCTCTGGTTTTCCAGCTCATCTAGTAACTGAGAAAGAAATTTGTTTACATTGAAGTGAAGCATCAACTATCCCTTTTGACTGCAAATCTAAAGCTACATTATTCAATAATCTGTACCAGTAATAAGGCAGATACTTTGTTTACTATCTGCCCTAGCCCTCTGTTGATCTTACTTGATTCTGAACTTGGGCAGATCAATGTGATAATTGTTAATTCGTCCAGCAGTGCAGACTATAGTACTGATTTTATGGGAAAGCTAAGGTGCCTCACAGAGCATAGCACATCCTAAGCATTCAATTAAGGTTATTACTACTGAATATAATTGGGCCATATTCACTATACATTTTTTAATAGTAGAAAACACTCCTGATGTGATAATGGGATCAGTGGGAATATTACATTTATTTTAGTAATTATAACATGACTTCAAAAAAGGCACTGATTTCATTTTGTCATGACACTGATATTTGGAACTAGCCAGATCCCAAGTGCTTAATTTATATGGACAAAATATAAAGATAATGGGCTCAAGGGTTTATTTCCATGTGGATACTTTGGCATCCTAGATGAGACACAGTCCATGAGTCTCCATCTTTGAGATGGGATAAAATCAGGTTCATTTTCTCCCTGAAATCAGTATTTCAATATTTCTCCTTCAGGACATGCTTTCTAGAGTCACCTTTGCATATTTTTACCTCTTCATCTTGTTCTTCAATTTTTATTTATTTTTTCTGTTGCCCCACACTTGGACACATTTCATTCATGCCATACTGTGAACATCAAGTGCCTCTGGCAGTCAACACTTTTAAGCAGCCTTTCCTATCATCACCATCAGGAGCAGTCAGCGCATAAAAGGTGTCAAAATGATGGATGACTCTCTACAGTGACCTTTGATGCCTCCAATATACTGGGCTGTGTGGAGATGGAAAATGAGGCCTCCCACGTAAAGCTATCTGGAGCAGGAGTGATACAGAATCATTCGGACCAATAACTAAAAAGCGCTTTTGTTTAAGAAATCAAAAAAAAAAATCAGGAAAGGAAGGAAGGATAGTACAGGTAATTTCTAACTAAACATCATTTGGATGGTCCTTTATACTTTATAGCAAGAGAGACATTATCCTCTGAGGTTAGGGTTACACAAGAGAAGGGAAGGAACGGTGGAAATGAGCATTGTCATTGGCATCTAGTATGTGAAGATCACAATACTTAGCATGTACATATCACAAGTACCCTGGAACACATTATCCCCCTTTTCTTTTTATGATATAGTGATACTGAAGCACAGATAAACAACTTTACCAGTGTCACCAGCAAATTCACCTCTGAGACAAAATTCAAAACCAAAGTATCTCCTTCCCAAGTTAGTTAGAAGAATTGAATTAGTTAACATTTGTAGAGTCTAAAACATGAATTTTCTGCCACATATCCTATATTCACTGAATTATTGTTATTACTGTTATACCATTGTCTGTAACATTTGACTGACAGTGCATCAAGTATTGGGACCTATTACCATCATCCTTAGCAAACATTTAAGAAGTGGCTACTTGGTGCCAAAAAATTAGTGTCTAAAACAGGTTCTCTGCCCTCAGGTAGTTTATAATACAGTGGGCAACATGAATGCTACACAAGAAAATAAATTCGTAATTATAAATTGGGATCAATTTTTGGCTCAGGTATTGATTAGTATGCAAATAAGTTCATATTAACATTGATGTTATATTGTCCCTCCTCACACAGGACTTTAAACCCCTGATAACTCTCATATCTCTTCCTAATAGCTCTTGGAATTCCCAGGATTATTTACTAATATTCTCAAACAAGGTGAATTTGCTTGTTGCTGCCACTTTCTTACCCTATTTCCGTTATGTCTCCACCACATCCACCAGACATTGTCTAAACCAATGATGTTCCTGCTCTCAGGGACCTTCAAAGTGGCAGACCCTTTGTGACTGTCATGACACTATGTTATTCCAGTCCTAACTGAGCAAGAGACAAATCTCTGTTCTCCTCAGATTTGGTGAACATACATCTTTCTTCACTGCAACCAACTAGGTCCCAGTCCTATTCTTCCCCTTTTGTCCTTATTTTCCATGACTCTAGAATTTTTTTTTCTTTCTTTTTTTTTTAAAGATTTATTTATTTGACAGAGAGAAACACAGCCAGAGAGGGAACACAAGCAGGGGGAGTGAGAGAGGGAGAAGCAGGCTTCCTGCTGGGCAGGGAGCCCGATGTGGGACTCGATCCCGGGTCTCCAGGATCATGACCTGAGCCGAAGGCAGTCACTCAACCAACTGAGCCATCCAGGCGCCCCATTTTTTTTTTAAATTTAAATTCAGTTAATGTATAATGTATTATTATTTTCCGAGGTAGAAGTTATTGATTCATCAGTCTTATATAATACCCAGTGCTCATTACATCACATGCCCTCCTTAATGCCTCTCACCTAGTTTCTCCATCCCCCGACCTCTCTCCCCTCCAGCAACCTCAGTTAATATCCTATGATTAAGGGTCTCTTATGGTTTGTCTCTCTCTCTGATTTTGTCATCTTATTTTTTTTTCTCTTTTCCCCTAGGATCCTCTGTTTTGTTTCTTAGATTCCACATGTGAATGAAATCATATGTAATTTTCTTTCCTTGTTGGACTTATTTCACTATTTCACTGACTCCAGAACTCTTGACACTTGGATGTCCAGTATCCACATATTACCTAAGGCTGACAAAGAGTAGGCTTCATAGTAAATATCCAGTGAACAAGTGTTCTGTGTTTTGAAGAAAAGTAAGAAATGGAGACCAGTTTGAAACACTTATAGCTGTGGCTACGAATAGTCTCTGCAAATTCTTATAAAAGTCCAGTTGCTGACTGACAGTAGAGAAAAAGGTTGATTACCTATTGCTCTCCTGGAGACTCCCACATAAAAATATTGGTTTGTACCATAAAAATGGTAATGTGGAGCTTCTTTATGGGTTTTTAATGCCTAAAGCTATAGGTATATGTGAGAGGTTATGACCTGCAATTGTAATTATGGTTGTCATCATCTTGTGGAAAGGAGGCCAGCCACTGCAAATACTTCATGGGTTGTAATGGTTTGGAAATGACTTTTAGAAGACCTATTGAAAGGGAAGGAAGTAGAATGTTAATTATTAAAATGAGTATTTTTTAAAAGAATGAAGAAATGCCCAGTATTAATATGGCTAGGTAATCTCAAAAATTATACCATGATTATTTCCTAATGTTTTTAACTCTAAAAATAGCACACCACGCCAATGAAGTCACCTTGAGTTTGAATCACTGGGGGCTGAAACTAATGTTAAATTCTAAGCTATAAGTCAAGTTCCTTTCTTGCCCTCCAAAGATGATACTGTGAGATGTAAAACTGTAAAACTCTCATATTACTTTATCAGCACTTCTCTTCTGGCAGTTAACATTTTCTATTTTGTATTATATTATATATACTTCATCTCTCTTATTTAATGTAGGCAACAGGGTATATAGTACAGAAGGGGTTCAGGGTGAAAGAACTTCAGGAGTTAGCTCCTGGCTCATGCCTACCAAATGCACAGACTTCAAGTTAGTTGTTATTTTGTTTGCTTATTTGCCAAATAAGCAAAGTAATAACTCCATCATAGTGTTGTGAGAATCAATGAATGGGAAATATATGTGAAAACACAAAACATCATTCCTGGTTTACAATAGGTATTTTTAAAAATGTCTACCCACTTTTTCTTATCTCTGCCTCCTATAGGAAAATATGTATTTGATTCATCTTTTTTTTTTTTTAAGATTTTATTTATTTGACAGAGAGAAACACAGCCAGAGAGGGAACACAAGCAGGGGGAGTGAAAAGGAGAAGCAGGCTTCCTGCCGAGCAGGGAGCCTGATGGTGGGGCTCGATCCCGGGTCTCCGGGATCATGACCTGAGCCAAAGGCAGTCGCTTAACCAACTGAGCCACCCAGGCGCCCCTTGATTCATCTTTATAGCTGTTGTTAATACCAGCCTGTGACTTAGAAGTAGCTAGCACTCAATAGTATTTATATATTGAAAAAAAAAAAAAGAAAGAAAGAAAGAAACTACTTTCTGAAATTCCAGAAAAGCTTAAGGGCATTATTGTCTTTATAATTCTCTGAGTTGGATCTGCAGATTCATGAAATTTGGGTCATTTTGCCATAGGTAAAAACTTTACATGAGAGCATTATTTATGAACTTTGAAAAACTGGTAAACAACTCTGTTAAAAAACTAAATGATTTTTTCCCAGGTTTCATGAGTGTTTTGTAGTGATCCATTTCTACTAGTTTAATGGAAAGAGGAAAAAAAATCAGCAAGTGGTGACAGCATTTTTTCCCCCAAAAACTCTCAGAACAAATTATGGTAATTTATCCCATAGCAAAACAAATTTAACATTTGAATAATTTAATTGGCCCAAACTCTCCACCTCTACAGCTCAAAACAACATAGTTTTCTGGAAATACAATATCTATATACATGTGGGATATTGGTCGATTATATAGGCAAAACAATCATTCAAGTCAACTTTCAATATACACAGTTCAAATGTTACATTATCTGGAGACTTACTACAAGGTATGAATTATTCAGTAGAAGCCATATGCATATTTTAACATTTTCTGTAAGCATCCTTACTGGCATTTTAAATGAATTTTTGTTATTCTCCATTTTACTACCATAAGACATCTCATAAAACTTAAGCTATTAAAAATGTGACTACATGTGTTTCTAGTTTGTTTATATACCAGAAAGTCTATTATATTCTAATGCTACTTATTACTGCTGGTAATAACAGTGTGTACTAACAGTCAAGATCCTTATCCTTCCTTTTGGAGATGACTTTGTTTTTGTATTTGTGCAATGCAATGTATGCTGTAGGAAATAAGAGTAGCTTCAATATTCAAGTTAATACCCCAAAGTTACCTTCTCCATTAGCTTTTCAGAAAAGCCAACTTCCATGTACATGCATTTGATGATACAACCATAATTGAAACAATTTTAAAACTCCAGTTTTATTCAAGGTAACAACAATGCAAAGCCCTATTATGAGTTCTATACTAAACCCTGGGAATGTGAAGATGAATAGATATGAACTCTGATCTTAAGTATCTCACAGAACTGGCAATATATAAAATATACATTACAACCAGCAAACCTGATTATTGATCTTAAAGAGTACAACCACTGAAGAATCATAGCAATATATTGTTTAAATCCCAAAACTCTTGAGTTATTCCTCTAAAGTAGGATTTTTCATGAGTACTCAAAATAATTTATTAGATATCTGTTTGTCAAGGGAAAAAATGGGGATTTCAAATTTCCTCTTTCACAGTATGCTGTTTTAAGAAAATACAGAATCTAGTTCCCTGTTTTGTACTCTAAAGATAGTTACAACTACCTGTACAAGGGGGCTGTACTGGTATTAATCTCCAGGTGCAAATGCTGAGTGTTTAACAAAAAAGAGATAACAAGCTTAAAAGAGATTCCCCTCCTGGAAACGCTTCATTCCTATAGCCACTAGCCATACAGAAGTCCTCCTTGGGCTTTGAAAGTTGAGGACAGAGAAGTATTTGAAAGACACATTGTTCTCTCTTTTTTTCCTCTCCCTCAAGCCTATTCCATTTAATACTTATATGACCTAACTCTTAGCTAGCCCTACGGAAGAAATTTTTTCTCTGGGAGAACATAGTCAAGAGGAGACAAAAGATAGCCCTGCTCCCTCTCTAGGAGACATGGGAATCAAGATTGGCCACTGTGAACAGGAATCATTCAAAAGGGAGAAAGTGGCTATAGCACACAAGTCATCGAGAATGCCAAGAAAGTGTCCCCTGACTTTGGCTGAAGAAGGGGCGTGATAAAATAGAAAAGACTTTTGAAATTCAGACCTTTATTTTGCTAGACCTTCAGTTTTTGTGGACACTTCAAGAATAAAAGGAAACCCTCTAAGGCAGAAGATGGAGTCAAAGAGAAGGCAAAAGGAAATTCCTGATCAGTATGTACCTGTAACAACCTGGCTTTAAGGGTGTCCAGATTGTAATGGAAGCAGCTGCCTTATGTGCTGGAAGAGGACCTGGCATGAACACATGGAAGCTCCTTTTGAAACATAGCTTTCGGGGAGCCTGGGTGGCTCAGTTGGTTAAGCGACTGCCTTCGGCTCAGGTCATGATCCCGGAGACCCAGGTTCGAGTCCCACATTGGGCTCCCTGCTCGGTGGGAAGCGTGCTTCTCCCTCTCTCACTCCCCCTGCTTGTGTTCCCTCTCTGGCTGTGTTTCTCTCTGTCAAATGAATCAAATCTTAAAAAAAAAAACAAAAAAAAAGAAACAGCTTTCTACAGGTTTCTGTAGAAATCATTTTTTAGCAAAAACTGCATCAGTAAAAGTAGCTTGTGTTTGGAGTTGTGGTTATATTAGTGAAAAATAATTATAGAGAGTCTATTATATATGAAAATGAGGCAGTATTGTCAGTAATCTGTTTAAGCATGGAAAACAGGCAGCTTTTAGCAACAATTACTATGTTCTGGGAAGTGCTCTGCATGGGCATATATATTCCTGAAATCTTTCTCAATAGACACCCATACATATATACAGCTAATGCGCAGATCTCTCACATTTGTTGAGCACTTAATATGTACCAACCACCATTCTGAGTTTTCGTGGATTCAGTCATTTCAATCTCAGTACAGTACTTTGTGATAAGTTACTGTCTTCATTTAATAAATGGTGGAGGCAAGAGGTTTTCTCTAAATGAACTTGCTCTAGAATATACATATACACATAGATTCAGAATCTATTTGGAAATGCATACACACATTCTCCATTGCAGACTTAATTCTCCAGAAGCAGATACTGATGAAGTTTGAGGTTCTAGATGTTTCTGAGGAGTTCATATTTAGGAAGGAAAGGGGAGGAGAAGTCAGATCAATCAAGGAACAAAGAACTGTGATTCAGACACAAGAAGGTCTCTGCCATTTTGGCAAGGAGCTCTGGAGGAATAATGCCCAACATCTGGGCACAATGACTAGGGCTCTATTACCCCACCTCACTCAGTCACTGGATCTGGGCTGCTTCTGGAAAGGCATGATCTCGGCTGGGATGAATATTGCACTGCGATAAACTCCAAAGGAACAGACATCTAGAGGCTATCTGCTGACTGCACTCCTCTTACAATGAGTTCTTCTTGAAAGGAACCTGGGGGACACAGCTGTATGTCTGTACCCTGCCCCTAACACACACACATATACTGTGATTGTCTGTGTAAACATATTGTAATACATAGATTTGTAAATACGTGAAACATTTACATATACTTTTTTTCAGTCTGCCTAGCACTTTATCCTTTGGAAAACCACTTTTTCCATAATTCATGAGGCTTTGAAGGAGCTGACAATCAATTACAGAGACAGAAAGTTATATTAGTCAACATAAACATCAGTAGTTGTTATAATGCACAACTTCTGAATCAAACTCCTAAAAAGTTCAATGCAGATATTCCTGGTTGGAGAGTGGCATTCTCAGTTGTTATTTAGGAGTAAAGGTTTCCATATAGTTTCTTAAAATTGTCTCTGGTCATTTGGTAGGTAAGAAAGAGTAGAGAACTGTTTGGTACGTTTATGTGGATAAGGCTTGGAAGAGTGGGACTCTGCTTCTGGCCCTAATTTCCCTGACCAAAGACTGTCACTTACCCACATCTAACTGGAAGGGAAGCTTGAAAATATAGTTCCACACTCCTCACCAAAGGAAAAAGTGTTTGGCAAAAATAATGGCTTCTGCCAAACATAGTGACTCCAACTTGGTCAATACCAGTATTGTATTTCCTAAATTAAAGTGATTGGCCCAAAATGAGATTAGAACTCAATCAATTCAGGCAGCTGGTTGGTAATAATCTATCATATAGGAACAGCAACTCTTAATTTTTCCTCAGTTGCTAAGCTGCATATATATATACCACACCAGCGGCCCTCTTCCCCAGACACATAGAGGAATTCCATCTCTTGTAGGAGAGCAAGAGGCCAACATACAAGAGAAATTCAAATGGACTGATACAAAGAGACATTGGCAAGTTGATAAATGCCCAATGACATTTATTAAGCTCCTAAATTCATCTATTTTGAAGACAACTCTAGGTATCCCAATTACATGCATCAAAAAAATTGCATCATATCTTGAAACAAGTTTGATTTGGGTTTCTGTCATTTTTAAATATAAACCCCTTCATACATGTACTTACCAAGGATATAATTTCAAGACAATTCATAAAAACATAGTGTAGTGTATTGTTAACTACTTGCAGATTTATAAAGTTCTAGAACAGAAAATCTACCTAAGTTGTTTCTTCTATAAGCAGTGTGTGATGACTATATGATTTGTATATAGGAGGCCATTTCTGCTCAAGCCAGCAATCCAAGACCACTCAGGATCAAATAAGCCATTGCTTTGTAAAATAGAGTCTACTACTCTTCCCTGTCTTTAAGTTGGTAAAAGCAAAGCAGGACAAAAACATAATGAGATATAAAATTTAGACCCAGGGAAAATGATGAAATGTTTGGATGACAGAATGAAACAAGACTTCCTCAAATATCTCATACACCAAAAAACTAAAGTACTAATCTCCTCTATCTTAAATGTCATTCATTGGGGAGCAGACCCAGTTGGAAATTAAAGTTCAGTGCTATTCCATTCTAATCTATTGTTTCATTTTCCCAAAGACAGGCCAACCTAAAAGGATTTCAAGTGTAGGCTATGTAGAAGGCTGGGAACAACACCAAGGTCCATTACTATGGATAGATATCCTTAATGTGGGGTCCAGATAAAAAGACCAACAACATTTTCACTATTTGTTCCTAGCTCATAGGGTTTCTGCTGAGCAATCTGACTAATGGTTTTGAGTGACTACTGTTATGAGGGAAATCCCAAGACTGTTAAGCCACCCAAGACAATTTCCAAATTATATAACCAAAACACCAGAAAGAAGTAGGGAAGCCATCTGAAGGCCAATCTTCATATACCTCCTTTCAACTATGGTGTTGGCCAACAACAAACATGGAAGCCCCTCCTAGCACGTGGGATCTTAGAATGCTAAATTGGCTGACCAAGGAACTTACTCTAATGACAAACCAGACTAAGTAGACTAAGAATCACTGTGTGATTATTTTACATCTTCCTTTTTCTATATAGGAATTTGCATTGTGTTTATTGTAACTTACTGCAGTTTGGTTTTATTAAAGAGAATTAAATTTATGATTTAGCCATAGGTTAAAGAATATGATGATCCACATTTGGATCTGATCAAAAGAAGTTTGTCTTAGATTGTGATTCTAAACATGAAGCTAGAGGCAAAACTAAATATGACTTTTAATTGTCCACTTTAGAGAAGGAGTACATTTGGGTTAATTTCATATTAAGTGGAGGAATTTTTAAATTTTCTAAAGGGAAAAGTATTTTTATAGCCAAAGGGAAGAATATAGTGGAGATGCACTAGTTATTTCCCAGGTAGTATTTCTTTGGGAAACTCTGTGTATTCTATATTGTTTTCTTAGGCTAGGCCTTTATGATAGCCCCTGGACCCTCGTGGTACATAGTTCAAACCTTCTCATTGTTAATACTGTGTACCATTTCCTTAGTAACAATGACCGATCTAAAATATATCATGAATTAAGCAAGTGGGGCCATAAAGGGAAAATGGAGCCAATGCATAGGGGTAAGCATAACCAAGAAATAGAAAGCACCATGGTTCACAGTTCACCGTTAAATGTTGTGCTCCTAAAAACTGTGATTCTTGAAGCCAACATATTACTAGACTTTCCTATTTTATTTACTCAGTTCTTTTTTCTGTCAGCTTATTGGAGCTGGATTTCTTTCACTTGCAATTGAAAGAGCTTTAACTAATACAGAGATATACATGTTTACATAAACATACATTCAACACATACATATTTTAATATATCACAATACTTTAGTATATGTACTTTAGAGTCAGACAAACTACATTCTATTCCCAGCTCTATTCTTAGCATAGTGCTCACAACATAGAAGGTAATTAATATATGGTATCTGGCACTATTAGCATCATTATCATTTTAGTCATGTATATTCTCATATACATACTTCTATATATCCTCAACTCTTGATTAACAATTTATTTTCAATGAATATTAAAATTACTCCTCTTTTTCAAAATGTGTCATTTAAAGTCTCTGAACTTTGGTACTGTGGGACTCTAAGTTTTAATGCTCTCCATCTCCTTACCACTCAAAAAGTCTAGGGCACTGCAATCATGGTGATAAATGAATTAAGTGGCTGCCATATTCCTGGGGTACCATAAGGAGGTGATTGCAAAGTACCTCACAAGGACAAATATCTATATTTCCATTGACAGCTTTTGGGATCTTTTACAAATGGACAAAATAAAGTTTTGTTTTTCAATCATATTTGATAATAAATAGTGTTCTGGGCTTAGATCCAAAAGACTAGAAATCCAGGCTCTGTTCTGACAAGCCTAGGGCATGTTATAGAACCTCTCCTAAACATTGCTCAATCATTTATGAAGTGAGAATAATACTGTCTACTTTGCAGATTGTTAAAATTATCAAAATAAAAATGGAATAGAAGTGATTTTAAATTACAAAATGTTAAGCCAATGTGAGGCATTGGAGATTATTGAAAATAGCCAACACAGGGGTGCCTGGGTGGCTCAGTTAGTTGTCTGCCTTCCTTCTGCTCAGATCATGATCCCTGGGTCTTGGGTCAGCTACCTGCTCAGCAAGGAGTTTGCTTCTCTCTCTACTTCTGCCCCTTCACCCTGCTTGTGTGTGTTCTCTCTCTCTCTCTCTCTCTCTCTCTCTCTCTCTCTCTCTCTCTCTCTCAAATAAATAAAATCTTTAAAAAAAGAAAATACGCAACATAGCTTTAAAAATGCATTTTTAGGTCTTCATTTCTGGATCACTTTTGAAATGTCAAATTGGCCATCCTTGTCTTTACACTCCCTTCTTTCTTTTCTTTTATTTCCACTGAGGTGTCATTCTCTGCCCCTCTTGAAGACTTGAGTAAACTGCTGAAGGCTTACATAAAGCAGGATGTAAACACCCTTTACTTAATTTTTTATTTCTTGTCTTTTTTTATTAGCTGTTATTAGCTGTTATATCACTACCATTATTATTAAACCCTCTCATTTTAAAGATGAGAAAACAGACACTACTAACAAATATTGCTGGTAACATAAAGCTTCAGCAAAAAAATTTTTTTAAATAAATGATAAAAGCAGGAAATTTGCTGAAGTGAACACCCTTTAAACCCTTTCACACTATGTGCCTTTCATTACACAAGATAAGATGAAGACAGTAGCAGCATGGTCACTTTTCAATTTTTTGGCCTTCCTTAAGCCAGAGATGATTATGTAACTCAGTTCTGACTAAGGTGATATAAGAGAAAATTTGCTTAGAAATTTCCAGAATTTATTTCCTCCATGATAAAACAAAAGGACATGATAAAACACATGAAGAAGCCGTTCTTTCTGTCCTCCTCCACTCTTCCTACTTGGAATATTACCCAATTGAAGATATTCGAATTAACACAGTCATTTTGTAGTTGTGGGAAAGATCAGGGAATCATGGTGAGCAAATAGTGACCTGTCAGTGCCGAGCTACTGGATGAATCTCTTGAAACTACCATCTGATTTCTCATTTGTGAGATAATTCTTATGTAATATAAATAAATGTTTTTATTGTTGATGCCACTGTGTGGGGGATATTATGTTTCTTGCAGCCAAACGTACTGTAGCCAATACACAGGCATACCACTGGAAGTTCCCTTAAATGAGGAAAGCAGATAAAATTGGAATCTAAGCTGTGAGGATCAAGTGTCAGAAAGACCATTTTCAAATGCCAAGACTAGTTAAGAATGAGTAGTAAAGAGTCCGGACTGAAGCTAACAACCAGAACAAGATGAGAAGTTGACTGAACATAGGTGGAAACAAGGGGAAAAAGGTTTATAATAACCACTAGTAATATTTCTGACTATCCATTTCTTGTACTTACGGGTCAGTGTTATATAGTGGGCTTAAAATTACAAATTAAGTGTAGACTGCTCCCATCAAATTTGTCAGTTCTGTGGGGCAAAATAATTAAGTTGATATGTGTCTAGATTTTTAATTAAAAGTTCCTGGTGTATATCATGGAGCATTTTTTAAAAGTATGGCTGATTCCTATTCAGTCATCCACAAGGAGCATTGAATTTGAATTTGATTGATTTTCCTGGACAGTGGGCTTCTAGAGAATGGATACAAGCTAGAGTCCCAGTAAAGACAGCAACAAGAATTGAAGGAAAATGTGTAAATGAAAATTTAAGGATTAAAAAACCCAACATTCTAAGGTAGAGTTACTCAAATTTTGATATGCATTAGAATCATCTGGGAAGCTTGTTAAAAAATGGATTGCTGGGTTCTACACCTAGAGTTTTTGGTTTTAACTGGGGTGGGGTAAATAATTTATATCTCTAGAAAAAATCCTTAGATGATAATGATTGTGATGGTTGTCTGAGAACCACTGCTCTACAGGGCAGTGCAAGGCAATGAATGTGGAGTAACAAAGGGTCATAAAGTTAACCATGTGGAGCATATTGGGCTGCACTTGGTGTGGTGACTTCATTGATTCTGGAGACAGTGAAACAGAATCTCTGAGAGCCAAAATCCTGCCCAGGGTCTGGGATAGCTCAGAAACTCACTGGCAGCCAGTCTTTAGCTGGAAGCATGCACTGCATGTAAGCAAGCTGATATCTGCCCAATCAAAACTATCCCTTAAGAGAATGTACATGCTCTTGAAATGAAGAAATATTTTTCCCAGGTGTAAAGGTAATCTCTGGAAAACCAATCCTTTTTGTTATAACCCATCAAGAGGCCTTCATACTATGATACACTTGAGTTGCAATTTTCATGGCTTTTGCAGACAGCTCTAGTTTCTCCCCAAGTTGCAAGTCCGCTCCCAAAGCACTGTAATGGAGTGCTTTCAGCATCTATCATCTCACCAGCTGGAAGAACTAAGCCCCTTTTCTCTCTCTCTGCTTTAGTGTTCTAACTCACTGGTATCATCATATCTCTACCGTCAATGAGAACATTCCTACTATTTTTCACTGACACGAAGTCTTGGTTAGAAAAATTCTATCTGGGGCGCCTGGGTGGCTCAGTTGGTTAAGTGACTGCCTTGGGCTCAGGTCATGATCCCGGAGACCCGAGATCGAGCCCCACATCGGGCTCTCTGCTCCGCGGAAAGCCTGCTTCTCCCTCTCTCCCCTGCTTGTGTTCCCTCTCTCACTGTGTTTCTCTCTATCAAATAAATAAATAAATTTTTTTTTAAAAAAATTCTATCTAATTTGTTACCCATGAACTCTAAATATTAGTAAGATCAGGTTGGTGGTATCAACATCTGTCCTTGGAGTCCTCATGCCCAGCTCCTTTCCATTGATCTCCTTCTGGTCCACATGCCTTACTCTTTTGGCCTGGCACATAATTCATCTAAACTAAAACGATGAAAGGGAAATATATCTCTGGTTGTGTTCCCTTCTGTCAAGGCATACCACTAAGCCATTTACCTCTTACTGGTGAATATCCCTTTCCCCTTCTCCACACTGTCATCTAGAAATTGGTTGATGAAATTATAAGAAAATGCTGTCTCTTACTTGGATGATGAATGTGTTGTTTCTGCAATATTTATTAATGTGACAGAAATCTATCAGGCGAAGCATCCATTTGAACATAATTAAAGGTGACCATTTACTGTGGGCTATCCATATCATTTCAGACTCATTTACAGAGATAATTTTTAATGGATAATCATGCATGTTATGAATCAACTGAAGAAAGTTGAACTATATGCTCATATCCTTGGTCATTAACACTAACCTCAGATGCCTTAATCTTTTGCAGTTAAGGTGACAGAAAAGTGTCCTTCCCCAAAATTTTGTCATGGTAACATATATGGTTACCTTGAATATCACACCAACAAAATCCTTGCAGCATTCTCACAAAGTGGTGTGTCTTTAAGGAGTTGGTTAAGATTTAAGTATACTGTCTCTTTAGGGTTGTAGCATAGGGTTTAGATAGTTTTAGTGTTTTAGGTAGACTCTTTTAGAGTTGATTAAATCATTACCCCCATAATTCTGCCTCTAAGAAGCTTGGGAGAGAAGGAGATATGATTACTACTTTCATGGTGCTCTTATATCCAAAGTAGGGGCTAATAAAGAAAAACATTGACTCCTCAGATCAGTCATGAAGCTTCCAGGCTGCCTTATAACTGAGGTGGTAGTTCTAATAGGGTACTTTCAGCTACAGTTAGTAGAAACCTACGTCAGCTTAACTAAAACAATACAAGATTTGATGGTTTCATGTATCTGCTAGAATAGAGGGGGTATAGATTTAATGAACATTTTGGGCAAAACTCTTGTTTCTCTGCAATTCTCTTGGCTCTGCCCTTTGCTTCTCTCATAGTCACAAGATGGTTGCCAGCAGCAATTTAGCATTGCCTTCCTAATTTCATTCCATGAAGTATATGATAAGTTGTTTCTCTTTCAGTTTAATTGGACCAATTTATCTATCTTTCCCTGTTCCAGGAACTTTCACCAGGAGACTGATTTGTACTGATTAACTTAAACCTGGGTTCCTAAAGCAAATAGTATCAAAGGGAAAGGAATTAAAAGAATTGAATTAATTGGCTTAGAATAATCAGAATCCTTGCCTGGGGATAGGGTCAAGTCTTAAGATTACATTCTGCTTAAGACCACCCCGAATAAGAAGAATGCAATGAATATTGAGAGTCAAATGGCAATATTCAATTGAAAGGAATAATTTCTTGCCTATGACTCAGTATCTAAAGTCCCTGTTCATTCACATCAGATTCATACCCTGTTCATTCCCATGAGGTTCATCCCAGCACCAAAGGGAAGGTAACTGACATATTTAGGCTACTAAAGTGTCTTTACTTCAGTTTTTATAGAAAATGCTAATTATCCTGTATGTTTCTTGCCTCTCCACTGTACAAGACATGCATATTAGCTTATCTGAACCTCCTTGGATCTTTATTTCTCTATTTCTTTTCCCAATTTTTATTATCTGTATTTTTATACTTATTCTGAAATTATAGTTTCTGTCTCCAAGTTAATTATACAAGTTGAATATCAATAAAAGTATTTTATTTTTATTATGAATTCCCAATTATATTTTTCTACAAAGTCAAATAGTAAGCTGTGATGAAATTTTCTCTCTTATATAGCTTTTAATTTTTATTTAGACATTTCTAACCATCTTTTTCCTCCTTGCCCTGTCTGCCTTTGCCAAATTATTTAGTTCTTCCCATAACTTGGACATAGTATCTAACCCATATCATGTTTCAATATTATAATCTCTTTTTCTTTCTCCCACCTTATGTTCATCCCTCCCTTCTTTTTCTCATTTCTCCCCTCTCTTCTCATCTCTTTTTTAAAATATTTCATCTTTTAAAATTTAACAGTTGGGTAATTTTCATTCCTCCTGGTTGGACTTTGATTGTCCCCATTCAGTATTAAGATTAATTTCCTGCTTGCATTGTTTCTTTAATAAGTTCCTTTTTCTTATTCATTGTTGTTATTCTCTCTTTCTGGAATCATTATCATTATAGAGGTTCCCCAAATGATCTTGCAGTTCCATCTGTGTCCATGGCCCTATTCCTCTGGTCAACCCTCAGTTGTCTGCTTTCACCTTCAAAAAAATTATTGAAATTCATCATTCAATGCTGACTCTTTTCCTACTTTAATCATTATTAAGAATCTATGCACCTTTAGTCTATTACGGTTATTTTATTGAGGTCTCACAAAGAAGCTACTAAATCATATGTGTATGGGACAGTCTTCCCTCCTGAATGAGAAGTACTGTTCAAATATTTAAACTTAGTAAGTTGTTTTATTGCTTGTTATTTTTATTAACAATTTTAAGTTCTGTTTGGAGCAAGATACATTATATATGAATGCAAGCACTTAAAATATCTGTGTCTGCAAATATATATGCAAATATGCATACAGACATGTGCAGAGAAATTGTTTTCTGATGGCCTAGCTAAAATTCAAAACTACATCTTCAGAGTACTTTACAATGAGGGAGGAAATGTGATCTAGGTCTTGCCAAAAAAGGGAAGCCCTTGTTAATATTCTTAGGTGAAAGGGGTAACCATGAAAATTGAAAGGCTACCAGAAGAGCCTAAGCACTTTTAGTGTTTAGGAAGGGGTTTATAAGTAAGGGAGGAAAGTAGTGCCATATATTACAATGTGAGAAATTTAAAGATTTAGATTTTAGTCTAAACAATCATATTTTTAAGGTATGTGACCTAGAGCAGGTTATACAATTCTCTGACACTCACTTCTTTCTTTCTTTTGTTGAGCAACATGATACTTCAGAGTTAAGTATTAAGTGAGATAATATAACTGAAAACAGTATAGTTCTGGGGGCAAAAATAAATGCTTAAATATTAAATTTCTTTCATTTTATGAGTTTTGCCTATGCTTGACATAGTGTCTTTTTATTCACCTCTCTTTTTTCCAGCTCTAATCCTTTTATCTATAACCCCTAATTTCTCCCTCTGCTACCTAGTTGGAAACTACTTGCTAATTTGTTCATTGCAGAAAGCGTAATACATACATCTAAGACCCTGATAGACGCCAAGGGCAACTCCTTTATCTGCCAAGTTCAGGTTACCCTGTAAAGTGTTTTCACAGGTAAACTTAAGTTATCTATAATATCAATGCTACCTGCTAGGCATTAACAGTAGATTACCATAGAAGCAGGCTGAAGCAAACACAGTTATTCTCTCTGCTTTGGGGCCGACTTTGCATGATTTTTTTTTCCAGTCATGTTGAGTATAACTAAGCACAGTGACTTCAATACTCCATACTCATTTCTCTTTTGCATATATTTTGTTCTACTCTTGTACCCCACTGACAAAATCCTTCAGGGCTAGCCCAAGAATCTGTTTTGTGTGAATTCTTCTCTGATCCAATCAGAGTAGGATCCTTTTGACCCAAGGGAGTAAATAACTCCCTTCCTTTTATAAACTCTAGCTAAATGTATTTATCACTGACACACACACACACACACACACACACACACACACACACACACACACACAGAGTTATGAATCCTGACAGGGCACTGGCCATGTCCTTTCTCTCTTTCTCCTTTTCTCTCTCTCTCTCTCTCTCTCTCTTTCTTTCTTTCTTTCTTTCTTTCTTTCTTTCTTTCTTTCTTTCTTTCTTTCTTTCCCTTTGTTTTTGAATCAATAGGACCTAGTGCATAGACTGATCCATATATAGTAGGTGTCAAATAATGTGGAATTGAATGGAGTTTAAATCTAAAAAAGTATCTGGTCTTTAAAATGACTTCTGCACAAACTTTAACAAATATCTTGTGTTTTTATGAAAAAGAAGAAGTAATAATAGTGACAGTTTCTGCTTTCTGCAGAAATTATCCGATTATTTTACTATAACTTTTTAATTTGACAATATCATCCATATATATATATATATATATATATATAATATATATATACACATATATATATTCCAGTTGGATGCATTGCTTAGGTGCCTGAATAAAGATTTAAATTAAGCTCTGCATAACTAGAATCAATTAAATCAAATAATTGCTTCAGTAGGTTAAATCGAATAATTGCTTCTGAAGGTTATTGTAGAACTTATTTTTATCTGAGACAATTATACATTTGCATGGAATATACAATTGATTCTTAGTATTTACGGTAGTTATAAAGTTGCTGCAAACACAGAACTAGCAAATACTAAACCATTGCTCCTAAGGGAAATACTGGGTTAGGTTCCTGTGAGCCTTTGGTCACAAAATTTTCATCATCCCTTCAATCTACCACCTTTTTAAAAGTATGTGTTTCTGCTTATTATTGAAAATATATTGTTTAAAATATATTATTGATTCATTAACATTGAACTCATGGCCATTAGTACTATATCTCATGTGATGAAGTTCATCTAACATGTATATTTCCTCTGTAAGACACATTAGAGCTGTCTTGGGCTTAGGAGCACTAGACAGCACTTTTAACACCATATTTGTTGGCCATTTTAAACAAAAATAAATAAATAAATAAACAAAAAGTGCAAAGATGTGACACTAGAGCACAAAAATGATAATTGTTTATGACTGCTGACACTAGAAAGCAGAGATCAACTTGTTCAACCTAACATTCTTATTGGACAGCTCAAATTTTTAACATTCTGCCCATATCATCAAATGGCTATGAAACTGCTGTGAGTATTTATTTGGGGCTCACCAATGAATTTTAGCAAGTGGTCCAAATCACAATTACAAATCCAGGACTAATTAGGATGGATTACATCCTTCTAATGATAATGTTCATTAAATTGATACATTGGTAGTGTCTTTCTCTCTTGGAAGGCAACAGATTTATCATTCATAAAAATTGACTCAATCATTATATAGTATTAAGATGGACTAAACTGCTGGTGGGGGAAGCAACAATGGAAGGGGAGAACATATACCAAAATTTTATGCTTAAAGCTTGATTTCTCAAGCTACTCTGTCTTCTTCCACATAAGTTGTTACTGGAAATACTTTATTTCCACTTCCCTCTCTTCAGAGTTCTCTCCTCTTCTACTTAAACAGAAAAAGCTCAGTAAATGGACAAAACTAGCTTCGATTATGGGCTCATTCATTCATAAATATTCTAAACTCAAGTTTACATCTGCACAATCTAAGCTGTACAACAAACTATACTGTAAACTTTTGGGGGTGGGCCACAGCAATAGTTAATATCTTTTTTTTTTAAATATTTTATTTATTTATTTATTTAACAGAGAGAAACACAGCAAGAGAGGGAACACAAGCAGGGGAAGTGAGAGAGGGAGAAGCAAGCTTCCCACTGAGCAGGGAGCCCGCAATAGTTAATATCTTAAAAGAGAAGAAAGCATACTTAAAAAAAAAAAAAAAAAAACTTTGAAATTTCTTTACTACTATAACTATTTCTACAAACTTAAACTTAGCTGTCAATGTGCTTCTTTAATTACAGATAATAATCAGTCTAAGATTTCACAAAGCAACCCTTTGTTGCCTTAATGTGAAGCCTTGCATTTACATTGCGTATTTCTTCTAGTGTTTTTTTTAGTACCCCTTTATGCAAACACTTGGAAGTAATATGTCTTAAGTTTGTTTGCCCTCACTGCAAACATTGCTCTGTAGGGGTTGTATCATATAACTATTAGGTTTCCAACTTGATTTTGGTACTAGAAAGCTCTAAGTCATTTTAAGAACATTTCACAATTTTGAAAGATATTCTGTTACATACTTGTTATTCTATATCTTACCACATTTATTTTCCATTTTTATCACTACACTGTACTATCTTGAATGCTTTCAAATATATATTCTATTCTGTGATAAATACTTGTGTCCATAGCCACAAATCTTTCTAGAATGAAAACAGACTTGTTTAACTACTTTGATAATATGAAAAGTGATAAAGTAGTGTTTCTATTAAAATAGTCAATATGTAAGAATTTTAGTGCCATGTAAATCCATCACCCTTGTTAAAATAGTGATCATTACATACAACTTAAAGTCAGAGTTAGTGAGTACATGAGGATTGGACTCTAAATTAGTATGTCAAAATGACTATACTCAAATTATATCAGTGATAATTCCTAAGGAAGTTGGCCAACAAATAAGGTCTCTGCCCAACATTTAAAAACCATACTGTAGGAACAATATATATGGCCTCTAATCTTGGGCTCCTGTTACTTTAGGAGATGCTTGCCACAGCAAATTCATTTACAAACTGAGATTTATGGAAGAAATACCTTATTCACAGCTCCTATCTCAAAAGGATTTGGGAGAAATAGTTTTATTAACTAAAATGGGAGAAAGAATTACTAATAACATTTAAGTTGTTATTTGTCTTTCTCCTTTGAGTCAGTATAAATTGAATATACACATATTAAATATATATGATTTAGGCCACATATAATGATATAGATGATATATCATCTATATCATACATAATAGTGTATAATCTATATCTATATTCTATCTATATATCACTGAAATATATCCTTACCATGAGGGGAAGGATTTTATGTGGTTTTAATCACTGATATCCTCCATAGCACCTCTTACATGGTCAGTACTCAAATATTTATAAATGCATGAAGGCAACTTACAGTATATATATAAAATTATGCCCACACAAAATGCAATAAATTAGTTTTCAGTCCCATTTCATGAAAAGAATTGAATAGCTTTATTTTAAAATATGTTCTTTAATGATTTAAACATATTCAGAACAAAAAGAGGCAAACCAGAATACATTAACCTAAGTGTATTAAAAGGCACCATCTTTCATCTAGTATCTACCAGATATGCAATCAGAGAAAAAGCCTAAATGATCTCATCATCAGAAATAGTCTTGTACTTTTTGACAAACTTATAGAGAAAAATTTTCATGACCTTGAGATAGACAAAGAGTTTTTAGATATGACACCAAAAGCATGACTAGAAAAGAGAAAAATATATACCAGGAGAAAATACTTAAGAAATCATTTATCTGGTAAAATACTCATGTTAAAAATATTAAAGAACATTCAAAACTGAAGAGAAAGAAAAACTAAGTTAAAAATAAATGGCCAACACAATATTGAAGGAGAAGAACAAAGTTGGAAGACATTATCTAATGTCAAGATTTAATGAAAAGCTACAGTAATAAAGAAGTGTGATACTAGCCACAGAATATACAGATAGATAATGAAATAGAGAGCTGAGAAATAGACCCACATAAATATAGTCAACTGATCTTTGACATAAGGACCTAAGGTGAAGCAATAGAGTCAAGATAATCTCTTCAATAGATGGTGCTAGAAAAACTACACCCCCACATGCAGAAGAAAGGAATCTAGACACAGACCTTACACCCTTTATAGAAATTAAGTTAAAATGAATCAGAGACCCAGATGTAAAACACAAAACTGTAAAACTCCTAGAAGTTAGCATTAGAGAAAAATCTAGATAACCTTGGATCAGCAGTGACTTTTGAGATACAACACTAAGGGCACTATCCATGAAAGAAATACTGGATAAACTTCATTAAAATTAAAAACTTCTGCTCTGTGAAAGACAATATCAAGAGAATTAAAAGACAAGTCAGACTGGAAGAAAATAGTTATAAAAGATGTCTGATAAAGGATCATTATGGGAAATATATGAAGAACTGCTAACACTCAATAAGAAAACAAAAAGTCCTATTTAAAAATGGGCTAAAGATCTTCACAGATACCTCATCCAAGAGGATATGCAGATGACAAAGAAGCACATGGGAAGATGCTCTACATCATAAGTCATCAGGGAACTGCAAATTAAAAATATCACCTGTACTTCTGATCAACTGAGCAAGGACCTGAGGTTCCAACAAACTCTCTTTAAGTTTGATTAATTTGCTAGAGCAGCTCACCGAATTCAGAGAAACACTCCTCACTAGATTACTGGTTTGTAAAAGGATGACTCAGGTGCAACCAGCTGGAAGAAATGCATAGGGTGAGGTATAGGGAAAGAGGGTGGAGCTCTCATGCTTGCTCCAGGTGCCCCACTCTCCTGGCACCTGCATGTGTTCACCAACCTGGGAGCTCTCCAAAATGCCTTCATTTGGATTTTTGTGGAGGCTTCATTAAATAGGCATAATTGATTAAAACATTGGCTTTCAATGATTGAATTCGACTTTCAGCCCCAATCTTTTCCCCAGAAGTCAGGGAATGGACTAGAAGTTCCAACCTTCTAATCAAATGGAGGACACCCCTAGGAACCAGTCCCCATCCTTAGGTGCTTTCTGGACTTTGCCTCATTAACATAACAAAAGATACCTTTATAGTTCTCGTGACTTGGGAAATTCCAAGGGTTTTAGGTTATCTTGCCAGAAAAGGGTTTGAAGACCAAATACATGTTTCATATTATAAATCACAACATCACAGACAGTTTTGTCAGTTTATGAAGTTATACATATACCTACCACATGATCTAGCAATACCATTCCTAGGTATTTATCCTAGAAAAATGAAAACTTATGCTCACACAGGAATTTGTACACAAATATTTATAGCATCTCTGTTAATAATTGTCAAAAACTAAAGACTATCCAAATGTCCTTCAATGAGTGAATGTATAAACAGTGATATAGCCACGAAATGAAATCCTACTTAATGATAAAAATGCAATAACCTGGGATGCCTGGGTTGCTCAGTCAGTTAAAAGCATCTGCCTTTGGCAAAGGTCATGATCTCAGGATCCCAGGATCAAGTCCCACATCGGGCTCCTTGCTCAGCAGGGTGCCTGCTTCTGCCTCTACCTGCTCTTCTCCCTGCTTATGCTCACTGTCTTGATCTCTGTCTCTCTCTGTGTGTGTCTCTGACAAATAAATAAATAAAATCTTTTTTAAAAATGCAATACGTGGATGAATCTCAGTCATTAATTGAGTAGGCGAAGCAAGTCTCAAAAGATCTCATACTGTATGATTGCATTTATATGACATTTTGCAAAAGTAAAATTATGCTAGCAGAGAGCAGATCAGTAAGTAGTTACTAAGGAGCTGGAGGTGGAGGAAAGCTCTGGCCATGAAATGGTAGCACAGGGAAGTGCTTTGAGGTGATGAAACAATTTTGACGGTCTCCTGACTGAAGAGATGAATACATAAATCTAGACATGCGTTATAATTCATAGAACTATATATACACCAAAGAGTCAATTTTACCAATGTGGGATCAATACAGGGACACATATCCCTACTATCAGAGCATCTTTGGAGAAGCAGAGCTTCTTTTGGAGTTAAAAGCTAGGAGGAAGTTTTTCCCTATGGATTTGCTTTAAGAGAAAACTGCGAGATGAACACGTAAATACATTCTTATGTGCTTGGGATATTTCAACGTTCACCAACTCAGCCATATAATTCCACCACATCTGTGTTAATGGATATTGGTAACTCCAGGTCTTCTGCTCTGATTTCATTCCCTGCAGAGATGATCTTTTTCCCCCTCCTCAAATATTTCTAATCCTCCATCTTTTTATTTAGAAAGTTATTCCAGCAATTGCTCTGAGTTGACTCTAGCTAACTCAGGGCTCTATCAAAGGCTACACAGAAGAGGGCTGCATTCACTCTGCTAATTTCAACTGTGTTGATGGTGTTCCAGTCAATTCCCTGCTATCAAGGACAGATAGCCAGATCATGGCAGGTTATGACACTCAACAGGTGTCATGCTCAACTTCTGAAACACTGATTTTTGCCTGGCTCCTTCCTCACTGTCTTCTTCCTACAGTCTGGTTTCTGTTGCCTTCTGCACCCTCACTGTGATTCCACTCGATATGATTGCTCATGGGCTTTGAAAGAAAGATCTCTTTTTCCCCCCAAATGTCTTCTAAAGCACTGTGTATATTAATGACTATAAATCATTACTTGAAAGGAGAGAAGTCAGCTAATTCCACTACAAATATAGTAGTAAATTTTGCTTCTAATAGCGTTCCTCACTGAGAATATAGTTAATACTAAAACATAATTCAGAACAATTGATTCAAAGAGAGAACTTTCTGTGATCATGTGGTTCTATCAGGTGTAACATTTTTTAGAATATTGGGAAGAATGAATGGATTTCGTATTCTTTAGGCAGTTCATCTGAACTACTTGTCACTGACGTTTGAATAAGAGTTGGGCAGTGGCAGTGGGGAATTTGAAATCTTGTATTCTAACAAGGATCTGGAGTCTAGATTGATGATAGGGGCAATTACAGAGGCAGCTGTGCGCTTTGAGAAATAGACCAAAACAAAACTGCAGCAATTCTACCTCAATAGAGATGAATAATGAGAGATATGAAGGGCAGAGTCATGATTCTTTTTAGAAATTAACTGCTGAAGCCCCAAAAGTTATAGCAAAAGTAGCAAAAATTCCATGGAATATTAGAGATTAGGACAGGGTAATGCTTAAGAGATCAGACCATGGATTCAGTCAGACCTAAGCTGGAATTCAGTCCCAGATACTTGTTGCCTAAATTAAGGTGTTAGCCAGATTACCTTGGCAATAGGTTAATTGTGTTATGTCTCACTTTCTCTCTGTGTAAAGTAATAATAGTAACTACCGCCTAGGTTGGTTAATATTTATTTGAAATATGCACATAAGATGCTTAGCATTATGCTTTTGACAAAATAAATGCTAAATAAATATGAGCAAATACCAGCAACAATTTACAAATACACACATTCAGAATCCTGTGATCAAATTACTTCTGGAAATTCTGAAGTAAATTAATTTAAGCAGGCTTCAAAAAATATTTTTCATAACCTTTAAAATATTAATGCGCATTGTAAGTTTGCAAGAGGGTGGCAGTGTGCAGCATTCTCAAAATAGTTTGAACACAAACTCGTATTTCTCAAAGTCCAAAAGAACTAGTGTGCCAGAGAATCTTCTTTAACACTTACTGTTGCATGCTCTAGAAGTTTGCCATAGATTTGTATGATGATGGCCATTTTGATTTAGCAGTTCTAATACAATCATTTTTATGCAAAGGATATTTTAGCAAAGAATTGACACAGTTACATCAAAAAGGCTCGTTTTTCTTAATTACCAGATAATGTGCACAACACATATCTATCCCTGACCCTCACCCATTGTGATGTCCACTTTCTCCTCTGTTCATTTCTGTCATTTTAGAGTTCCCATAAGCCTGTGCTAATTTTATAAACCAGAAAAATGTATTATCTATTTTTGATTGGGCTATGTCATCTTGGTTATTTATCTTAAAATCATCATTTTAAAGTTTATTCGTGGCATTGTGTTTTACTGAAACAACTGAGAAAAAAATTTAATCGAGGATTGACTATATAGTTGAAAGTTGGATTTAAGGGACCCACAATTTCCTCTCCCCTTTCTACTCCAGTGCCTGATATAGATTCAATCAAACAAAATTACGACAATTAGGAAGCTTACAAAAAGCAGATTAATTTGTCAGCTAGATGTTCAAAGAGAAAGCAAAATAAATTCCATTAGTATTCTGAAGTTATTATTGGAAAGTAAATAAGTATGACTATCATAATGCTCATGAAGTAATTAGTGAATGTGAGCAGTAAATCACTTAGGATATCAGAGAATTGTTAGAAACTGAGCGAACATTCTGCTTAAAAGGACTAAAGAGCTTTTCTGAATTACACTGGTATAGTACTCGTATCTTATGCTTATATGTAATTTGACTTGTGTGGTGCCTAATTGTTAGGTCCTCCCACACCCCATCCTTGACCAAAACTCCTCCCTGACTTCTCCCCATTTCTCTGAGACTCATCCTCATGTTTATTACCCCTAACCCACACTATTCTTTGTCCCTAACAGTCTGTAGCTCAGGCTCACCTTCAAGCCTATGCCAAGTCTTGGAGGGAGGCTCAGCAATGGGATAAGGCGCAGAGATGAAAATATCAGCTTTATTTCCCGGTTCCTTTGATGCCATGTTTTCCTGCTATTTTCTAATATTTCTCTGAGAACTACTTTTCAGATTCCTTTGCCAGCTCGTCCTTGACCTAATTTTCGATTGTTGGTGTTTTTGTTTTTGTTTTTAAGGTTAGTCTTAGGTCCTAAGTTCAAGGACACAAGTATTCACACAGTACAAGAAAAACAGGGTGAAATTTAGACGGCTACTGCAAGTTCTCATGTGCTTTCTAATCATGTTAAGACATATGGGCCATATATAGTCCCACATATAGTTTATGAGAAATCTAAGTCCATATATGTATTATGTGTATATGTCTATATATATTACTCAAAAAAGAACTACAAAACTCCATTTTATGTTCCAGTAGTGACAGAGGTTGGGTGGCATTTTCTAGGTTTATCTTAAGCCATCCTGGAAAGACCAGGTAAATGCCCTAAAAGCATTACATGGAAAAGGACCCTCCATTTAGTAATTACTACTAGGGTGCTTGCCAGGGACTCTGTCATTAGCATATCTATATGAGATTTGATCAGGTTACATTTCTTTCTTTCCTGAGGCATTCCTCAGAACAGGGAGAGAATGGACTGCAGGCCTGTGGCTAACTCCTTTCTTATCTACTTAGCTGGGGTGCATCTGGGAGTGAGTTGCTTAAACTCTCCCTGTGACAGTTCTTCTTACTGTAGCCACCTGTTGTAACCCCTCCCCTTGATAGATCTAACTGTAGTCCTGCCCTGTAACAGAGCATCTTGCAGTAGGTCTAGTCTTAAATCTCTCTTAGTTATAGCTTGATACATCCAACTGCCTACTTGACAGCTTCACTGGGATATTTCATAGGGATTTCGAACTCAGGTATACAACTGCGTTCATAATCTCCTCCCTCAGCCCTCAACCTCACCAGATTCTGCTTTTCAAACAATATTCATTCTATTAGAGCATAGTATAGCCATTCACTTAATAGCTCTTGAAAGAAACCTCATAATCCTCCAAGACTTCTTCCTTTTCCATATATCCTAACCATCTGTAGTTACTGCTCAAATATGTCCACTTCTTTTATTCCTTTGCCAAAACCCAATCCAAGCTCCCTTAGTCTCTAACCTGGATGATTTAAAAAGCCTTCCAGTTAGCTTTTCCAAATTCATTAACACACACTACCTTTTCCTTCACTGAATTCACAAATCCAAACCTCTAATTATCCTACTGAAAGTGATCAATGGTTACTCACCACTTTTATTTATTTATTTTTCAATTTAAGCTTTTTAAATGCTGGTGAAAGACATTTGTAGTTCATAGAAACCATACTTATGTGAACGATAGCAGATGCTTCTTCATATAAATTTTCACTTTAATATATATGTCTTATGTTCTATGAGAAAAGAGGAAGACCAATGTAGCCGTTTTGCTACGTTTTAATAGTAGGTATTTTAAGGGATTATTTTTTAGATCTCATCAGCAACATCAAACAAAAGGTACTGAGTACTCCACAGGGTACAGAGTGCTGCCAACACTTTAGAAAATTTACATGACTTGGAGAAAATGTGGTTCTTACCCCTCGAGGAGCTGACAGTCTAGGGCCTGAGTCAACAACAAAGTAATTTATTAAGGCAAATTCTTCATCCCCTTGAGCTATTGTGAACGGAATCATTTTGAAATTAAATTAATTAAGACATGAGATAAGACTAAATTTGGTTGAGAATTCTTTCAGGCTCATAAAGTTTTAACATCTGTCTTAAACAGAACTAACAGACAACTTTTAGAACAGAAACCAAATTCCTCAACGTAGACTCACATCCCTCCATCATTTAGACCTGCTTTCCTGCTGAGACTTATCTATCATTCCTGCTCCTTTCTTGGCTCAGTGTTTTCTTTCAATCCAATGAATGATCTATTATGTTTCCTAAATCTATTATGTTTCCTGCCTCAAGGTCCTCACACAATCTGTTCCATATTTGGAACACTCTCTGCTGTCCTTGCTCCAAGTAAATTCTCATTCTTGTGAGCTCAGCATGAACATCCCTTCAGCAATAAACATTCCTTTGAGACCCAGAAATTCCTTTGAGACCTGAGAAATCAGGTAATCCTATTCTGAACCTATAATTTCCCTTCACCGCCTGCATGATGATGAAAATTAAATAATTTTGTAATTCTTAGTAGGCATGTTTCTGCAACAAAAGTTATGCTCAGTAGAGGAAAAGACTTTGTTAATCGTGTCCAAACTATATTCCTAGGGGCTACCTTAATCTTTGGCTCTTGCTAAAATAGTAGTCGTTTTTTCCCCCCTTTTACAGTGCCCCAAATGGAATGGCTTTCTTTTAGTCCTTGTAAAAAATGTATTTGGAAAATCACATCAAGATAGCTGTGCCAAAATGTCATGACTAATTGTTTCAGACTAGAGATGTATCTCAATATTACATATAGGAAACATGTAATTGTTTTGCAATACAGACTCCTGGAAATTTTTCTGGGAAATGTAGGTTTCATGTAACTCAACTAGTTGATAGGCTTCATAGATTTTTTTTTTTTAGATAAGCTAGATAAATAGGTAGATAAATAGATAGATGATTGATAGATAGGTAAATACAGTGGAATTCAGCTGCCCAAATGAGAATTTCTGTTTTAGAAGTGTTGGTTTCTAAATTATATTAGCTAGGATGGAAAGTTATCTGTTGTGGTGTTTTATAATTTAAGACAATGAAACTATCATCAGCTTGGAGGCCAACAGTTACCTATCAGCATATCAGTAGGTCTTGAATCCCAATCTACCAAATATGATTTCATGTCACCAAATAATTTTTTTTTTAAAAAAGGAAGTGGGTTGGGGCGCCTGGGTGGCTCAGTTGGTTAAGCGACTGCCTTTGGCTCAGGTCATGATCCCGGAGACCCGGGCTCGAGCCCCACATCGGCCTCCCTGCTGGGCGGGAAGCCTGCTTCTCCCTCTCTCCTCTCTCACTCCCCCTGCTTGTGTTCCCTCTCTTGCTATGTTTCTCTCTGCCAAATAAATAAATAAAATCTTTTTAAAAAAATAGATAAATAAATAAATAAATAAAAATGAAAAAGGAAGTGGGTTAAGAAACAAAACTTTTAAAACCAGTGCTTTAAATTATCTCAGTATTCAGTCTTCCCATCAATAGCTATTCTGGCCCTTACAGTTTTAGTAAGATTTGCATTCTATCTGTAATTCATTGTCAGGGAGCACATTTTTAAGTTGCATTACTTATTTCATCATTGTTTGCTGTCCAGAGTCAAAGTCTGATTGAAACTCAGCAGAGAGACCAATATAAGCTGGAAACAATCTCATTTTGTTCCTAACAGATTTCTCCATGCAGTATTAACGATAGTCAATACTGATCTATCTGCTTAAATTCTGCCTCTTCCTCAGCTGTCTTGAGAAACTTAGATTAGCATTTTTTTTAAAGGAAACCAAAATACATTTTAAAAGATATATCCAGAAGACTTCCAAATCCATAGTTTAGGAGAAATAGAAAGATGTTCCTTTAAAAAATAATAGTCTCTTCTCTAGGCCTATTCAAAAGTTCTCTATCAGTAAAGAAGAGTTACTTGGCTATATTTAAACTTTTTAACCTGAGTAGATACTAAACCATCTGGGTGACAAAAATATCTTCACTGGACAATTTTTTAAACTTGAGCTTTATAATCAACTGTGGTATTATTACACATACCAAATCCAAAAGAAGCTTGGGAACCAATAAAGAAAGTTCTGGTCATCTTTTCTTGACTGTAAATCTGAAATATGTGCACTTCCCACTTTCCACAATTCACTGGAAGCTAAGAAGCATATTTGGTATTTCATTCAGTCTACTCTTTATAGTCCACAAATTCTAGAGATTGGGTTATTCTACACATTGGCTCTCTGATTTCCTTACAGAATCATTTGAGTTTTTCCAGATGAATCTCTAATACAAACAAAACAAAAACTTGTCTATTTGTTAGGAAAGGGAAAATACTGCACATACTTATTTCACCATGTGCATAAAGCAGATAATCTCCTCTTGAAAAAACCACCTATAAAATGAGGACACTCCAGTTTTTATTTCTTGAGCAGATGATGCTATTTGTGGTAGGTGGAGACAATGCCTTGGCAGCCAGTAATCTCCATGTACAAACCCAAGTGGTCTCATTCTTCAGAGTCCTTGAATAGCATTTTCAGTGTTCTAAAACCAAGAATTTATCCATTTTTCAAAGCCACCAATGTCATCCCCAGAGCCATTTTTCTTTGCTTCTCCAAGCTTTCTGTTCCATCTCCTTCCAGAGTGATTTCCCTAGCTGGCCACTTCACAAAGGAGAAGTTTACATGCCACTGTGAATTAAATTCAGGGAGGTCAGTGAAATACACAACCAATCATTTATCAGAGTCATAAAGCCACAGAATCAGTTGACTTAGTTCTCAGAAGAACCTACATTTTTCATTAATAGCAATGGTTGTGGATAAGGCACTAAAATAATTAAAGTCATCATTCACTTTACATATGTAGACATTCTCAGGTTCTTATCTTTTTAAGCTAGGATTCCTTTTCTTTTCATTTCTGTTCTTCTCTAACTAAATTATGTACTTTATGCATGACCTCTGTGAATAACTTATTTTTGAAAAGAATAAAGGATTTTCAGAGGTTTGGGTTGCTATTTTATGGTATTCAAGGTTGTCGTTTTCTGACGGTGAATACTGTCAGAAGAAGACAACCAGTTCTTTTAACTAATCTTCTTGCAGTGTCCTGTGATTGGAAAAGCTCTTGGTCTGTATTCTTTGTATGAAATTACTAATTTTGTTATTGAAAATTATAGCCAAATATCTTCCATAAATCAGCAATGCCTACCATAGGTTAATGCAGTCCCTGAGCCAATAGCATCAGCAACACCCTGGAATTTCTTAGAAATGTCAATTCTTGGGCCCTGTTTTAGTCCTCTAGGATTGCTATAACAAAATACCATAGACTGTGTGGCTTAAACAACAGAAATTTATTTTCCCACAGTTCTGGAGGCTAGAGAGTCCAAGATCAAGGTGCCCACCAATTTGGTTTCTGGAAAGAGCTCTCTTCCTGGCTCACAGACAGTCACCTTCTCGCTGTGTCTTCACACGATGGAGAGAGAAAGCTCTAGTGTCCCCTCCCCTTATTATAAGGGCAATAGCCCTGCTCAGTGAGGGGTTTATCACCTCTTCATAAGCCCTACCTCCAAATACAGTCCTGTTGGGAGATATGGCTTTAATATAGAGCTTTCAAAAGGACACAAACATGTAGTACATAAGGTCCCAACCCAAATGTAATGAGCCAGAAACTCTGGGTTTAATAAATCTTCTGGCAATTCTGATGTACATTAAAATCTGAACACTAACACTGAGAGTAGTATTCAACCCTAGTTACCCGTTAGAAACATGCAATACGTGGGGCTTACCCTACAACAGTAAATTCAAAATATCTATGGGTGAATCTCGGGCATTGATGTTTTGGTTTTGGTTTTGTTTTTAAAGATTTTATTTATTTGTTTGACAGAGAGAGAGATAGAGAGAGAGCACAAGCAGGGAGCATGAGAGAGGGAGAAGCAGGCTTCCCACCAAGCAGGGAGCCCAGTGCGGGACTCCATCCCAGCACTTGATCCCGAGACTTGGGATCAGGACCTGAGCCCAAGGCAGACAGTTAACCACTGATCCACCCAGGTATCCCCGGCATTGATGTTTTTAAAAGCTCCAAGAAAATTCTTATTTGTAACCAAAGCAGCAAACCACCATTCTTAATCCAGTTACCTTCCCCATACCTTGTTTTTCCTGAAATATGCTTTATCCTTCTCTTCCATCCTCCTATAATAATCCATACATTATAACCCAATTTCTTCAGCCAAATTCATAAAACCCTATTGAGGCATAATCATTTGAGGTTTGAAGAAAGTTTTATTTTCTACTCTCTACTATAGAATCTAGCCTCATGAATAGGCTTTTTTGTTAAATGTGAAACTGACTAAGGGTGCCTGCATGGCTCAGTTTTTAAGCATCTGCCTTCAGCTCAGGTCATGATCCCAGAGTCCTGGGATCAGGCCAGAGTCCTGGGATCAGGCCCCACATGGGGCTCCCTGCTCAGCAGGAGGCCTGCTTCTTCTCCCTCTCTCACTTCCCCTGCTGTGTTCCCTCTCCAGCTGTGTTTCTCTCTGACAAATAAATAAATAAAATCTTCCAAAAAATGTGAAACTGACTATGGCTAATTAAATTTGTTTTCAAATTCCTTCTCCATATACTATATCCCAACAAATTTAGTATATCTTACATGTTAAGATATTTCATTAGCTATAGAGGTCTGTGTTAATATAAGGTATCATTACTATTAAATGCCATATAAGTTCCTAAGAGACAGAGAATATATTTATTTACCTATGTCTCTTCAATACCTCAGAAAGTTCTGGGATATCCAGAGTTCAATTTGTTTATTTTTATTTATTTATTTTTAAAGATTTTTATTTTTTTATTTATTTGACAGAGAGAAACACAGCCAGAGAGGGAGCACAAGCAGGGGGCGTGAGAGAGGGAGAAGCAGGTTTCCCACCGAGCAGGTAGCCCAATGTGGGACTCGGTCCCGGGTCTCCGGGATCATGACCTGAGCCAAAGGCAGTCGCTTAACCAACTGAGCCACCCAGGAGCCCCAATTTGTTTATTTTTAATAACTTACTTCATTGATTAATACTGTAAATTAAAGTCAACACAAACAAGAAATTTGATACCTCGACTTTAAGTTGCAATAAAATAGGCATAGGATCACGTATAAAGCATTATCACCTAAGAAAGAAAATTAAAAATAGAATATATGTAAAAGTACATGGCAGGATTTCAACAAAGGTAGTAATTGGAGGAATAAAAGATCTCTTAGGAAAGCATGAAAAAAAATCTGCTTTGAAAATAGTACTTTGTTGCCTGTGACTCAAAGGAATAAAGACAATGAGAAGGAGGAGAGGGGAAAAGGGGGAGAAATACAATGGTTATAATTAATGCAATCTCTCTGTAATCTAGGCTACACAAAGTTCTAGCCAAGAATTCCTTTAGCAATTATTTTTAGGCCAAAAAGATGCATGTGTGTATATGTAATAATATTAATGTTAGTATATGAAATATTGAAATAATATATATATAATATCCCTCAACTTTGGAGATACAGATACATCTATCTATATGTCTATATCTATATCCATCTATATCTATATATCTATCTCAACAATTGAGACATTAAAATCAATTAGATTTGGGATCTAATTCTATTTCTATCCTTGCTTTTACTTTTCCATGTGACTTTGGGTAGGTCGAATGATTTCTCTGAAACTGTTTTTTTCTTATGTAGCTTGCTGGGGAGCTTAAATAAGGTCACACACATTAATTGCCTTATAGAATGCCTCACATATAATAGACACCAAATAATTCAATTCTCTTTCCTCTTTTCCCTTGAAAATATTCATACCTATATTTAAGTAGAATTGTGTTGTGTTGTTTTGTTAAGTATATTGCAATTGATCAGTGAAAGCAAAACTCAGACCACAGAATTAACATTTTTTTTAAAGATTTTTATTTATTTGACAGAGAGAGATCACAATAGGCAGAGAAGCTGGCAGAGAGAGGGGAGGAAGCAGGCTCCCTGCTGAGCAGAGAGCCCCGATGCAGGCCTTGATCCCAGGACCCCGAGATCATGACCTGAGCCAAAGGCAGAGGCTTTAACCCACTGAGCCACCCAGGCGCCCAACATTTTTAATAGCATTTCTAATCATTTTGTTTCATAAGCTTTTGTCCTAAGGACTGATTTTATTTTCTGTGTTATTTTACTGATTGTTTTTCACACTTGTCTGAAGAGCAGAGAGATATTTAAGAATTGAAATAATACTGAACTCAACCTTGTTCACTTAATTTTTAGTAGTCAGAGCATCACCATTATCACCTGTTATTTATTAGTAAAGAGCTGTGAAAAGCCTGGTCCTCCCTCCCTTCCCAGAATATTGTATTTGAATAAGCAGTACAATTCAGAGTAAAACATTCCTGCTTTATGTTTTACCAACAACCCCTTGACTTCCTCAAGAGTATTAGTGCTCTGAAAAAAGCAATTTCCATTTACATTAACATGTAGTACAAGTTACCTTAAATAATGTGTCATGAAGATCTTCTTGCAGCAAAAAAAAAAAAAACCCAAAAAACAAACAAACAAACAAAAGCAAAAACAAAAAGTGCCACCCAGCACTAGAAGAGACTATTTTCCATTACTGAAGTAGAATGGCTGGGACTGTAGATGAGAATGAAAGAACATACCTAGACATACGTAGGAAAATTCTGGAGTGATTATCAAGAGCTTGGTTATATCTGCTTGCTATTTCAGCAGAAATCAAAAACACAGCTGACCTTCCCCAACTCCCAGCAATATTTTGAGTAAAAACCATAAAGAGCTATATAATGTACTTTAAAAAAAATATTTTCAACACATTCTAAATATCTCCTTTTCATCAGTATTAGGTGGCATCTCTATGGAAACATAGAGATTTAAATTGATTATTGGCTCCGTTCTCTAGTTTTGTTTATTGCATATTTCTGGGTCCGACTGACTCAGTCTATAAGGTGAAAAATTGTACTATATGACCTCCAACAGCACTTTGAAATTTTAACATTCCGGAAGGCAGTAAGACTCATCCAGATTTGCTCATTTTCATGATTTTTAATATGCTCTGGAAATACTTAAATCATTGACCATCATTCTGATGTTTGAAGATATGTCAAAGCCTACCTTCAAGGGTATTCAAAGCCTTCATATATAGTTTGGGGTTATGAAAACACTCCAAAGATAACAAGATCGTTTAATTTAAAATAAGCGTGTGCTAGGATATTACCCACAAAACTGAAAAGGAAATGAAAGTAATGGTCCAATGGCTTGAATTCATTAGGTTCTGCCTGAGGGAGGATTTACATAGGCATCTTAAGTGAAAGGATAGGGAAAAAAAAGTCAACCTCTCCTTTCCCCACTCCTCCTAATTGCCTAACAAAATGCCATTGTTTAATGTTTAATAAATTCCTTCAAGTAGATGGCAGAAGCCAAAATATAATTAGCAAGGTCAACACAGAAAGAAACCCAGACAGCCCAGAGGAATATGGGGAAGAACTACTTAGGAGAAACCAAAAGATTCAAATCTATTAAACATTAGGGATGCCACCAAACATTTCCCAGGAGATATGAGAAGCGTGTAGGGGGTCTTTCTTAGCCACTTTCTTTTTTACTTTAAAATTCTTAAGGGAAGGAGGGAAAAGTGCCTTCCCCTGATGGAGAAATGAAAAGGAGGGAATAATTCTGTATTTTACGAATACTCCACAAATTGCAAAGGAATTTTTACCAAGACAAAATTTAATTCATTATTCCTTAGGATTGCAGCCAACTGAGCTGAGGAAAAGCAGAGAATTGGGGGAGAAAGGCAGATTGCTCACAGAATTCCAATATTGTCCTTAACAAATCTGTACGTTAGCTTCTGAGTTAGGAGCACACAGATTCCATGATTTGTATCCTGGATCTTATTGTTATTTTTATATTTATTTTAAGACTTTATTTATCTATTTGACAGAGAGAGAGGGAACACAAGAAGGCGAAGTGAGAGAGAAGAAGCAGGCTTCCTGCTGAGCGGGGCACCTGATGCGGGGCTTGATCCCAAGACTCTGGGATCATGACCTGAGCTGAAGGTAGAAGCTTAACGACTGAGCCACCCAGGTACCCCTATCCTGGGTCTTAAACATAGTGCAGGGGTGCCTGGGTGGCTCAGAAGGTTAAGCCTCTGCCTTCTGCTCAGGTCATGATCTCAGGGTCCTGGGATCGAGTCCCACATTGGGCTTTGTGCTCAGAAGGGAACCTCCTTCCCTATCTTTCTCTGCCTGCCTCTCTGCCTATTTGTGATCTCTCTCTGTCAAATAAATAAATAAAATCTTTAAAAAACATAGTTCATATTCCTGGTCATATCCAGGGGGATGGAGTAGAGCATGTGTGGAAAGGAAAGAACAAGTGAGACAAAAAGAAAAGCATGTTGGGGTGAGGGAAGTGACTAACATCCAGTTACGCAGAAACTAATTATGTACACTTGGGCTAATGGTTCTAGATGTGTAATATTGCTAAAAATTTAGCTAAATGACTTAAAATGCAATTAAAAGTCATTTCACCCTCCATGACAGTTTCCATCATTATCTGACATTATATTTTGGGGATAAGGTTAATATTTATAGAAGTGTTACTACACAAAACCTAGCATTTGGGACTTTATATGCATGATTAATACAGTCTATTCCTCTTCTAACATCCTACTTGTCTTCCTACCAGGCTAATGTAAAGAATGACCCAGAGAGTTCAAAACACACTATTCATCTTTGTACATGCAAAAATGAAAGTAATGTGAGTGTTTGCAGTGATTGAATGTTTAATGAATTATAATTGTTCTCACTATCTTGTGAATGTACCTAGGAATTTTCTTTTCTTAAAAGAAGTTTAGAGGTGTTAGGAATCATCTTTCCTGACTTGTTAATTTTGGCCATTCTGACTGGTGTAAGGTGGTATCTCAGTGTGGTTTTGTGAGTGAAATAAGCCAAGTAGAGAAAGTCAAGTATCACATGGTTTCATTTACTTGAGGTGCATAAGGGGTAATATAGAGGACAGTAGGAGACAGAAAGTAAATGGGAAGTAGGGTAATCCAGGGAGAGAAATGAAACAACAGAGACTTTGGACACAGAAACAAACTGAGGGACTTGGAGGGAGGGGGGTGGAGGGATGGGAGGCCCTGATGGTGGGTACTGGGGGGGCACCTATTGCATGGAGCCCTGGGTGTGGGGAATGGGGAATGAATCTTGGAACACTGGAAAAAAAAATTAAGTAACAATAAGAAAAATCATCTTTCCATCTTGATAATGATGATAGTGACATATCTTTATTTGTCAAAAATTGTTGAACTTTATAACTAAAAAGTGGATTTTATACTGTATATGTATTTTACCTCACCAAACATGACTTTTTAAATGCCCAGAACTTAAAAAGAAAAAGTGTATAGTAAATCAAAAAAGTTAATGTGTCAGTAGAAGTCAAGTGACTTATTTTAAAAATCAATTTTGAATAGGTTATACACATTCATGAAGCAAAATTTAAATGGTGCTTAAGGGTATTTGATGAAATCTCTGTCCTAATTTACTCTATCCACCCTATTTCTTTCCTTTGAAGACAACTGTCCTTCTAGTTTCATGAATAGTCTTTTAGAGGAAGTATTCTCAACATATAACAACCATATGTGTGTTTCATCAGTTAATGCCCCTGATCTCTTGATGAAATGCTTTTCATTTTCACCTACTGAACTGAACACTAACTATATAGTATTCTTATATATCCTAGGCTGAGATTTTCCTAATACATATTTCTTTAATCTAAGAATAAGGTAAATTATTCTTGGTCAAGTTATCTTTAGGAATCTCATGCTAGGGACAAGAACAAGGTATCATCAGGCTCTGAGGAATTTTCCCTAGTTCTACTGAAGTTTCTGATGGCCCAGGGTTGTATTCTCTGTGTGTTATTCTTCTAGTCTCTTTCTCCCCAGCAAACAGAAAGCTATTTTTCTCCTTCACCTTCCCACAAATATGGCACGTCTTCATGTTCCCTTATCCAGCTCTTCCTCCCCTCCTCTTCTGTGTTAGCCAGTGGTATCCAGAGAAGTTTCCGTGACCAGCTTACACTGCCTGTATCCAGTGTTCCCAAGAAAGGATTGTTCATGTTGGCTCACAGAGTAAGTCAGTTACATTGGAGAGTTGTGTGAGGCTGCTTGGGAGCCACAGCTGTTGGCATCTCTTCTGACCTCTCCTAGTTTCATTGACAGTGTTGTTCATTATTCCTGAGAACACAAGAGAAGTACCACTTCACTCTTCCATCTTATTAACCCCAGTTTATTAACTTTCAATAGTGTAAAGTCTTTGCCTCATAAACACATCAAAGAATAGAAGTTAATTTTGTTTATAAGAGTAGTTTGGTTAGAAAAGGGATTCCAGATGACACATTTTGAGACTCAGAATTAGTAGAATGTGACTATAAAATACAGAGGGACTTGACTCTGCTGAGAACAGCCTTTTAAGCCTTTTGTCAAATTAAGCCTGTTTTTTTTATTTTGTTTTGTTTTGTTTTCCAACAAACTTCCTTGGGATTCCAGTACACAAATTCATGGTAATAAAAAAATCAGTGGATTGTTGTCCTATTTGTTTGTTTGTTTGTTTGACAGACAGAAACACAGCTAGAGAGGGAACACAACCAGGAGGAGTAAGAGAGGGAGAAGCAGACCTCCTGCTGAGGAGGGATCCTGATGTGGGGCTCAATCCTGGGTCTCTGGGATTATGACCTGAGCCGAAGGCAGTCACTTAACCAACTGAGCCACGCAGGTGCCCCATGCTGTCCTGTTTTTTATTCCCTTGTCTCTCCTCCTCTTTTTTAATCTATCTTTGGTTTCCAACAGCACTTTTAATTGCATAGAAAATCACTTATTAAAAAATACATATGCCTGAGTTTTACCCCAGACCCAATGGATAAGAATCACCAGGAGTGTGACCCTGGCAAAAATATTTTAATAAACTACTATGGTGATTCTGATACCCAGTCAATTTTGAGAAACACTGTCCTAAATAACAGAGTCTAGAACCATAAACAAACAAAAAACTAACCCAAAGTCCAACCTAAAAGTCCTTTAAATTATTTTCATTTGGGGCACCTGGGTGGCTCAGTCATTAAGCCTCTGCCTTCAGCTCAGGTCATGATCCTGGGATGCCGAGATCGAGCCCCACATTGGGCTCCCTGCTCAGCAGGAAGCCTGCTTCTCCCTCTCTCACTCCCCCTGCTTGTGTTCTTTCTTAGGCTGTCTCTCTCTCTGTCAGATAAATAAATAAAATTTTAAATAAATAAATAATTTCCATTTTATACCATCAGTGAGTCAAAGCAGCTAAACTTTTGAAGGCCAACTGCAGTAGTTTGTCTCAAGCTTCTTAACCCATGAATATAATTAATAAGGTTAAACTGAAGTTAATCTCTTTGTCATCATAAGAACATCTCAGGCCCAACAAGTTCTATTTTATCTATTTTAAAAGACATACCTCTTTGGAATACTATTTAACATCTGCTTTCAGCAGAGTGACAAAATCAGATGACTGGATCCATCAAAAGAGACAGACTTGAGTACACTTAGTTACAGAAAGAAAATAAAGCTATTCAGAGAAGAAAAGAAATTGGGAATGTCCACAAGAATTCAAGCACCAAGCAATTATTTTGACAGCATGTAGAAGGAAACACCTAAACATTTGCACTTACCAGAGTTCCCCCTCTCCCCCACCCCCCAAAAAGCACTGGCTATTTGTGTGTTTTGTGATTCACAGGGCAGTGAAAATGTTTCAGATCATTTCATTCAACTAGAATTTGTTGCTGCTATGCACCAAGAAGTCTGATGTGTCTTATCTCTTATTTCACAAGACACCTATAATAATCCTGTGATTAAGTATCCTCTTCATTCTACAGATGAAGAAATGAAGAATCTGTGATATTAAGTTACTTATCCAAAAGACACTGCTAAGTGTCAAAGGGTTACCCCCATACAATTATCATGGTGCTTTTTATGTTACAATAAAATTATCTCTTTTGCTATACATGTTAGCCTCCCTTAGGCTGCCTCTCTTCTACAATTTGCCCTTCATTTATATTTTCTCCAGCATTTCCACAATCTCCTATTCCTTCTTTGTTTTTTTGTTTTCTTTTGTTTTTTTTTAATATTTTATTTATTTGACAGAGAGAAACACAGCCAGAGAGGGAACACAAGCAGGGGGAGTGAGAGAGGGAGAAGCAGGCTTCCCGTGGAGCAGGGAGCCCCATGTGGGGCTTGATCCCGGGTCTCCGGGATCATGACCTGAGCTGAAGGCAGTCGCTTAACCAACTGAGCCACCCAGGTGCCCCTCCTATTCCTTCTTTGATGCATCTTTTCATAACTGGCCATTCTCACTTCACCTTATTCCCAACCACCAAATAAATGCAACATCCTTGGGATCTTAGAGTACTCTGAGGAACATGTGAGGAAAGACCAGACTGATCTGGAGAATCTTAAGAAAATAAATCAGCTTCATGATGTCTGCTGGTATAATGAAAACAGGGAATGTGATGTTCAAAGTCAGTTCAGAAATGTAAACATACACAAAATTTACATAAGGGTTAAGAGCTACTTTCTCATTCTACAACATATTCCAGATTATACCTGCCTTCTAATTATTGTGAAAACTACACACTGTAATAAATAAGATTATTTCAGGAGAGATAGGAAAAACAAGATTATGGATGGAAACATAGGTCTCAAATTGAAATCTTTCTGTCAAAAGCCACATGCAGAGGTCTTGTTTATTTTTTTTACAAGCTAATTTATTTGTGACAAAGTACAGATTCATTAATATTGGAGGGAGAAATCTTACCTGGATGCAGACATTCTTGAAATATAAGTCACCATACTCTGGTCTCTCCATTGTCTAAAAATCAGAAGAGAATATAAATTCAGGGCTGACATTCACCCTGTATACAATGACAGTCCCCTAAGAATTGTGTGCAGTTGGCTTCCACTTTGAGTGTTTAGTTGGTATAGTGGAATTGTATGGCAATTAAATATTTTGACTATGACCTGTATAAGTCATAAGAATCCAAAATTATATAGAAAAGTAAGGTAATATTAAATGCCTTCATTAATTCATCAACAATTAAAAATGAGATAAATATTAAGATCAAAATGAGTTTGAGATCTACACTATGAAATATGTCCCAGTGCATTTTTTTTTCAACTACATCTGTGCATCATTCCTTTTAAGAAAACAAAGGAAGAGGGATACCTGGGTGACTCAGTGAAGTGTCCAATTCCTGATTTTGGCTCAGATCATGATCTCAGGGTTGTGGGAATGTGCCCTGCATTTGGCTCTGTGTTCAGTGGGGAGTCTACTTGGGATTCTTTGTGTGTGTGTGTTATGTTAGTCACCATACAATACATCATTAGTTTTTGATGTACTGTTCCATTTTTTGTTGTTTGTGTATAACAGCCAGTGCTCCATGTAATCTGTGGCCTCCTTAACACCCATCACCAGGATCGCCCATCCCCCTACCCTGCTCCCTTCTAAAACCCTCCCTTTGTCTCCTGGAGTCCATAGTCTCTCATGATTCATCTCCCTCTCCGATTTCTCCCCCTTCATTTTTCCCTTCTCCTAATGTCCTCCATGGTATTCCTTATGTTCCACAAATAAGTGAAACCATGCGATAATTGAATTTTTCTGTTTGACTTATTTCACTTAGTATAATCTCCTCTAGTCCCATCCATGTTGAGGCAAAAGTTGGGTAGTCATCCTTTTGGATGGCTGAGTAATATTTTGTTCTGTCTACGGATCACATCTTTATCCATTCATCTGTTGAAGGGCATCTTGGTTCTTTCCACATTTTGGCTATTGCGGACATTGCTGCGATGAACATTGGGCTGCATGTGGCCCTTCTTTTCACTACATCTGTATCTTTGGTGTAAATACCAGTAGTGCAATTCCTGGGTCATAGGGTAGCTCCACTTTCAATTTTTTAAGGATCCTCCACACTGTTTTCCAAAGTGGCTATACCAGTTTGCATTCCCACCAACCATGTAAGAGGGTTCCCCTTTCTCCACAACTTCTCCAACATCAGTTGTTTCTTGCGTTGTCGATTTTTGCCATTCTAACTGGTATTCTTTCTCTCCCTCTTTCTGCTCTTCCTCCCACTCATGTGTATGCTGACTCAACTCCCTCTCTAAATAAGTAAATAATCTTTTTAAAAAATACAAAGGAGGAATATGAACCTTACTTTTATATAAAACAATTCAAATCCTGAGACTATGATCTTGACAACTATTTTAAATCTGTTTCCTCAGAAGCAAAATTAGGGGGCGCCTGGGTGGCTCAGTGGGTTATAGCCTCTGCCTTCAGCTCAGGTCATGATCTCAGGGTCCTGGGATGGAGGCTGCATCTGGCTCTCTGCTCAGCAGGGAGCCTGCTTCCTCCCCTCTCTCTGCCTGCCTCTCTGCCTGCTTGTGATCTCTCTCTCTCTGTCAAATAAATAAATAAAATCTTTTTTTTTTTTAAAAAGGGTAAGTTAGGATTATTTTAATACCTACATTACAAAGTTTTAAAAAGGTTAAGTGAAATAAACCAGGATCCACCTGATAGATGTAATAACAAATGTTAGCTGTTGTCCTTTTTAAACTACACTTAGGGACGATAAAGGTCTTTAAAGCTCATGCCCATCTCTGTTTAGAACAGAATGACTTTGGATGTCTTGTTTATATTGACCATAGCCCAAAGAAACAAAGCACCAAAAGCAGTCAGATAAATAGGCCTCCTCTTCCCCTACAAAGAGGCTAAGCACTACTTTGAACTATTTTTCCTTTGGTAATTTGAGCCTGAGAGTCAAAAATTAAGTCAAACATGTCAGAAATACTCTATTGTTTACTTTTGCCTTTTCTGTGCCATTTGAAGGATGGAAACAGGCATTTTATATATCATCAAAGCAGCACCACATACTTGCTCACATTACTGATTTAAGAAGCAAGAATTCTTGAAAGAAAATCAATTTCGGACATGGAGCAATGCTAAATCTTGCCACAAAACAACAAATCTTTGGCTAGACATTTTACAGATCATCTTCCATAGCATTAATTTCTATGATACTGTATACAGCGATTTGACACCTTCATTTTGCACAAACCCTCAAAGCAAGACTTTAAGATCCAGTAGAAAGCAATAGCAATTAGTTTACAGATGTGTTTGAATTTAATACTTACAAGGCTTATTTCCTAGAAACATGATAGGAGAGCCTAAGCTCACCTATACCTGTAGAGACTGTAGGGTTGAGTTTCCTCTTACCATATTATTTCTTCTACCACCTCCTCTGCTGTTAGCACTGCATTCCACTAAATATTGCTATATCCATCCCCCCACAGCATACAATCCTCTGCAACATCACCACTCTCACTATGACCTCAATCTTAAGACTATTTCATTACTCTCATTAGCTCATTAATACTATCTTGATACTATATATTATCACCACCATCTCCACTGCCTGTCTTTATTCTTTTTTCCTGTCTCCTTCAGTACTCCATTGCCTTTGACATATTTAACAGAATTACATCGTAACAGTGATATCCAATTCTTGCTATCTCAAGAATACCCCCCACCACTTTTCTTAATTTCTGAAGCCTAGCTTAGATTTCATGCTTCATCCTCTCAAGCAACGTAGTGCATCTGTACCTAAGAAAAGATTTCACAGTGGAGTTATTTTCATGGTGCATTATTGATGCTTTAAAAGTGATGTAGATTTTCATCCATTTTAGGTTTCAGTTGATTGCATGCCTTAGCATTGAGGTTGGCAATGAGAAGGAAAATGCTTTTGCAACAATCAGGTTCTCCCTGGTTAGAAATCCAGGTGTTTGTTTTCTACTTTTTTATAGTTACCTGATGCAATGGGGGGAAGTTGAATCTGTCATCATGTTCACAAAGAGATTATCCATAGCTGAGGTTTCAATCAAATATATGAAAGCATCTCCCCATCTGTGAGAGTGGAACTGTAATAGGCTTTTAGGGTCCTTTCTTCCCTATTATTATATGGTCCTCTTTTATAATAACAGAAACTCAGTATATTTTTAATGATTATGAATCTAAATATCATTTGCACTTACTGACTTTTCTCTTTTAAAACATGGAAGACCTTTCTTACCAAGGATCTGGTAACTTTGGGAAGTCTATGTTGGGATGTTAGCCACTTTAGGAAGTGGCTACTGATAAAGAAAATTAACGATTTTGTGGGAGTTTGGAGTGTCGGGTTTTTTGTTTTTATTTTGGTTTGTTTTTTTGCTTGTCTAATGAAGACAATATGCACAAAGTCAAAAAGGGGTATTTAAGTCAGCTTTCAAAAACTCTGTGGTAAACTTAGGTTGGAGAATGTATCTTGGATGTGAAGTTATCTTGTTGGCCTGCACATCACTGAGTTAAAAACAGAGATGCACAGAGCAAATGGCTAGTCTCAATCACAGGGAGAGAAGAGCAGAAGATAACCGCATCCCACTTTATTTCTCTCATTTCCAGGATCTGGTTCATTCAGGTGGGCTGGATGCCTGGAATTTGTAAGTCTAGTATTATTCATACTGACCCTTGAGGGGAAAGAACCTCCTCATTATTGAGATTATGGATTAAAGAGATAATTTCCTCTAGCAGAAGAAATAAATAGGCTATAAATTAATGCTTACTGCTTTAAAAATTTCCTTTGAGAGAAGAATAGTACCCAATACAAACACCTTTAGGAAAGGGAGAAGGCTTCTCTTTTTTGTGTGGTCTGTCCTCCACGAGTATGTGGGAATAAAGTCATGCTCCACAGAAATCAAGGGCATACAACCTTGGTTCCTCTTCAGGTAGTCCTGCAAGAAGACTGTAAGAACTGAGATGATGCTCACTAGCTATGAGGGAGAGATCCTTCCAAGAAATTTTTAAGTCCTTTTAAAATTTTATCTGAATCAGGTTTCCTGGTGCTTATGATCTTGAAGATAAAAATGTCTGTCTTTTCACCAATTCAGTAATTTTGTAAATTCCACCAATGTAAATATTCTAGATGAAGCTGAAAATTATATTTCAATCATAATTAGAATCCTGAAAACTAGAGTTTGCTCTTCCTTCCCTAGGGTTGGCTGTCTCTCATAGCCAACAGGACTCTGTGTATTTTCAGTGACTTTGAATCTAAATATAGTTTTCACTCATGAAAAGAGTTTCCTTACTCTTCTAACTTTATTATATGGCTTCCTAGGCCATTGCAGAAGCAAGTATGAAAGAGAATGAAAACTATGTGTGATAGGCTACTAGGGACCAGACCTGGACATGGCGCTGACAACCTCCCTCATATTTTATTACCAGAACTCAGCTGTGTGGCTGTAAGGGAGGCTCAGAAATATAGTCTGTGTGTCAAGAGAAAAAAATAGTAGGTTTGCTTAAAGATAACCCATCTCTGTTACAAAATGTCAGAAATAGACGAGTAAGTCATAACCGACTTAGAAGACAAAAGGAAGCAGATACCCAAGCCTGGCAGAAGGAAAGGGAGAAAACAAGACAGAGTAAAGACTAAAGTGAATTAAACTGCAGAACTTCAGAAAGCCTCAGAAATTGGAGACACCAAGAACCTGTGAAACATAAATGTGTGACAGGTCTGAAAAGAGATTGGTATGTTTGTATATACAGAAATTAGAATCCCCAAATACCTTACTCCATTCTGCTTTCCAAGTGACTATCCACCCTCAACACCAGAAAAATAACAGTTTATTTCATGGAGATGTTTCTGCAACTGAGAACAGAAAAGAGGTACCATATTGGAAATAATGTAATATTTGAAAGTCATTGTACATAATTCTGAGGACTGCTATTGCCCCTTTGCCTTTATTAAGTTCAAAAAAACACTAGCAACTAGGAAGTACCATGCCCATCTCCAGATCAGCTATATGAGTATTACTTCTGGGCATAGGCTCCACATTAAGTACCTATAGTTACTCAATATGAGAAGACATTAAAAATGCCCATTTCTGGGGCACCTGGGTGGCTCAGTCGTTTAAGCGTCTGCCCTTGGCTTGGGTCAAGATCCCAGGATCCAAGCCCTGCATCAGGCTCCCTGCTCCATGGGGAGTCTGCTTCTCCCTCTGTCCTCACCCTATTTGTGCTTTCTCTCGCTCTTGCTCTCTCAAATAAATAAAATATCTTTAAATGCCCATTTCTTATATAATCCCTCTCTAGATAAGATTTGTTCACATGATGGGTGCTCTCATTCCAAATCTCCAGTCATCTTTAGTATGTCCTTCTCTGAACTATGCAGCCAAGGATCAACATACATTGGAGGTAACCCCCCTCATGTGAAAGATACAGAACAAAACTACCAGGGGACCAAAAGCCCTTGGAAGTAAGACATTACAGAAAGCAGAATAAACATTTCAAAAACACTCTAGAATATCCTAGAGAGAGAAAATAGAGTAAGCATTTAAAAGAATCTAAAAAGGAACACTTAGAGAATGGAAAGAAAAGTTGGTGGAAGAAATAATATAATGACAAAGAAAAAAGCCAGGTGCCAAAGAAGCTGATCAATGATGAATGCTCAGCATCCCTTCCTCATTCTGGTTTTAACTTCCAGCCTACACATCCAGCTCTACAAAAGGTCCTAATTAGGTTACTGGGACAGTTGTTAAAGAATTAGACCATGTATCAGTGTGAAACCACTTATTTTAAGACTCATTTTCTTCCACCTCCCTCCATTATTCATGTTAGGTATATTCCTATCTCATTCCCTATGTTCTATCTTCACTCTGACCCTGAGTTACAACATGGTATAGTCGAAAGAATATGGGCTTAACAGCTGTGAATAAGAGGGTTTGTGTTGTGTTGTTACCATTTACTGAATGGGCAAACATACTAAATAAGATAATTCCTTAAACCTTAGTTTTTTCATCTGACAACAGATCTGATAATGTCTATTTCACATGATTAAAAGAGTTAACTCATACAAAGTATGTCATGCAGTCTAACAGAGACTAGAAGAAAGCAAGAAATCAACAACATGGTTGTTTTTCTTTCTCTCTGATAAGAGTATGTGTGAAATTGTGTCATAGTCTTTTGAAAGGGAGACCCAATGTCATCTATATTACAAAAGATTTACGTGTTGAGGGGAAACATTTCTGTCATTTAACCAATTTCTTGCCATAAGAAAAAATAAACAGCTTTGACTAATTATTTTACCAATTGAGTTGCTCATTCTGTTGCCACTGTCTACTTGTAATCTAATTAGTAGCTAAATGAACTCAGTCTCTTCCCTTTTTGATTTTATGGTTAAAATAACTAATAAAAACTATAAACATAAAAACCTCTATGACAGTTCAGAGAAGATGTAATTATTTAATTTCCAAAGGGAAGTCCATAGTTGTCTTTACGCGTATGTTAAATTCTCATATAGCATGTCTTTTTCTTGCATGCAAGTAGAACCGAACAAATTACAATCCTTTTATTTGTGGATAATGTTAAATTAGTAAGCATCATCTTTATGAATTACACATCTAACAAATAAAGCTTTTCTTAGCCATCTAAGGGACGGACTTATAGTCAGTGAACAAGACAGTATTCCTGCTTTCATCGTCAATGAATGGAGTGCTATTATTTATAGCATTTTGCCCTTTACACTCTGTGCCACAGAACACATTGCTAGAATTTTAAAGAAAGCCAAAATGTAATTTTATTTCACTTTCTAATGCTTGTTTGAGAAACTCATTAAAGTAGACTGCAAGGTCACCAGTTCAAGCCCACAGATCACACAGGAGGCAGGAGCTGGTTATTCTAGAAACCACCATTCCTTCTCCACTCAACAATCACTAGCATTGAAATCAGAAAGAGGAATTCCTTTTCTGAAGCTAAATATATAGTCAGAAATCACATGTGCTGGGCAGAAGCTGAGGTGTTTAGCCAAAATCCAGAGTCCAGAAAAAAACATGGAGAGGTTGACTACATTCTCCTTCCAACTGCCAAGTGACCTGAGTGTGGGAGGGAACCTTGGAGCTCAGCTTAAATAAGATCACAACCCCTAATTATAAATAATAGATACAGCTGGCAAACTGAAACATCCAATTTTAATTAGATTCTTAGCAGCTATATGTCTTTGAAGTGGTTTGGTTCAATAAATCACAGCAGCCCTGTGTTTTTGTTGTTGTTTTCCCATCTTCTGGTGTGTGGGTTCAGCTTATATAACGTATTTGATTGATAGCATGGGTTGAGGATGGGGGAGGGAAATCAACTAAAGAGGTTTTTTGCTAGTTGTAACAGTGAGTTTAGGAAATTGATATATTCATTCTGAGGCTCAGTTTCCTCTCTAGTAAGTTGTTGTTAAACTAGACTTCACTGTGCCCACTTTTTAGCAAAAAAATCTGAACACTATTTTCTTCTTTATAACTGGGAAATAGGGTCCTTATTGAAGATAACATGAAAATCATTTAGGTTTCTGAAACTGGAATAGAATGTCAATGACCTATCATTTCAGGATGATCAGACTCTATTTAAAAAATTTCTTCATCTATTCATTATTTGCTGTTTCTCTGTTAGACATCTACTCTATGCATGACACTGGTCTAAGTCCAGAATTTATGAGCCAAATTGGTTGTGTCCTGCTTTCATGGAGCTTATGATTCACTTGGAAAGATGATAGAAAAATAAGCAAAGTTTCACCCATGGCGTGAAGTAAGAGTTTAGGATGTCATGGAATCACCTTGTTAGGAGAGAGAGGTCCACAATACCGTGAGACAAATACAGGTAAGAAATTTTTAAATTGCATGTATTTCACTATAAGTACTTAGAGTATATACTACGTACACTCTGTGTAGAGTATACACATGAGTGTTAGAGTAGTTTGAAAAATAATCATAAAGTGAGGAAATGCAAAAGTGTCTATTCATGTTTTGTACTCATTTCTTAATTGGATTATTTGGTTTTGGTGGATATTGGGTTTGATAAGTTCTTTATAGATTTTGAATGCTAACCCTCTATCTGATATGTTATTTGCAAATATCTTCTCCCACTCCAACAGTTGCCTTTTAGTGTTGTTGATTGTTCTCTTCACAGTGCAGAACCTGTTTGTCTTGATAAGCTCCCAATAGTTTATTTTTGCTTTTGTTTCCTTTGCCTCCAGAGACACATGTAGTAAGAAGTTGCTGTAGCCAAGGTCAAAGAGTTTGCTGCCTGCAAACTCTAGGATATTGATGGTTTTCCTGCCTTACATTTAGGTCTCTCATCCATTTTGAATTTATTTTTGTGTATAGTGTAAGAAAGTGGTTCAGTTTTATTCTTCTGTGTGTTGCTGTCCAGTTATCGTTATCCCAGCATGATTTGTTGAAGAGACTGTCTTTGTCCCATTGGATATTTTTTGCTACTTTGTTGAAGATTAGCTGAAACAAAAATAAAGACAAATATTTTTAAAGGATTAAAATGGAGAAGAAATGACATAGTAAGTAAAGTAGGTAACAGAGACTGTTCTGAGATTGTGATCTTTTATAAATACTTTTGAGGATGAAGAACAAGAACATTAAAATTTTTCAAGTATTCTATAAGTCAGTATTACATATAGTGAATGTTCATGTTAAAAAATGTAAACCAGCAAAAAAGAATTATTTGTAAAAGTCATCTACAACCCTGCTGCTTAGATCTAAATGCTGGTAATATTTTGTTGTCTAATCTTGTAGTTTTCAATACATATTTACATAAGCAAACATATATACATATGCACGATTAATTTTCAAAACATGAGTTTATTTCATACATATTGTCATGCAACATACTTTTAATGAAAAATGTATACTGAAAATCTGTCCACACAGTAAATATACATTTTCTTTAAAACTATATCCTCATGTCTAATATAGTTGTCACAATCTATTTTATTATTCTATTAAACAATTAGGCTATTTTTAATCATCAAACAGTGCAGCTGTGGAGTGTACCCTTGGGGTTTCATTGAGATAATTACATACTTGTCTAATTTTTTCTTCAGGGCAAATTCCTACAAGTATGTTGGGTTTTACACCAAAATTTTGCTCTGGCTTTGAACACTTATTCTAAGGCTGCCATAAGAGATGTACACTGGAAAACCATAACAAAGTAGTGAATCCCAGATCCTGGGCTGACTTAGGGCCAACCATGTTTAGGGAGGTGAATGAGGCCTCATTGAACACAGACTAGAAAACTGTATTTAGGCACTTGGAAGGTTCCAGTCATCCTGTCCAGTGGGGTTGCCCTGGCAAAAGAGAAATAGCCAATTTCTTAAATAAGGTGTAGAGAGAAGACTCTAAGAGGAAGAGATTAGTCGGTCAACTTGGCATTGATGTTTGTGAAATGAGGAAAACTGCAGGGTCTCCTGTAAGAGAAGCATGGTCGGTAGTTTAGAATTTGTTTCTGAACTAGAAGACTGACAGGTAGGCTACAGTTTACCAGGTTATATTTTAGGACTGTTGGCTGGGAAAAAGCTATGTGATTGACCACCAGGCTGCTTAAACTGCAACCAAGGCAGGCAGGGAGGGAAACAATATAACAAAAATAGAATACACGTTTCTGAACTACCACCATCACTTCCTAATATTTCAGGATAGACAAATATCATGAGTTGGCCTTCTCTTCCACAGAAGGGCATAACTAGCAAAGGGTGTTTCCTAGCAGTCATCCTATAATACCTCAAGTATATACGTAATGTGAGAAAGTAATTTAATCAAAACAACAGCAGTAGATATGCAGGATGGAATTATTTCATATTTGATAGTATCCATTTATTTTAATTGTTGTAACCAATTAAAATATGTTAAAAAATAAAGAGGCTGTCCTGTTTGGCAAATGCATTTCTGAAGTACATTAATTCAGAATGGATGCAGAGGTAGCACAGTACCAAGTATTATATAGTCGTTTTTTTTTGAAAGTCAGCATTTAGAAATGATATTAACACATAAAATGTTTAAATGGGCTGTAAAATATCACAGAGTGTAATTACTTATACATATAGTATCACACAGTATGATACCACCTCATCTTTGCTTATAATTATTATAAAAACCATTTACCTGTGAAAACTTCATCCATGTTGTGTGGGTTTTTAAGAATTTATGGGACTGGGAGATAGCCTGAGAGTTTTGATGTTATATGCTGTCAGACTGCTTTACCCTCTATTTGGCCAAGAAGAGAAGCAGACTAGCACTTTGTGCTTTGTGTTGAATTGTTTTAAAAATTTACATTTAATTATTTTCCACTTATCAATGCAGACAAAAAATGCTACGACAGTGATTACTTGAATCTTTGTAAAAACTGCAAGATGGGGGTGCCTGCGTGGCTCAGTTGGTTGACCATCCAACTCTTGGTTTTGACTCAGGCCCTGGTCTTAGGGTTGTGAGATTGAACCCCCACTGGGCTCCATGCTGTGTGGGGAGTCTGCTTGAGATTCTCTTTCTCTCTCTCTCTCTCTCTCTCTCTCTCTCTCTCCCTCTCCCTGTCACTCTGCTCTCTCTCTCTAAAATAGGTAAATAAATCTTATAATAAATATCATCCTAAGGTGGTTGTTTTTTTTTTTTATCGTAACATAAGTACTCCTTAGATTAGAATCCTTAACTTGTGGGTTTAAGAACTTGACAAAGGTCAAAGAAATGTTGTAAAAGTAGAACTAGTTCTACTTTTTATTGTATAGTTTTTTGGGTTTGTTTGTTTGTTTGTTTTTCATGGCTGTCATCCTACAGAGCTCTTTTCCAGTTTGTTCATGTCTTTTCTACAAATAATTAAAAGTAGTTCTTATTACATGGGGTACCTCTCTTTTTCATAGCACACATTTTAGCAGGTAAGGCCTGGCAATTCTTTACTCTGCTTTGAATTAAAAAAAATAATTTTAGTAGGCTTGTTACAAATTAAATAGAAATTTAGCTTTTGATCTAATTATGATGGACTTGATAGATGCATAATTAGTGTTTCTCTTCTTAAATGTTACTTCTAAATTTTAATTGTGATAACATCACTCAACATGAGATTTTACCTGTTAACAAATGTTTTAGTATATACTAAATTATTGGCTACAGGTACAATGTTGTACAGCAGTTTAGAGCTTATTTATCTTACTTTTCTGAAACCTTATGCCTATTGAATAGTAACTAACTCCTTATTTCTCCCATAATCCTTGCCCTTGGCAATTATCATCCCACTCTTTGATTCTATGAATTTGACTATTTTAGATTTTTTGTAAAAGTAGAACCATGAACATTTGCCTTTCTGTGACCAGCTTATTTCACTTAATATAATGTCTTGAAGTTTCATTCATTTTGCTGCATATTTTTAAAACCTGAATAGTGTTCCATTGTATGCACATTATGTACCACATTTCCCTTATTCATCTGCATTTATGTGTTTTTACATCTTGGCTGCTGTGAATCATGTGGCAATAAATATAAAAGTGCTAATATCTCTTCAAGACCCTGATTTCAATTATTTTTTTAAGTTTTGTTTTTTATTTTTTTAGTAATCTCTACACCCAACATGGGGCTTGAACTCACAACCCCGAGATCAAGAGTCACATTCCTTTTTTTTTTTTTTTTTTAGATTTTATTTGACAGAGAGAATACAAGTAGGAGAAGCAGCAGGCAGAGGGAGAGTGAGAAACAGGCTCTCTGCTGAGCAGGGAGCCCAATGCTCCATTCCAGGACCCTGGGATCATGACCTGAGCCGAAGGCAACCAACTGTTTAACAACTGAGCCACCCAGGTGCCCCACCACTCACATTCTCTTCCAACTAAGCCAGCTAGACACCCCTAACTTCAGTTATTGTAGATAAATATGCAGAAGTGAAATTTCTGTACCGAATTTTAGTTCTATTTTTAACTTTTCAAGGAACCTTCGTTCTGTTTTCCAGAGTAGCTGTATGATTTTGCATTTCCATCAATACTGAGCAAGTGTTCCTGTTTTTTCATATACCTACCAACATTTGTCTTTTGTTTCTTTGGAAATAGCCATTCTGGGGGTGCCTATGTGGCTCTGTCAGTTAAGCCTCTGATCCTTGGTTTCTGCTCAGGTCATGATCTCAGGTGTCATGAGATCGAGCCCCACATTGGGCTCTGTGCTCAGCATGCAGTCTTCTTAGGATTCTCTCTTCCTTTCCCTCTGCCTCTCCTGCTTGAGTGCACGTACTCTTTCTCTCTCTATCAAATAAATGAATAAATCTTTTTAAAAAAAAAAAAAGGCATCCTGACAGGTGTGAGATGATTTTCTGATTTGGTTTGCATTTCCCTGATGATAGTGATGTTTAGCATTTTTTTTTAAAATATATGTTTCCTACTGGTGTGTTTTCTTTGGAGAAATGTCTATTCAAGTTCTTAGCACATTTTTAAATTGGCTTATTAGTTTTGTTTATCTTTTAGTTTTAACTGTTTTGGGCTATTGAGTTGCAAGAATTGCTTGGATATTTTAGAGATTAGCCTCTTGTCAAATACATGGTATGAAATATTTTCTCATATTTTGTAGGTCACCTTTTCACTCGGTTGGTTCCTTGGGCTGTGCAGAAGCTTTTTAGTTTGATGTAGTCCCACTTGCTTTATTGTCTTTTTATTTGTTTTGACACCTGTACTTCTGGTGTGAGATCCACAAAATCACTGCCAAGTCCAATGCCCTGAGTTTTCCCTATATGTTTTCTTCTAATAGTTTTATGGTTTCAGGTCTTATATTTGAGAATTTAATCCATCTTCAGTTTATTTTTGTGTATGGTGTAAGAAAAGGGTCCAGTTTCTTTCTTTAGCATGTGGATGTCCACTTTTACTAATGTCATTTTGATGCCAGCAGGCTGGGTCCAAGCACCCAAAGGGGGCCCTGTAGGACCAGCCAAGAGAGTCTCTGGCTGTGTGCAGGATAAAAATCAAACACGAACCAGCAGGAAATATAAGCAGAGCTTATTGAAGGTGTACAGAGGGTGAAGGTACAGACAGAATGTCTGGGAGACTCAGAAAGGAAAGGAGGGAGTCCTGGCTTTGTTTAGGGTCTGGAACTTTTTATTGAGGATGGTAGTCTGGCGTATGTGTCTACTCAGGCATCCAGGAACCAGCTAGAACAAAGACAAGGTCCCAGGTGTTATTCCTCTGAGACAGAGTTTAGCATCAAGATGTCTAGCTCTGGTGGTATGTGATATACTTTCTCTGGTCTTTCACACTTGGTCTATCCTTAGATGTTATCTGTCCAAAACAAATCATTATCTCCTTGTCCCTTACAAGAAGGACATACACTATTTGTATTCTGGGGCATGTGTAAAATGGTGCAGATCCTAGCAAGCATAGAAGCAGGAAAAGGAGCAAAAGCAGTTTTTTATGGAGTCCTTCAGTTTTCCTGTCTCAGTTGAAAGAGACTATCTGTTCCCCATTGTGTATTCTTTTTTTTTTAATATTTTATTTATTTATTTGACAGAGAGAGAGATCACAAGTAGGCAGAGAGGTGCAGGCAGAGAGAGGAAGAAGCAGACTCCCTGCTGAGCAGAAAGCTGGATGTGGGCCTCGATCCCAGGACCCTGAAATCATGACCTGAGCCAAAAGCAGAGGCTTTAACCCACTGAGCCACCCAGGCACTCCTCCCCCCATTGTGTATTCTTGACACACTTGTGAAGATCAGATGATCATGTGTGTGTGCATTTATTTCTGGACTCTGCTGTTCTACCGATCTATCACTCTTTATTCCAGTACCAGACTATTTTGATTATTGTAGCTTTGTAATATATTTTGCTATTAGGAAGAGCAACTTCTCCAGTTATGTTTTTCTTTTTCAAGACTGACTGGTCTGTTTTTGTTTATTTGTGGCACATAAGAATCGTAGAAATTTTTTGTTTTTTCTACCTCTGTAAAAAGATAAAAGGACATTGGAATCTAGTAGAGATTACATTGAATCTAGAAATCATTTGGGTAGTATGGATATTTTAACAATATTATGTCTTCTAATCCATGAACACAGTATGTCTTTTTACTTGTTTTCATCCTCTTTCGTTTCTTTCATCACTGTTTTCTAGTTCTCAATACACAAATCTTCCACCTTCTTCGTGTTCATGTGGCACAAGGCCTGGGGAAAAATCTCATAGAGATTTTGCCCCTGAGAGGTTGTTTTGAATCTCTCCTGTACTTGGTAAGCCTGGTTTTGCATTGTCCTGGGTTGCGGGAGCCTTTCAGTTTGTTTCTGAGTTCTCACAAAGAATTTATCCATGAGTTTTTGCTGAATCTGTGTGTTTGTGAGACAAAGGGCTACTTCTTCTGCCAACTTGCTAATGTCACTCTTTTTGAATTTTTAATTCATATATTTTAAATAACTTTTGCAAATGCCATAAACTACATACACCTCTTTGAAATTCACAATATACACTGGCATATTAAAAGATCTGCAACAACTCCTGTTTACTAAATGCTGACCAGGTGGTGCTAGATATTGTATTAGCTACTTTAAATGTCTAATCCTAACAACCTGCAGAGCTTACCTCATGTCTACTTTGTTGGTGAGGAAACTGACAGGTGAAGTAATTTCCTAAATTCACTGAAATAATCACAAACTTAAAGGTATTGGGACTCACAAATGTCTAATAGCAATGCCTATACTCTTTTTTTTTTTTAAGATTTTATTTATTTATTTGACAGAGAGAAACATAGCCAGAGAGGGAACACAAGCAGGGGGACTGAGAGAGGGAGAAGCGGGCTTCCTGCCGAGCAGGGAGCCCGATGTGGGGCTCGATCCCGGGTCTCCAGGATCATGACCTGAGCCGAAAGCAGCTGCCCCACCAACTGAGCCACCCAGGTGCCCCGCCTATACTCTTTCCACCAGGTACTTCAATATATGAAAAATAATTCATAATTTTGTATATATTATATTCAATTTGATTTAGGACCTCCAAATCAAATCATGTAATAAAACCAGGCTTTAATATTTAGTTAGTTAGTTACTTTATTTATTTGTTTGTTTATTTTGAGAATTGAGAGGCATGCCAAAAGTAGGATTTATGACAGCACCTAGGGCATATTGTGCCTATGGCTTTGTGAGTCTTTTTCATTCTTCTTTGCAGTTCTTTTACTTTGTCTATAAATTTACAAGTGCCCAAAGTTAGGTTCAGGCTAGAATCCTCTGGAGGTCTAGGATGGTGTCTGGCTCACCAATGTGTTCTCCTTGCCAAGAAATGAATGGCTGGCACAGAGTATATGCCTTCAAAGGGCCTTGAGTAAAGATGTAAAGAGTCTAACCCTGAGAGCTGATTTATCAGCCCCCCCCCACACCATTTTCATCCATATCAACACTGAAGTAGAACTAACACCTTTCACGGTTAGTATAAAAAATCCACTCATTCCCAAAGCTATACCTAATGGTCTCGAGTTTAGGGACAATTCTAGTCAGAGGTTAGAGAAGATCTGCACAAAAAGCAAACACATCCCAAAGAGCATTCATTGCCCATTCTTGTCCTCTTCAAATTGCCTCTAATAATGCTTCAAAAATTGATCCTCTCTCTGATGCTTCACCATCCCACTGGCTATGGCAGCCCATTCTTTATAGTCCTGCAAAATATATTTTTAGCTCTAATACACATACAGATATGATATATGATATGTATATGATATTTAGTTATAGGCATGAAGATGACAATTTCAGAATGAATATACATATATATCTGAATATAGAAATATAAAGTACAGTGAATTAGTGAATTTTGCTGCTGTACATTATTTTAATACAGTAGTTCGAAATTAATTACGTGAGAAATTTTTCTTTTTGATTTCCAGTCAAGCTATGTCTAAACATTTCCTTAGACTTTCAGCATGTCTTTTTGTAATATATGAATTTTAACTTAGAGTTATCATATAATTGCAGATATTCAGGTAAAGTATTTTTTCTTTTAATCCACAAGGGAAAAGTGTTTTCTTAAAACTATTTATCTCCATTTGAACAAAAAAATGTATTTATTTTTATTTGTAACAGTAAAACTTTTGAGTTAATATTTACCTCCCTCTAAATTCTACAGGAATAAACAAGCATACATTTTATATCAAGAAGTTGAGATATACACACCGCCTGGACAATTTAACCCACAGCATTTAGATAACTATAAAGGGACCACAGTGCATTTTTATATCTCATAGTAGTACTTAAAGAGAATAAAAAATGTAAACTGTAAGATGATATGCTTATTTTATAAGTATTCTCTGATCCTGTACCACTGCATAATGGTGTATAAAATGCACTACAATTTTGAAGTCAGAGGACATATAGTATGAAAAATTATATTAGTCATTAAAATATGCCTATCATTTCTTTTAAAACCTTTATACTTCAGTCATCATGAGAGCTTCTTTAGATAGACTTTTGAAAACACTCCAAGGTAAACTATGCAGTGTATCAGAGCATCTTTTGTTAACTTGTGCTATTGGAGGAAAAGGCCCCATGGCTTTTGCAATCATACACCCAAGTAATTTTAGGCTCAATGATTTTATTATCATTACCACCATTTTTTCCGGTGGTTTATCTTCAACTACCAAAGCACAAATGGAATCCAAAAAGTGGAACATTTCTCTAGTGTGATGTTCTCTACTGTTTAAGCATCCATCTCCTTAAAAGCCATGAGAAATGAGACAAGATAGCTACTTTGGGGTATATATTTACAGATTTATCTATTTTATCTAATCACCACAAATGCATCTTCATTTTCTCTGCTTTAGGCCTGCAATTTTACAATAGTAACTAGAGTTGATTTTCTATAACAATGTATGGTTTATAGCTAAGGACCAACTTAATTCAATAAACAGTTTAGTGATTCTATTTGCCAAGTAGTTTCTTAAACTCAGGGAACACAGAGGCAGATGGGACAGAGGCCATGCCTTCAGGAAGCCACAGTTTGAAGACAGAAATGAGTATATGGTATGTGATGAGAGAGCTATGCCTGTAGCCCTAAGGGATCACAAAAAAGAGAACCAATCTCAGAATAAGGTGAGCAGGTGAAGGGGATTAAGAGTGTGCTTATATTGATAAGCACTGAGTAACAATAGAGTTGTTGAATTACTGTATTGTACACATGAAACAAATTAATAGTATATGATAACTACTCTGGAAAAAATAAGTGGAAAGAAAAGTCATGTTTGGAATTTTATATTTCAGCCAAATATTAAAGGGCAGATAGGGGTAGACCATGTAAATCCATGGAAGATGTTGTAAGTAAAGAACATTAAGTGCAAAGACAGTAAATGCAAGAAACAAAAACATGTGAATGTTTATGGCATGTGTGTAGCATTTAAAGAAATACAGGTAGTTCTGAATGACTGGAGATTACAGCATAAATTAGGGAAGCAGTAAGAGATGAGCATGGAGGTAGAGAATCACTTAAGAATAAATATTTTTGGCTAAAATGAGTACCTGTGTCACCTCATGTGTTGCTTTTAAGAATAACATATAGCAAAAAAAAAATAATAAAAAAAAGAATAACATATAGCTAGTATTGTTCTTAAAATCCCATAAATTGCTCATAAAGTAGGGTATAGTGGCTTTTGTGCATCCAACTCTGTTCAGTAATGTGTTGGTATAAATGTCTGAGACGAATCATGGCCATTGGACATACTCTGATGGTCTGTCTTCCTTTTACTCTTACATCACTAATTACTTTTTCATTTTTCTCTTTTATCAAAATCAAAATTATTTAATTTCTAAATGCATATATGATACAACTCCATTCTAATTTAAAATGTATCTCAAAAGATAGGAAGTTATTGAGAAATATGAAGTAAGATAATGTAAAAGATCATTTTAGCAAAGTTTGAACAGGATAGGACTGGAGGCAGGACCCTGATTAGAAAAGTAATACAACTGTCCAGTTAAAATGAAACAAGCAGGGGCACCTAACTGCCTCAGTTAGTAGAGCATGCAACTTTTGGTCTTAGGGTTATGAGTTCAAGCCCCACATTGGGCACAGAGCCTACTTAATAAAAAAAGAAAAGAGAAGAAAAGAAAGGAAAAGGGAAGAAAAAGAAAAAAATAAACAAGAGGAAAAATAAACAGGTTTATTTGTAGGAATTTATAGGAATGTAGAAGAGAACACAGGTAAATATTCCTAGGTTTCTGATTGGATTTGGATGTTGAATCAAATTTAGAAGTCTAGGATGATGTTCCAATTTCCCACACAGATAATGGCCACAACACTTAGGACTGTTAGCAGATGTATTAGTTGTGCTTTCTGCGTACATCTTAGCCTGTGTCTCTCATAATGCAAATCCTGAGGAAGCATTTGCAGGATATTTTATCAGAGGGAGCTAGTGTAACAAGAGTAGGAATAAAAAGAAATCAGAGAAGGAAAACAAATATAAGGATATAAGCTTCTTTTTTAAAAAAAGATTTTATTAATTAATTAATTAATTTATTTATTTATTTATTTATTTATTTATTTATTTATTTATTTAAAGATAAAGAGACAGTACAGCTACAGAGAGAGAGCACAAGCAGAGGAGCAGGGAAAAGTGCTAAGGGAGAGGGAGAAGCAGACTCCCCACTGAGCAGGAAGCCTGATGCAGAGCTCCATCCCAAGACCCTGGGATCATGACCTGAGCCAAAGGCAGATGCTTAACTGACTGAGCCACCTGGGTGCCCCTAGAACACAAATTTCTTGATTGTCCCAGTCTCAAGCAAATGCAACTATACCTCAGTTTTTCAGTCACTTTGGTTTCTAAAACATATTATATGGTCTCACTGAGTGTCAAAGTACTTGATCTGTGGAGGAGTATGATTGAGTAATTTATCTGCTGGGTTATATTCTTTTCCTATCATTATTCAAAGACTGAGATAACAGAAAAATGTATGGAATGTGGCAAAAGCAGCATTAGAGGGGAAATTAGTAGCTGCAAATAACTGTTGTAAAAATGAAGACTGATCTCCAACAAATAACCCAACTTTCCAACTGAGGAAGAAACCAAAAATCAAGAGAAAACTAAACCTGGAGTAAGCAGAAAGAAATAATGCAAAAATACATGAAATAGAAAACTTGAAAAAAGTAAAAAAACTAGAACTTTGTTCTTTGAAAATATCAACAAAATAGACACACCTGTAGCAAAAATGGAGGAGGGGATCAAAATTAGGAATAGAAAAAAGGACATGATGAGCTACTTTCCGGAAATACCATGAGCAAGTGGGATTTAACCCATAAACTCCAGGTTGGCTTAATTCTGAAAAACAATTAATGTAATATACCATATTAATAGAATGGAGGACCCAGGCCACATGATCATCTGATTTTTTTTTTTTTTTAAGATTTTTATTTATTTGGCAGAGAAACACAGCTAGAGAGGGAACACAAGCAGGGGGAGTGAGAGAGAGAGAAGCAGGCTTCCTGCGGAACAGGGAGCCTGGTGTTGGACTCGATCCCGGATGTCCAGGATCATGACCTGAGCCGAAGGCAGTCGCTTAACCAACTGAGCCACCCAGGCGCCCCTGATCATCTGATTTTATCACAGCACTTTATCTTTCGTGATTAAAAAAAGCACTCAACAAACTGAGATGAGTTAATTTTTTGAACCTGGTAAAGAGCATCGCAAAAAAATCAACAGCTAAGATTATACTGTATAAGGACTTGATGCCTTCCTGCTAAGATCAGGAACAAGACAACGATGAATGTTCTTGCCACTTTTATACAATATTGTATGGGTGGTTCTAGAAAAGCCAAGTAGGCAAGAAAAACAAAAGCATCGATATTAGAAAAGAACAAATAATAAAAAGTTATAAGGAATCTACCAAAAAATATTTTGACTTTACCTAGGTTGCAGGATACAAAACCAATATAGAAAAATCAATTGCATTTCTATATACTAGAAGACAATCTGAAAATGAAATACAGAAAGCAATTGTATTTTCAGGGCATCAATAAAATAAAATACTTTGTAATAGATTTAACAAATGCAGTTCAAGGTTTGTACAAAGAAAACTACAAAACGTTAAAAGAAATTAAAGAAGGGGCACTTGGGTGGCTCAGTCAGTTAAGTGTCTGCCTTTGGTTCAGGTCATGATCTCAGGATCTAGCCCTGCATAGAGCTCCCTGCTCAGTAAGGAGTCTATTTCTCTCTCTCCCTCTGCCCCTCCCCCTCACTTGTACATGTGTGCTCTCTCTCTCTCTCTCTCTCTCTCTCTCTCTCTCTCTCTCAAGTAAATAAATAAAATCTTAAAGAAATTAAGGAAGAGCTAAATAAATGGAATAACATTCTGTGTCACTGACTGGAAGACTTGATATTGTTAGGCTGATAACACTCCCCAGATCATCTACGAATTCAGTATAATGCCTATTAAAATACCAGCTGCCTTTCTTTTTTTCTTTTCTTTTCCCCTTCTTCTTTTTCTTTATCTTTCTTTCCTTCTTTTTTTCTTTCTTCCTTTCTTTCCTTTCTTTCTTTTCTAGAAATTATCAAGCTGACCCTAAAGTTCATATGAAATACAAGTGCCGGGAGCCAGTCCCAGCAACAGTTAGGGTCCGAGGATGAGAGAAGGCGTCGGCGGTGAGGAAATCAAACTCAAAGATGGTGTAGGGATCTCCTGAAAACACTGTTCTCAGGGCTCTTTATTTATAGCAGAGAGTTACATATTTTTTCAGATGGAAACCATATGATCAAAGAGTTTCTTTAGGTGATGGATCATCAATCTTGAGTGACAATAGTGACAATAGTGTTTTTGAGGGTCCTCACAAAAACAGGACGTGCCTTGAGTGACAATAGTGACAATAGTGTTTTTTGAGGGTCCTTGTAAAAACAGGACGTGCCTTGTGCCCTTGAGGGTCTCACACAACAAAATGGGATGTGCCTATTTCTTTGAAGGGTCCATACAATAAAGCAGGATGTGCCAATTATATCCTAATCTATAGACTGATCGATCACAGGCAGGCATGTCCTGAGCAACAGATGGTTCCTGCAAATCCTTATCTTATTAGAACGTTTTACTTGCCCCCAGCATAGGGAAGTGAATGAATGGTCACACAAACAGGAGGTTGCAATGTCTAAGCTATTTATGTTAGTAAAGATTTCACTAAGTTTTAAAGTAAGTATGTTGTGCCCCCACAATCCTGCAATTATTAAGCTTCATAAGGATTGGCATGACTCTCCATGCCTTGGATGAGTGCTTGCCCAGGTGTACATCCCAGGGACACAAAGGACATATTGCCCCAGCCCACAGGGTACATTCATGGGTACCTCCACCATAGTTTCTGATGGTTTGCAGCATGGCGGGGGGAGGGTGGTGGATCACGCCGCCCCCGACATATAAGGGACTCAGAATAGCCAAACAATGTTAAAAATATATAAGGGACTCAGAACAGCCAAACGATGTTGTAATAAAGGAGTACCCACACATCCTGATTTCAAAAACTACTACGAAGTTACACTAATCAAGAAGCGTGGTTCTAACATAACACAAAGAGAGATATATAGATCAATGAAATAAAAATTAAGGTCCAAAAATGAACCCTTATATTTATGGACAATTAATTTTGACAAGAGTGTCAAAAAAATTCACTGGAGAACAAATATCTAACCTGTAAAAGTCTTCTAAGAAAATATAGGAGTAAATAATCTTTGCTTTACATTTGGAAATGGTTAGGTAGATATGTCACCAAAAACAAAGAAACATAAGTATACATGCATAGACTTCATTAAAATTAAAAAAAAAAGTTCTGAAATAATATCATAAAGACAGTGGAAATACCACCCACATATACTTGTCAGTCATATCCAATAGGGTAATTGTATCCATAATATGTAAACCACTCTTACAATTCAAGAATATAAAGACAAGTAACTGAATTTTTAAATGAGCAAAGAATAGTAAAGACATTTCTCCAAGGAAGATGTACAAAGTGTTCAAGGTCATTAGTCATTTGGGAGATGTAAACAGAAATCATAGTAATTCACACCACTAGGATAGCCATAATAAAAAAAGCACAATAATAAGTGTTGGTGAACATATGGAAAAATTGGAACCTAATATATGCTTGTGAGGAAATAAAATGGTGCAGCCAGTTTGGAAAGAGTTTGATAAGTTCCTCAAAAGATTTTTAACCTTTATTTATTTGTTTGTTTGTTTAAAATTTTATTTATTTATTTGAAGGAGTGTGGGAGGGAGAGAGGGAGAGGGAGAAGCAAACTCATCTTCTGAGCAGGGAGCCCAATGCAGGGCTCTATCCTTGAACCCTGAGATCATGACCTGAGCTGAAAGGCAGAATCTTGACTGACTGAGCCCCGTAAACTTTTTTTTTTTTTTAAGATTTTTATTTATTTGACAGAGAGAAACACAGCCAGAGAGGGAACACAAGCAAGGGGAGTGAGAGAGGGAGAAGCAGGCCTCCTGCTGAGCAGGGAGCCTGATGCGGGGCTCGATCCCGGGTCCCCGGGATCATGACCTGAGCCGAAGGCAGTTGCTTAACCAACTGAGCCACCCAGGTGCCCCATCCTTTTTTTTTTTAAAGCATTGTCATACTACCCGTTCCTACTCTTAATTATACATCCAAGAAAAATGAGAATATCAGTCCACACAAAAATGCATAGATGAATATTTACAGTGGCATTATTTCTAATAGCCAAAAAATGAAAACAACCCAAATGTCCATCAAATGATGAATGAATAAACCATGTAATTTATCCATACAATGAGACATTATTTGGCTTAAAAAAATGAAGTACTGATAATTGATACAACCTGGATGAGTCTTAAAAACATAATGCTAAGTTAAAATTACACAAAGACAAAATATTATGATTCCTTTAGGATAAAATATGCAGAATAGATAAATCTATACTGAAAAATACAGATGATGCGGTTGCTTCTGGCTGGAGGGTAGGAGTAAAATGAGGAATGACTAAATATCTTGGGTTTCTTTTGAGAACGTTGAAAATGTTCTAAAATTATGGTGGTGATTCTAGAACAACTCAGCAAACACACTAAAAAGCACTAAATTGTACATTTGAAATTAGCGAATTTATGGTATATGAATATTTCTCAAAGCTGATTTTAAAAAATCAAGTCACTAAGTTACAGAAATATATACAGATAACATAAAATATATAAAATTTGAGTAAACGTCTACAAAGGGGTATGTAATTGGTTAAATAAGGTTAGCCATAGGTTGGTAATTGTTGACACTGGTCAAGAATGTCTGGGAATTCATCATTCTGTTCTTTCTAGTTTTGTCTATGCTCAAATTTTTCAATATAACCAATTAAAAATACAATTTACCCAGCCATTATTTGAAGATCATGCTCCATGTGCTCAGAAACATTGATTGCACTATAAGAATGATCCTTATGTCTTATGAAATATACCATTGACTGTGTCAAGTTAACAATCATCAGAGATTAAGCATGTTGGATATATTAAATAAAAGTCCTAGAGAAATAAAATGGGACAATTTATTCTCATGGTAATAGAATGACCATTAGGTGGTCTCCTTGAGAATCAGTCACTTTCTTATTAGAATATGGTATTGAGATTTTAAATTCCTTTCTTATTAGAATGTGGTATTGAGATTTTAAATTCCAACTCTTTGTTGGAATGCTTTCATTTTTAAGGAATGAATGACTCATTCTGACAAACTGTAAAATTAAAAAATTTTTTTAAGTCTATGTTCCTCAAAATTAAAAAAAAAAAAAATCTATTATTTTCCTCCCCAAAGGACTGATTCCTGCAGTCCCCTCTAGGAAAAAACTCTTAGCAAGGAACTCAAGCCCCATCTATTATAATTAAGATAAAAGCAAGGAACTCTTCTCTTGTCACTTAGGATCTGCCAGTCATGCAGATCTGGCCATCCCTCCTTCAGGGAGCTACTGCCAGACCAGGGCAAGAGTTTGTTATTACCAGGGATGGTAGGTAAATGCTTGGCATTCACATTTCAGTTCCTGCCTTAGAGGTCAGGGCAGACATTACTAATGCATTTCAGAACTTTCCTCCTGAGCCTTGAAATTGTTCTCAACAAAGAAATCCAGAAAAAACACCACCAGTCTGAATTTATGTGAGTTGAAACTTACTTCATTTCTGGTTTTTGTGTTGATGCTAGTATTAAGGATAAAGTTAAGAGAAGGTTAGGATTTAGCTTTATCATAAGAGTAAATGTTAATCTAGTATGAGAGGCTTTAACAAGGATTAGCATTAATATTAGGGTTTTAGGTAAGATTAGTGCTAACACTAGGGTTCCTTTTAGATGGTATAATTATAAATCTGAGGCTAGAGTTATGTTTTACAACTTTTTGCTAAATATTAGAGAGGATGAAGTTAGAATTGGGTATATTTTACAGTGAGAGCCAGAGTCAGATGAATATCTTGAAAGTATTGTAAGACCTCCAAAAGCTGACCTATGTCTTCTCTTAGGATTTGTCTTCAGCCTGCATTTTGAAAGAATAGTAATGAAAGAGCTAAAACAATTCTTAAATGATACTAACAACTGAGCTCCTAAATTAGTAGGGTTTTATTTTGTAGATTATTTTACACGGCTTAGATTTTATGAGTTAATTCTAATATTTGCTTTATAACATCTGTGAGGCTACTGAAGAAAGTCATTGCAAAATGTTTCAAATATCTTTTAATTGCCATTTCAAAATAAGAAATAAAAACCCAAATCAAGGTGATCAAAAGCCCTAATAAAATGAGAAACATAAGAGAACTGACCAGCATATGCTGTGAAATACTAAGTCAAACTGAATAGCCACATCTGCATTAGAGTACATATGTTAGTTTCAACCACAATGTAAAATTTATATTCTGTGAACATGACAGCAACATATAACACATGCATTGCTGTTCAATTCCACCAACCTAACCCAATTTATCATTCTTGTTTCAAAATAGAAAGCAGGCAGTGCTTTATAGGTATTAGGAGCCATGCCAAACAGGATGAATTTTTAAATCCCTTTAAGAAATTTCTCATTTTAAACTGTAGAAAAAGAAACTGTCTCTTAAGGAGAACCTCTTACACTACTGGTGGGAATGTAAGCTGGTGCAGCCACTCTGGAAAACAGTATGGAGGTTCCTCAAAAAGTTGAAAATAGAGCTACCCTACAATGTAGCAATTGCACTACTAGAGATTTACCCCAAAGATACAAATGTAGTGATCCGAAGGGGCCTGTGCACCCCAATGTTCATAGCAGCAATGTCCACAATAGCTAAACTATGGAAAGAGCCCAGACATCCATCGACAGATGAATGGTTAGAGAAGATACAGTGTGTGTGTGTATATATACAATAGAATACTACTTGGCCATCAAAAAAAGAAACAAAAAATCTTGCTGTTTGCAACAATGTGGATAGAACTAGAGGGTATTATGCTAAGCAAAATAGGTCAATCAGAGAAAGGCAATCATCATATGTGGAAATTAAAAGACAAAACAGAGGATCCTAGGGGAAGAGAGGAAAAAATAAAAAAAGATGAAAACAGAGAGGGAGACAAACCATAAGACACTTAATCATAGGAAAACAAACGGAGGGTTGCTGGAGGGGAGAGGGGTAGAGGGATGGGGTAACTGGGCGATGGATAGTAAGGAGGGCATGTGATGAGCACTGGGTATTATGTAACGCTGATGAATCACTGACCTCTACCTCTGAAACTAATAATGCATTGTATGTTAATAATTGAATTTAAATAAAAAATTAAAGAAAGGAAACTATCTCTTATTGACATAATGCCATTGAGTAAGTGTAGCTTGCTTGCTTGCTAACTAACTAGTTCTCTACCAATAGCCCTCCACTTTTTTGAAAGGATTTGAAACAAGGGAAGTAAATGTAAGTAATTTTTTAAAAAGTAAGTAAATTTTTTAAAAAAATTAAATACAAAATTTTTTTTTAAAACAGGATGAGAAAGTAAGGGTAAAATATGTAAGTCAGGACCAGAGGAACAAATAATAATAAAGAGTGGTGGTCATTAGATTATTACATTTACCAAAAAGACTACAAATTGATCTCAGACTTCTCTAATTACAAATGTAAAGAGAAAACAAGATGTTATGAGATTTAATTGTCCATAAGGCAAAATATTACCAGTTACTAAATGAATCAACTCATTAAGAAACAACCATTTCAAATCTTTGTCCTCTTAAGCACTCTTTGCCTGTATATGCTTCCATATGCTAAAAGATAGAAAGATAGAATAGCATTATCTTTGATTATCTATGTATCTCTAAAGAAAAAAAAATCTCCAGTCTAAAGAGCAAAGTTACAGTGTATTCATGTAGATTTCTTCAAGTGAGGTAAGGAGCTGTGGCATAATAAATCTATTTCCAGTCTTGTAGGCTTTTATGAGAATCCAAAATAGCATCGTTTCATCAGGGGCCAAGTTTCATATCAAATAGTGTATCAAATCTAATAATACCCAGCAGGTGATAGAGGCAATGCATGGGAAAAAAATAAAAGCTCCATAAAAACATTATCAGGAACATTACAGTTGTGACTGGAAATTCTTGAAGTTCTTTTGTTTAGATTATGTGACCATGTAGAGGGGAGAAAGAAGAGAAGTCACAATTTTGGAAACTTGTGGCAAGTGAAATTTTATTAATTTTTCCTCTTCTTACTTCTCTTCCATACTTGCCTCCTTACAGTTTTTCTGAGCATTTGACAGTGTCAGGGGAGACTTAGGCTGGAAAGAACACTTGTTGGGAGTAAGAAGATCTGAGCTCCAGTTTTGATTTTGCATTCAGCTCGTGTTTCCCTTTATCCTCTTCCAGCTCATTTTGGCCATCTTTAAAGAGAAGGCACTGCTCTGCTAGTTCACATCCCAAATCTACCGTCCAATAATCATGTGACTTAAGGCAAATCACTTGACATCTCCTATGCCTTAACTCTTTGTTTGTAAATAGAATCCAACTCTTAATCTTACAGAATTTTGTGAGTATTGAATACACAAGCATCTCTAGAAAACTTATCTAAGACATAGAATATGCTCAGTGAATGTTATTTTCTTTCTCTTCATCTCCTTTGCATCCTTCCCTTCAAAGTCTCCTCAAGCTCTAATGTGTTTACATTGAGAAACAATAGATGAAAATCACCAGTGAGGGATACGAGATAGGATCATCCTTTTATTTTTCTCATAACCCAGCCATCCTATCCCTCTCCCACAACCCCCAGCAACTCTGTTTATTTCCTGAGATTAAGAGTTTCTTACAGTTTTTTTAGTGCTCAGGTTAAATTACACTGTGACTCTATCAGGCTCTTTATAGGAATGCTGTTTTTCCCTTCTTTAGTTGCCCTAGTCCCAAGATAAGTCCATGAATCCTAGGGAGCTAACTTGGTCCTAGTTCCTCAAAGGAAAGAAAGAAAGGAATTTAAAACTTGATGCTCCCAATTCACCAAATCCTATGTTCTTTGTTATATATGTATAACTGCCACATGGCAACTGACACAGTGCTTGTTAAATGGGTTGCCCAAAGTGTTTCATTTCCTTCTCTGGCCTAGCAAAAGTTCCTTTGATATCTGTTATGGGGTGTGGTGTGTGTGTGTGTGTGTGTGTGTGTGTGTGTGTGTGTGTGTGACAGTGAGGGAGGGTAAAGGAGCAAGAAAGAGGTCTCTCCTCCCCAGTTTTGTCCTAAACAATGATTATACTCTATTCTCTGTCTAGGTCTGGATGTCTCCATCATGTGTGTCCTTAGTGAGTTTTACTTTTTAAGTACACTCATACACACATCCCCAACATTTTTCCAAGATATGGCAGGGGTGCCAGAGTGGCTCAGGGAAAAATCTAGCAGTATGTGCCACTGTGCCTGGAATTTGGCTTTCTTTAAATCAAAGGGTCACTGTTTTCTTGGTGGGACTGGGTCTCAGGCATATGCCTCTAAAGTTGGAGCCCCATCCCCTGCCCCCCATACCAGCAGTAAAAAAGGGTAGGTGAGCATGCTCTTCTTCATCATCAGTTAGAAATCCCCTCGGATCCGCCTGGTCCTTGAGGTCCGGCTGTTTCTGACCCCATCCATGCTACCCTAAAATGGAGGGCAGTAGAAGATTCCCTTGTCCTGCCCCCATGGCTCCCAAAGGATAATCACAAAAGAAGATCAGTCTGACTTTGGTATCTCTATTCAAAGAGCTGGGCTATTAATTTATCATTTGGTTACACACAAAGGAAGCAATCTTAATATTTTCAAGTGGCCATCTATTATGGTAAAAAAAAAAAAAAAGAAAGAAAGAAAAGAAAGAAAGAAAAACAAAACTAAACCTGGATCAAAATGGGGCTCATTTCATACCCAAAGACATGATCATAACAAAACTCTTTTTCTTGCTTTCTCATTCTTCTGAACTCCCCCTGCTTTTCTGCTCTGTCAAATTCAACTTCAGTGTTCCCATTTCAGAAATCCCTTTGGAGAAGGGGGAACTCTTTTGGCCCTAATGAGTGTACCAAAATTGTTTTTCCAAGAATGATTAAGGCAGTGAGACTTTATATGGGTAGTGGTAATTGCTCCCCACACTGCCTTAGCAAGGAACAGAGCTGTTGGGAACAGCAAATACTGCAATGTTATGTAAAGACTCATTACTATCCTTTGCTTCTTGGTTTGCTGGCTCCCAAAGCAGTGATGGGCTACAGTAGGCACCTATGAGAAAACCTTGATGTCATTTAAGGATATGCCACAAGACAAGCTGCAAAAAAGAAAGAAAACATAGCTTGGAAGTGTAGAGACAGAAATAAAGCAAGAGATCACAGGATACAGGTGCGGGTCCACAGCACTAGCCTCAGGTGCCAAAAATTACCCCCTTACGAGAATCTAAATTGTCAGCTGATTTATATTCCTAAATCATTTAATTTCTTTCATTAAAATTCTCTCTGCCACCTCATCTCCCTTAGCAGCTGCTCAGCAGGGTTTTTTTTTCCCCCTTTCATTGAATGTAGATGGGATTGAGAGCTAGAAAGAGAAGCCTTCTCTTTGAGCATTTGATACAATGGAGTAGATAGGGATCTACTCCAGCCACATGTACTGAAATGACTATGAAGTACAAGGCTCTATGACAGGATGTCAGTAGACTCATTAACCAACAGTGGCAGGTGGCTTAAATTCTGGAATATTATTAAGTCAAAAACATAGGACATTCTTCTCAGAGAAATAAGAACTTAAATCCTGAATTGGTTGGAAGATCAAACTGCTGTGGAGATTTAACGGTGTTTAAAGAGGTTTAGAATCTTGCCTAAGCAATGCTTGGTTCTTACCCTTTATTATTTTTAAAACACCAATAAAATTTTGGAGTCAGATGAAGCATCACTTGGGGGGCAGGAATGGGGCATTTACTGAGTATTTGGTATGTGTTGGGCATCTTTGAACAAATGATTTCATTGGTCCACACAACAATCACTTGGAATGTTTATGACTCTCATTAATAAATGAAAGATGAGGAATTTAAGGCTTCACAATTTAAGGAATTTGCCCAAGTAGGGTAATTCAAGGAGGGAAATGAAACATGAGAGACTTTGGACTCAGAAACAAACTGAGGGTCTTGGAGGGGAGAGGGTAGGGGGAATGGGAGAGCCTGGTGGTGGGTACTGAGGGCATGTATTGCATGGAGCACTGGATGTGGGGCATAAACAATGACTATTGGAACACTGAAAAAATAAAATAAAATAAATAAAATAAAATACCAAAAAAAAAAAAAAAAAAAAAAGGAATTTGCCCAAGATCACATAAGCTTGAGCAAAGGGAGGATTGCAACTCTGCTGATTTCAGAGCCCAAGCAACTTGCTGCTGCTACCTTAACAGGGCAGACTAGTGAAAGAAGGAAGAGCTTGCTTCCATGGATAGCTTTAGATTTAAAGCCCATATCCTCTGTGACCCTCATGTGGCACCTAGAACTCACACTGCATAACCTTCCTTGTGCTTATAGGTGTCTGTTGTGGGTTGCCAGCTAAGAATGACTGAGTCCAATCTCCAGGACCACTGACTACTTTTATGACCTTCACCTCTTCATGGCTCAGTATACTGTTCTTCAAAATAGGTTAACAATAGCACCTACCTCATGTGGCTATTAATGAGTTAATAACACAAACCACTAGAATAGTACTTAGCACAGATTTAACCCTCCATAAATTTAGCTACAAATTTACACCTTTATCTTCTATCCCAGTGGCATGGAGTACCTCCGAGCTGCAAATAATAATTATATTTATAACACTATCTAAGATAAGACTTCCTGTATTACTAGAGATGTGTCCTTGAAAAGTCATACAACTTTCCTGAAGTTCAGTTTTCAGATCTAAATAAATTGTCATAGTCAGAGTCCTCATCTTGGAGAGTTAATTATCAGGACTCTATGCATACATATATGTGAGGAAACCAATGGTTAGCAAGAAGTTTGTATGTGGTTGCATCTCAAAATGATTTTGCTTGTTCTTTGGTTTGACCTTTTAAAGATATTTTATACTTTATAAGGCACTCTTTCTGCTTTTCTGTGTTCTCATAGAACTTTGTGAGGCAACGACTTTAATACCTACCATACAAGACAGTTGTTTGTTTTTTGATCTGTCTGCCCTCATGAAACTTGGAGTTCCCTGAGGGTAAGAGCTAGAACTTCTCTATCTTTGACTTACTGGCACTTAGCACAGTGGTGATATATAGTATTATGAGAAATAAATCAGTAAAAGGTGTATAAATGTTTTTAATATTTAGAGAAAGGATAATAGAATGAGGGATACTAACAAGGATGAAAAGGGAAGTAAGGAAAGAAGAAGGAAGGAAGATGAGAGGAATGAAAAAATATGTGAGTGGGAGGACAGAAAAAAAAAGTAACAGAATTGTGTTGATCTGTGTAGTTTAATGGTAGTTATTTATGACGGAAAACTTCATGTCTTATAATAAAGTTCCACACAGAGTAACTAATACTTACTTAGAATTTCAAAGGATTTTTAATGGGTAGACAAAATTGAAGTCTGCATAGCTACATTAAACCCCATTTGGAATTTCTCCTATTCTTTGAAAGTCTATCCATTGCATATATAGAAATTATTTACCCTTCTCTTATAACTGAGGAGTGTCTCATTAAAAGCAGGAGAACATGGTTGCCTTTGCCTCCTCTCTGTCTCCAACACAATGTTCATTTTAAGATACTTACCTTTGAAGTAAGGGACTGTGAGTAGGTTAAAAGCAAAAGAAAGGCCTTGGATTTTTGCAATGGGTTCAATTTGTGGCACACAAAGAATGGTGAGTTTAGGTAACAGGAGGGACCAATCTGTTGAATAGTGCCTTTTTCCTTCTTTAAAATAAATTTGGAGAAAGGAAAATGTAGTTCGTTTCACAATATAGATTGAGTGCCCACTATGTATGCACACTTCCATGCATGGATATAGGCAAAAGGCCCTTCGCCTTCCTATCTTCGAGGGACTTACAACATAGGATAGTTGCAGAAGCAAATAAATTACATCAAAGGATATATTTAACTCCAAAACTACATAAGGTTTAAAGTTACTAAGGAGGGTGCTATAGGCAGCATCATGAAAAACTTTCCAGCAAGGAGATGTCTGAAATGCGATTTGATGGGATAAATATGAGGATCAAGAGGGTAGGAAGACAAAGAGTATTTTAGGTGGGGAAAAGCATGGAAGCATGACTTTCAAGAATATAATTGGGAATCCACCATCAGTTCTATATGCCTGGAATATAAATCAAATGGAGCAAGCCATCAAGTAGTGAGGCTGGAGAAATAACAACTTGAATTTGAACTTCATCCTCCAGGGAAGAGCCAGGAATGTGGAGATACACAATTAGATGGATGGTTTGTTTAGAAAGATTGCTGTGTGTTAGCTACCATAAAAGTTATTTTCAAATTTGCCAGATAACTTACTCTATAACAATGTTTCTTAAGCTTGATCATACACCAAAATCACCTGGGTGACTGTAAAAAATAGCAGTGCAAATATAGTATCAAATTAGGATCTCAGATTGTGGAGCCTAGTCACCAACATTTCTCATGTGTTGCCAGGTTTGAGAATCATTATGCTAAAACAGTAATGGCAGCTCTCCATGCCAGGGCAAAGATGTGAAGTGCTGGGGCCCCAGTGATGGTCTGGTAAGACTGAACTGGTCCATGGATGTCTTTACTAAGAGTAAAGGCAATGAAGGAAATGGAAGCTGACTTGACAGTGCTTTCTCATTTGCAAATCCAGCCAGTTACTATGAGATTTTAAAACAACAAAAGGACGCCACTGAATTGAGCAATACTTTTTACATTAAGAAAGATTATGAGACAGGCACCTGGCTGAGAAGTGCAAGACTCTTGATCAAGTGGTCATGAGTTTAAGTCCCACATTGTGTGTAGAGATGACTTAAATAAATAAAACATTTAAAAAAATGATGAAATGAGGAACTGAATCCCAAAAGAGAAGGAAGCTACAGGGAATCTAGAAAGCTTTGGTGAAAATACACCTAACTAGGAGATAATGTAGAGTTTCTGGATTAGGCAAAGAAGATATTAATACCATGCTGAGCTTGATACTCTGCTTGTATCCCTCATTCCCTCTCTTCCCTTCCCTTTCCTACCTGCGAACTGCCTTCAGTTGACTTCAAAACTGTTCACCCTGTAACTGGATGACTCCTGCTAGTAGAACTATCCCCCACAAAAAAAGTCATTAAGTTTCTTCCACATAAACATTAACCCTGAATATAATTCATTACATTTTTTGACCAACTTCCTTACGGTAGGACACAGCATGACAAAAAAATAATTAAATTCTGGGATCCCTGGGTGGCTCAGTCAGTTAAGCATCTCTTTCAGCTCAGGTCCTGATCCCAGGATCCTCAGATCATATCCCACATCGGGTTCCTTGCTCAGCAGGGAGCCTGTTTCTCCCCCTCCCTCTGCTTTTGTGCATGCTCTTTCTCTCTCTCTCTGACAAATGAATAAATAAAATCTTTATATTTTTAATAATTTTCTTTTTCGGTGTTCCAAGATTCATTGTCTATGCACCACACAATACTCCATGCAATATGTGCCCTCCTTAATACCCACCACCAGGCTCACCCATCCTCCCACCTCCTCCCTTCCAAAACCCTGTTCCTCAGTGTCCACAATGTCTTGGGCTTTGTCTCCCTCCCTGATTTACCCCAATTCACATTTCCTTTCCTTCTCTTAATGTCCTCCATGTTATTCCTTATGCTCACAAGTAAGTGAAACCATATGATAATTGACTTTCTCTTCTTGGTTTACTTCACTCATTATAATCTCCAGGTCCGTCCATGTTGACACAAAAGTTGGGTATTCATCTTTTCTGATGGAGGTGTAACATTCCATTGTGTTTATGGACCATATCTTCTTTATCCATTTGTATATTAGAGGGCATCTTGGCTCTTTCCACAGTTTGGCAATTGTGCACATTGCTGACGTGAATATTGGAGTACATATGGCCCTTCTTTTCACTACATCTGTATCTTTGGGGTAAATACCCAGTAGTGCAGTTGCAGGGTCATAGGGTACCTCTACTTTTTGAGAAATCTCCACACTGTTTTCCAAAGTGACTGTACCAACTTGCATTCCTACCAAAAGTGTAAGAGGGCTCCTCTTTCTCCACATCCTCTCCAACACTTGTTGGTACCTGACCTGTTAATTTTGGCAATTCTAACTGGTGTAAGGTGATATCTCAATGTGGTTTTGATTTGAACTTCCCTGATGGCTAATGAGATGAACATTTTTTCATGAGTGTTAGCCATTTGTATGTCTTCTTTGGAAAAGTGTCTGTTTATGTCTTCTGCCCATTTTTTGATGTGATCATCTTTGTTTTGGGTGCTGAGTTTGAGGAATTCTTTATAGATCCTGGATATCAGCCCTTTATCTGTAGTGTCATTTGTGAGTATCTTCTCCCATTCTATGGGTTGCCTTTTTCTTTTGTTGATTATTGCCTTCGCTGTGCAGAAGTTTTTTATTTTGATGAAGTCCCAAAAGTTTGTTTTCGCTTTTGTTTCCTTTGCCTTTGGAGACATGTCTTGAAAGAAGTTGCTGTGGCCAGTGTCAAAAAGGTTACTTCCTATTTTCTCCTCTAGGATTTTGATAGATTCCTATCTTCATGTTGAGGTCTTTCATCCATTTCAAGATTATCTTTGTGTATGGTGTAAGAGAATGGTCAAGTTTCATTCTTCTGTATACAGCTGTCCAATTTTCCCAGCACCGTTTATTGAAGAGACTATTTTTTTTCTATTGGATATTTTTTCCTGCTTTGTCAAAAATTATTTGACCATAGAGTTGAGGGTCCATATCTGGATTCTCTACTCTGTTCCATTGGTCTATGTGTCTGTTTTTTTGCCAATACCATGCTGTCTTGATGATCACAGATTTGTAAAATGAAGCTTGAAGTCAGGCAACGTGATGCCCCCCGGCTTTGTTTTTCTTTTTCAACATTTCCTTAGCAATACAGGGTCTTTTCTGGTTCCACAAAAAAATTAGGATTGTTTGTCCCAAGCACGTTGAAAAATGCCGGTGGAATTTTCATCAGGATGGCATGGAAAGTATAGACTGCTCTGGGCAGTATAGACATTTTAACAATGTTTATTCTTCCAATCCATGAGCATGGAATGCTTTTCCATCTTTTTGTATCTTCTTCAATATCTTTCATGAGTGTTCTTTAGTTCCTCGAGTGCAGATCCTTTACCTCTTTGTTTTGGTTTATCCCAAGGTATCTCATGGTTTTTGGTGCTATAGTAAATGGTATCAATTCTCTAATTTCCCTTCCTATGTTTTCATTGTTAGTGTATGAAGGCAACTGATTTCTGTGCAATGATTTTGTATCTTGCCACATTACTGAATTGCTATGTGAGTTCTAGTAGTTTGGTGGTAGAGTCTTTTGCATTTTCCATATAAAGTGTCATCTGCAAAGAGAGAGTTTGACTTCTTTGCCAATTTGAATACCTTTTATTTTTGTTGTCTGATTGCTGTTGCTAGGACTTCTAACACTATGTTGAACAACAGTGGTGAATGTGGGCATTCCTGATCTCAATGGGAAGGCTGTCAGCTCTTCTCCAGTGAGAATGATATTCGCTGTGGGGTTTTCATAGATTTTATGGATTTGAGTTTCTCTATCCTTATACTTTGAAGAGTTTTAATCAGGAATAGATGCTGTGTTTTGTCAAATGCTTTTGCTACATCAACTGAGAGGATCATGTAGTTCTTCTCTCTTCACTTATTGATTTGTTCTATAAATGAAATACTTTAAAAAATCTTCTAAAAAAATTTTTACATTCCAATGAAATTTCATTTATTGACACTGAAATTTGAATTTTTTTTTTGCTTCATCAATTTAAACCTCAAGGTTTTTTTTTTTACATTTTTTAATTTTGTCAGTGTTCCAAAATTCATTGCCCATTGCCCACACCCAGTGCTCTATGCAATAGGTGCCCTCAGTACCCACTACCAGGCTCTCCCATCCCCTCACCCCCCTCCCTCCAAGTCCCTTAGTTTGTTTCTGTGTCCAAAGTCTCTCATGTTTCATTTCTCTACCTGAATTATCCAACTTCCCATTTCCTTTCCTTCTCCTACTGTCCTCTATATTACCTCTTATGCACCACAAGTAAGTGAAACCATGTGATACTTGACTTTTTCTACTTGGCTTATTTCACTCAGCATAATCTCTTCCAATCCAGTCCATGTTGCTACAAATTTTTTTTTTTAAATTCAGAGTAAGACAAGGGCTTTGTTAAAGTGGCCCCCAACATACTGTTTTCTGAAATTGTCTGTGTTGTTCCAACAAAGAATCTGATTTTTAAATGCTGACATAATATTTTAAAGTGAAACTCAGTGAAACACAACATTTTTAGGAAACTATGCATTGTGAACAGAGCCATCCCCCACTATTTTTTTTTTAATTTTTTCTTCCAATCCATGAGCATGGAATGTTTTCCCATCTTTGTGTGTCTTCTTAAATTTCCTTCATAAGTGTTCTGTAGTTTCTAAAGTATAGATCCTTTACCCTTTTGGTTAGGTTTTTACAAGGTTATATTAAGGGTTTTGGTGCTACTATAAATGGAATCTATTCCCTAATTTCTCTTTCTACAGTTACATTGTTAGTGTATAAAAAACAACTGACTTCTGTGCATTGATTTTGTATCCTACCACATTGCTGAGTTGCTATGTGAGTCCTAGTAATTTGGGGGTAGAATATTTTAGGTTTTCCACATAAAGAATCATGTCATCTGTGAAGACAGAGAGTTTGACTTCTTCTTTGCCAATCTGAATACTGTTTATTTGTTTGTGTTGTCTGATTACTGTTGCTCGAACTTCTAGCACCATGTTGAACAATAGTGGCAAGAGTGGGCATCCTTGTTGTGCTCCTGATCTTAAGGGAAAGGCTCTCAATTTTTCTCCATTGAGAATGATATTTGCTGTGGGCTTTTCATGTTTTGGTTTTTTTTTTTTTTATGAAATTGAGGAATATTCCCTCTATCCGTACACTCTGAAGAGTTTTAATCAGGAAAGGATGATGTATTTTGTCAAATGCTTTTTCTGCATCAATTAAGAGGACCATGTGGTTCTTGTCCCTTCTCTTATTTGTGTGTTCTATCAAATTGATTGATTTGCGACTGTCAAACCACCCTTGCATCCCAGGGATAAATCCCACCTGGTCGTGATGCATAATCCTTTTAATGTACTGTTAGATCCTATTAGCTAGGATCTTGTTGAGCATTTTGGTATCCATATTCATCAGGGATATTGTTCTGTAATTCTCCTTTTTCATGGGGTCTTTAAATGGTTTTGGGATCAAGGTAATGCTGGCATCATAGAATGGGTTTGGAAGTTTTCCTTCTCTTTCTATTTTTTGAATCACCTTTGGGATAATGCGTATTATTTCTTCTTTGAATGTTTGGTAGACTTCCCTAGGGAATCCATCAGGCCTTGGACTCTTGTTTTTTGGGAGGTTTTGATCACTGCTTCAATCTCATTACTGGTTATTGGTCTATTCATGTTGCCAATTTCTTCCTGTTTCAGTCTTGTTAATTTATAGGTGTTCAGGAAGGCATCCATTTCTTCAAGGTTGCTTAATTTATTAGCATATAGTTGTTGATAATAATTTCTGATAATTGTTCCTATTTCCTTGGTGTTAGTCATCTCTTCCCTTGCATTCATACTTTTATTAATTTGCGTCCTTTCTCTTGTCTTTTGGATAAGTCAGGCCAGTGGTTTATTGTTCTTATTCATTCTTTCAAAGAACCATATTCTAGTTTTGCTGATCTGCTCTACTGTATTTCTGGTTTCTAACTCATTTATCTCTGCTATAATATTAATTATTTCTCTTCTTATTCATGGCTTAGGCTTTATTTGTTGTTCTTCCTCCAGTTCTTTAAGGTATAAAGTTAATTCGTGTATTTGTAATTTTTCTTTTTTTGAGTGAGGCTTGAATGACTATGTATTTTCCCCCTAGGACCATCTTTGCTGTATCCCATAGGTTTTGGACAAATGAGTTTTCATTCTCACTAGCTTCCATGAATTGTTTAAGTTCTTCTTTGATTTCTTGGTTGACCCAAACATTCTTAAGCAGGATGGTCTTTAGCTTCCAAGTGTTTGGATTTCTTCCAAATTTTTTCTTTTGATTGAGTTCCAATTTCAAAGCATTGTGGTCTTAGAATATGCAGGGAATAATCTCAATCTTTTGATATTGATTGAGACCAGATTGTGACCTATTATGTAGTCTCTTGTGGAGAAAGTTTCATGTGCATTTGAGAAGAATAACTATTCTATTGTTTTAGGGTGGAATATTCTGTATATATTTATGAGGTCCATCTGGTCCAGTGTATCATTCAAAGATCTTGGGTTTTTTGGTTGATTTTCTGGGTAGATGATCTATCTGTCTATTGCTGAGAGTGGAGTGTTGAGGTTTCCTACTATTAGCATATTATTATCAATATGTCTCTTTATTTTGGTTAACAATCGGCTTCTGTAGTTGGCTACTCCCATCCTGGGGGCACACATATTTACAATTGTTAGCTCCTCTTATTGGATAGACCTTTTAAGCATGATGTCTATGCTTCCCAGAGCAATCTATACTTTCAGTGCCATCCAAATCAAAATACCAATGGTGTTTTTCAAAGTGCTGGAACAAACAATCCTAAAATTTATATGGAACCAGAAAAGATCCTGAATCACCAAGGAAATGTTAAAAAAAAAAAAAAAAAAAAAACAGAGTTTGGGGCATCATGTTGCCTGATTTCAAGCTATATTATAAAGCTGTGATTACCAAGACAGCATGGTACTGGCACAAAAACAGACATATAGATCAATGGCACAGAATAGAGAGCCCAGATATGGACCCTCAAGTTTATGGTCAATTAATCTTCAACAAAGCAGGAAAAAATGTCCAAGAAAAAAAAAGACAGTCTCTTCAATAAATGGTGCTTGAAAAATTGGACAGCTGTATACAAAAGAATGAAACTTGACCATTCCCTATATCATACACAAAGATAAACTGTAAAGGGATGAAAGACCTCAATGTGAGAAACAGGAATCCATCAAAATCCCAGTGGAAAACATAGGCAATAACCACTTCCACATCAGCCACAGCATCTTCTTTTAAGACACGTCTCCAAAGGCAAGGGAAACAAAAACAAAAATGAACTATTGGGACTTCATAAAGATAAAAAGCTTCTGCACAGCAAAGGAAACAGTCAACAAAAGAAAGAGGCAACCCACAGAATGGGAGAAGATACTTGTAAATGGCACTACAAAGGGCTGATATCCAGGATCTATAAAGAACTCCTCAAACTCAACACCCCCAAAAAAGATGATCACATCAAGAAGTGGGCAGAAGACATGAACAGATACTTCTCCAAAGAAGACATACAAACAGCTAACAGACACATGAGAAAAATGTTCAACATCATCAGCCATCAGGGAAATTCAAATCAATACCACACTGAGATACCACCTTGCATCAGTTAGAATGGCAAAAATTGACAAGGCAAGAAACAACAAATAATGGAAACGTTGTGGAGAAAGGGGAACCCTCTTACACTGTTGGTAGGAATGCAGGTTGTTACAGCCACTTTGGAAAACAGTGTGGAGATTTCTCAGAAAGTTAAAAGTAGAGGTACCCCATGACCCTGCAATTGCACTACTGGGTATTTACCCCAACGATACAGATGTAGTGAAAAGAAGGGCCACATGCACTCCAATGTTCATAGCAGAATGTCCACAACAGCCAAACTGTGGATGGAGTCATAATGCCCTTTGACAGATGAATGGATAAAGAAATGTGTCCATATATACAATGGAATATTACTCAGCCATCAGAAAGGATGAATACCCAACATTTGAGATGGATGGAACTGGAGGAGATTATGCTAAGTGAAATAAGTCAAACAGAGAAAGACAATTATTTGGTTTCACTTATTTATGGAACATAAAGAATAGCATGGAGGACATTAGGAGAAGTAAGGGAAAAATGATGTCGGGGAGGGGGGGATCACAGCAGATGAACCATGGCAGACTATGGACTCCAGGAATCAAACTGAGGGTTTTAGAGGGGAGGAGGATGGGGGGATGGATGAGATGGGTAATAGGTATTAAAGAAGGCATGTATTGTTATATGCAAACAATGAATCATGGGACTCTACATCAAAGATTAATGATTTACTGTATGGTGACTAACATAACGTAATCAAAAAAATTAAAAAAACAAATATTTGATTTATTTAAGTGTGAGAGAAAAGGAGCAAAAGAAAGCATGGGCAGGGAGGAGATGGAAAAGCAGCTTCCCCATGGGCAGGGAGCCCATCATCCCAGGATGACAGGATCATGACCTGAGCTGAAGGCCAATAGATCCTTAACCAACTGAGCGATCCAGGTGCTACCCCCCACTGATTATTAATTTTATAAAATGATACAGCCTTTTCATTTGTCCAAGTGCTTAAAGAATGTCTAATTGTTTCAAAAATGGTCTAAAATAATGACAACATAAAGCTAAAAGGAACACCATAATATTGAACCAGTAGCTAAATGAGAAGTCAGGTCATAAAAAAGAAAAACCTATAGGTTATAAAGATTGCAGCAGCAGTGAGTCCTAAGGTGGATACCCAAATATCTTCTATGAAAGTTAATACAGTTTAAAAGCAAAGAGGATCATCTTTGACCAATATCTTAATTTTGCACAGCAACAGGTACATTGGAGGGCTGTCACATATTTCTGTTCTCTCTCCCTTTTCATTTCTAATATATACTGGTATTTTTAAAAGACTTTATCATATTAGTTTTACTTTCACAGCAAATCTGAGAGGAAGGTACAGAGATGTCCCAGATGCTCCTTCCCTACCCCCTTCACATGCACAGCCTCCCTCATTATCAGTATCTTCATCAGAGTGGAGGATTCATTACAACTTCTGAACCTATAGTGATGTGTCATCGACACCCAGTGTCCACAGGTTACATCCAGCTTCACTCTTGGTGTGTACTTTCGGTGGGTCTGGACAAATGTATGATGACATATAGCTGCCATTAGAGTATCGTATAGAGTATTTTTACTGCCTGAAAATGTGTTTGTGTTTCACCTATTCATCCTTGCATCTCTCTAGTCAACCACAAATCTTTTTGTCTCCATGACTTTGCCAGTCACATAGTTGTGACTACAAGACTTAGTAACATGCATTTATTAATTTTTATTTTTTCCATAACCCAGCACCCAACCCTCCCTCCACCCCACCCAGCACCCCTCAATTTGTTTCCTGAGATTAAGAGCCTCTTATGGTTTGTCTCCCTCCCGCTCCCATCTTGTTTCATTTTCCCCCTCCCTATCCCCACAGTCCCCACCCTGCCTCTCAAATTCCTCATATCAGAGACATCATCGAGTAAATTCTGTTAAATAGTATGCTTTACCTAGCTTGCTTTAATATATTCATGTTCTCTACATAGTGAACAATCTCAGATTATCCTGATCCTAAACATTTCTGGATACTCAAATGAAGAATTAGTGGCCATTGTGACCAATCAGCAAAATTACAGAGGTAAAATTAATGTGTGCCACTCTTCTAGGGTGTAGAACTAATCCCCAGAGATAGATAAATTCAAAATGAATTTACTGTTATTTATTGAGAATCATCTTTGAGATAGGCACTATGCTAGGCTGTACATCTATCTTTAATCATTTGCTTTTAGACTGAATCATCTCAATTTCAGTTCCTATAGAAAGATGGTAGAGGTTAAAAGAAAAGGAAAATAATTTACTTAGGTTCAGTAATAAGTGATAATGGTGTGCTCTCCTGACTATCCAAGCTGAGCTTTCTTCACTACTTTGTGTATCAGGGAATGCTTTCCAGTTTGTTTATTTCCACAAAACACAGTCCCTAGGATGTTGGGTAATGAGTTGGGGGCATTATCCTCCCTATGATATCAGGTTTCAATTCCTCTGGAATAAATAATCTATAAGAGACATGCTTGCAATCAATCGCTATCATACCTAAAGATCATAAGTCAGTGCAAAGCTGATACAAAAATTCTTGCTCTGTGATACTTGCATATAAAAGTGCCCAAAGGAAGTATGTTTCTCTTTCCCCTCACCTTATCTATATGTCTGTGAAAAAAAGTGAGCAAATATGGGACCCAAAGAGAGAAAAGGACAACGTGAGCATTCTTGAGGTTCACCAGGCACCTTTGTCAGTTATGTAATGGATGCAGATGCCAACAGGAAATTTTCATTTTACTCTGTTTTTCTTCCTTGGTGCATTCTAAATACTGCCCTCATAGGTATTTCCCAGTTAAGATTGTGCTCAGCACTCAGACTCTCCTTCTCTTCACTAATGCATATGATCTGTCGGCACATGGTTTTGGAGCAGCATAATAACCTCTGTAAAAGCAAGGAGCTTTACAACAAAGTGGAAGGTGTTAATATAATGGGTACGATAATTCTGGAGGAGGAAAAAAAAACTTGTAGTTTACAATTTAGAGTCATTTGGCACCTCCGGGTCTATTCTGGAAAAGATTGTTTAAATGAGACAATAAGAGGAAACCAATTTACAACTTGAAATAAGCAGAGTTCATGTTTCCATGTTGCTAAAAGGCAAGGTTAGACGAACACTCTACAGTTATCATAAAATTTTTATCAAGAAGCTGCAGTACTTTTAATAATTCATTATTTTACCTTCTTGGAAGAACTTCTGTATGTGCTTTTGAAATGTTGTTTTTATTATCCCAGAATTGGTTTTGAAGAGAAATCTTTCTCTAACTACATGGAGACAAGTCTATTATCCAGGAGTCATGATTAGTATAAACTAATTCTGTCCCTCCTCTTTATACATCTTTCAATTGATTGTGTTAACAAAGGCATCCTCCTTCCTACCTACATCAGCTTAATGGCATATTGTGGAAAATACAAAATTGCATATTCAAATCACCTTGAGAAGTTTAAAGAAATTATAATGCATATGCTGATGTTTCCTATGAGGAGCTAACATTAACAGGCATGTATCTTGTTTCGCTAAATAGAGAATGCCTTCTAACACCCTAATGAATGAAATTCTGTAGATTGCTAAATATATAATCTGTCAAGAACCTGACAGTCTACCTTAGAAAGCACTGCATTAAAGAATGGTAAAAGTTACATGATATCACATTGATCAGTCTGAGCCAGTCATCCCAACTTCAGCAGAGATGAATGATCAAACATAAGTATAGTTGTCCAATCATTCTTAGATGTAGAGAAGCCACTTGTCCTTTGTTAGACATAATTTAATTGCACAAGACATCTACCTAACTGTCATCCCGATTTCAGTGCATCTTGTCAAGATGATTCTTGAAGGCATTATACAGTGACTGAGTTAGCTGGTGTCAAAAATGAAAATATGGCTCACAGTGGGAAGAACCCAAACCCAACAATTTATTAAATTAAAAAAAATATATAAAGCAAGAAGCTTGAAATCATAGCAAAATGTGCTGGCCTGAGCTTAACTTTCCCAAATTAATGAAATGTGTGTTTTAAAAATACATTGGAGGATTCCAGCATCCATGCCATGGTTTGATAATTTGCAAATTATGGATTTTAAAACTTAATTAACCCAGGGAATGAGAAGAGAAAAAAAAAAAAAAAACAACAACAAAAACAATTTCTGCATCTTCCTCATTTGGTGATTCTCATAATTAACAAATGTTTATTAAAAATAAACATTTCTCTTTCAAATGCTGTATTTAGCAAATAAATTCTGAATGTTTTCAATTATGATAGATACAAAATGTTTTTAATTTTCATTGAAAAATCCTAAGGCCCTAGAATTTTTCATATAAAATCCTGAATTCATCAATGGAGAAATATTTTGCAATATAGGCCTAATTCCCACCCTTTTCACCTCAATTACACAGCATGCCACACACACTTCGATCATTTAATCAGCTAATCCCACACAAAATGTCCAGCACACCAAAGAACATTCACTCAAAGGGCCTAAGGAAGAAGTAGGAAGTCACTTGACAAGTCTCCAAAGGGAGCTTGTTTGTTGAAAATAAATGGGATTTTTGCCTTTAGAGAAAAACAAAAGCCCATTTTTGTTTCCTCCTTCCATGTCCTATTGGCCACCCCCTAAGCCCACAGCTGATCTGCAAGAGAATAAAGGGAACACATGGATGAAACGGACCTTTCCATAGCAGCACAAGAGTGAAGTCCTCTTTGAACATACTTTTCCTATTCTGACCCCAATCTGACATTGGCCATAGAATCAAAGGTATCATAAATCAAGGTACAAGTTGGGAAAATAGTACATGTGTATAAGTGTTATAGAGCTAGGAATGGAGAGGCCTGCAATTATAAGGAAAGAAACCTGTTTGTAGGGCCTACATTTCTGATAATACTTAATCCTGTATCTCTCTCTCCCTGCCGCCACTGGCTTGCTCTCTCTCCTGCGTGTGTGTGTGTGTGTGTATGTGTGCGCGTGCACATGTGTGTACATCTATGTGTGCATATGTATATAGAGCATATACACATACAAATAGCTTTTGGCTCGTGTGTGTGTGTACATATACACACGTGTATGTGTACATATACATACATACATAAATACATGATATAATATTACTTAGAGATTTGGTCTATCAGGTAAAAGTCTTAGTTTACTCATCTGTAAAATGAGGTTAATAAGGTTGCTGTGACTATAAAATGGGATAAAATATTTAAGTCCATGACAAGGTTTAACATACAGTAGGTGCCCAGGGTGCCTGGGTGGCTCAGTGGGTTAAGGCCTCTGCCTTCGGCTCAGGTCATGATCTCAGGGTCCTGGGATCAAGGCCTGTGTTGGGCTCTGTGCTCAGTGGGGAGCCTGCTTCCTCCTCTCTCTCAGCCTGCCTCTCTGCCTACGTGTGATCGCTCTGTCAAATAAATAAATAAAATCTTAAAAAGAAAGCATACAGTAGGTGCCCAATAAATGCTATCTTTTAGGAAGCCTCCAGATCTGCTAACAGCTAGAAGTTCCTTGTGGCAATTTATTCATTAGTTCAGTCATTCATTCATTATCTGATATACACTGTGGGAACATAGTGCTCTGTACATACTGGTGAACAAGACAAATCTGGCCTTAATGCTATTGGGTCCCATCACATGTTAACAAATTATAACTGATAAGTATCTGGCACACTGAACATGTGTGCACAGTATATAAGCACCCAGAAGGAGGTGCATATGAAAGCTTGTAAAAAGAGGCTTGATCTCATCTGCAAGAATAGGGGAGAATTCCATGGGGAAGAAAACTGTAAGCAAAGACCTGAAGGATGAGTTAGTGATTTGTGTGGAGGCAAGAGGAAGATTGTTCCAATGCAGAAGGAATTTGTACAGTAGGAGAAAGCATTCCGAATGGAGAGTATATACTGAGGACCAGCACCAGGTAAAGATGAAGTCCTAGCCGGCAAAGCCTCATAAGCTGCATCAGAGAGTTATGCTTGATCCCAAGAGTGATGGGTAGCTATAAAGATGTTATGAAAATGACCAGGTTTGGGGCGCCTGGGTGGCTCAGTTGGTTGGGCGGCTGCCTTCGGCTCAGGTCGTGATCCCGGGGACCCGGGATCGGGCCCCGCATCGGGCTCCCTGATCGGCGGGAAGCCTGCTTCTCCCTCTCTCGCTCCTCCTGCCTGTGTTCCCTCTCTGGCTGTGTTTCTCTGTCAAATAAATCTTTAAAAAAAAAAAAAAAAAAGAAAAGAAAATGACCAGGTTTTCATACTCAATAGATTTCTCTAGTTGAACATGGAGAGGCCAAGACTTTAAGCTGGGAGGCCCAGGGGAATCTGTTGCATTCATCTGACCAGAGAGGATGGTGGTCCAGACAAGCATGGGAAGGTAGTAGAAATGAAGTAAAGTGGTTGATTCAAGGGAAATACTGCCAAATTAAATACAAAGAGGAAAGGTCTCAACTGTTTCGAAGGAGATCCAGGTTAGCTACTGAGAAACATTCTATGGAATCCCCTGTCTGAAGGACTGGTGAGAACCAGAGAGTCTATAAAGAACTATCAAGTGGCTGAGATTCAGGACCCAAGGCAAGACCCCTAGTTCCCGTGAAGAGCTGGAGGACAAAGTAAAACACTGAAAGAAAAGTTGGCTCCACCCAGGGGTTTTAATTAAAACCTGGGGAGGAGATTGATCGAGGCAAATTGTAGCCTTGCCTAGATCCATGTGCTTCTGGCTAAGGGGAAAAGAAAGGAGAATAAAGGTTCAGAGGCTCAGATGTGCAGCCAGACTGTACAGGTTCAGATCCTGAATCTTTACTTACTTTAGGCAAGTTGTTTAACCTCTCTGTACCTCAGTTTCCTTCTCTGTAAAATCAGAATAATAACAGTAAGTGCTTCATAAGGTTGCTGAAAGGATCAAATGAGTGATATCGAGTATAGCCCAGCACATATCAGGAGAAGAATAAATGTTAGCTGTTATTACTATTTTGACCCATCAGCTAATTGGAAATTGACCCATCAGCTAATTGGAAAATGCACTGCCTGAGTCAGAATGAGTTTATGGGTTCAGTAGAGTTGAGGCTGGAGGTGGACAGCATTGAGGTCCGTTGCTGAGCAGGGAGAGTCAAGAAACATAGAGAAAAAGAAAAAGTAAAAAAAAAAAAAACCAAAAAACCCAGGTTCAAAAGAGACACCACCTGTGAAGAGCTAGAAGGATCAGAGCACGTTGGCTTCTGTGACTAAGCATTGTTTCTGTTTGGGAGACAGCAGGGTATAAGGGATCAATCTGTGATATAAGTCAGTAGTTCAGAGACTATGAGGATGGGGAGACAGATGAAGGGAAGTGGTGGGATGCTTGCTGCATTCTTTTGCATGAAAAGAACATTTAATCTCTTGTGGAAATTGGTTTTATTCCTTCCTGTTCCAAGTTCCAAAGCACCTCCAATTACCTTGTATTTTGGCAGCCCATAAAGCTCAGGATCTCAAGCTCACTTAAAAAAAATACAATTTTAATCCATTGTAAGAATTTTTGCAAAGGTACTACATGTCAGGGGGCAAATTAGCAAAGGAAGAATGATTTCAGAATAAGTCACACAGTTTTTATTTAAAAGGAGAGAAAGGAATGCTTTGATCTGATATTCCCAATCTAGAAACAGAAAACCAGATTTTCTCTCCATTTCCCAGAAGAGCATTTTTCTCCCTTAAAATACTCAGTAATTTAGCATTTGGTGTGTAGCTGGCTTTGCAGCACTAAATAATGATTATTATTGTTTGGAAATGTTAATTAAAATGACAACATTTTCTACAAATCTCAGCAAGAGACTTTTATATCTGCCTTGTAGCTGCAGTTTGTCTTTTGCTTAAGATACAGAGATAATATCTGGGTGGCATTAAGCTGGATCCATCAACACCCTTGTCACAATAGATGGCTCTGGGGGCTGGTAATGGGCCTCTGAGCCATCCACCTCTGGGTCACTAGTTCAGATGGGGCTTAGGCTAAGAGACTCATTATTCTTCCAGTGCCATGAAGAACTTTCTCTTGGATAAATCTGCAGTGTCTGGCCAATTTCTGGGACAAAAAGGATCTAATTATAGTGCTGTTTTGCATTAATTAGCTCTATTTTCAAACAATAATAACAGCTCTTTGGAAGTGATGCAAAGGAAATGATACCTATCTGTTTTTTAAGTAATGGAACCAAATCTGTTGATGCTTACTTTCCAGGTTAGCATAAGGCAGAAAATCTGAGAGAAAAGACATTGGCATTATTCTCAGTAACCTACTTTATTTCCTCCACTGCTACTGACAGTATTACTGGGGAGAAAGGACACGGATTGAAACCAGCCCAAGTAGGATTGGTTAAGAATCATTATTCCCCACCTGGTTGGGATAACTGTGTTGAACGGAAATCATGGTGGGAAGGAAATAAGTTGTACCCTATGTAATTACTATAGGTCTTTGACATTCACCTCATTCTGCTCATTTACAAAATGAGCATAATAATAATAATGGCACAAGCTCCTAGCCTTGTTATGAGTACTGGATAAATTAATGAATCTTAGCATATTGCCTAGTTCAATAAATGGATGATGGCAATGATGTTGCTGCTCACAATGAGGAGAAAATGACAGTTGTGTGTATTTGACCTACTATGTCACCTTGTGAATGCATGGTAGAGAAATTGATCAGACTGACTACGTGGTTGAAGCAGACGTAAAACACCAGGGCACTACATAATCATATATGTTATAAAGGAAAGCACATGAAGGCCTACTTCCCAACTTGAACCATAGTCATCTTGAAACCACCTGCTTCTCATGTTTCCAGTGCACGATCTCCCTTCACAGAACACACTTTGTTGTCCATTATGAGTGGGTGCATAGGGTGCTAGATGTGGTATAACGCTTGAGTTCTGAGGTGAGTGCATTGTATAGAAGGAGCACTGAGCTCTTAGTCGTAAGAGCCAGCCACAAATTCCACATGTGCCGCTTGAGATATGGTCTTAGAACTGTTGCAACCATTTTTGTGGTTTAATTCTCTAACCCTTAAAATAGGGATCTCAATAGCTATTTGTTATCGATCACCTGCTATAAATCAGCACAAATGTGCTAAAATTATAAATATTGTTCCTTCAAAATAATGCCAAGGAAAGTGCTTTGTAAACTGCAAATGCGGTAGTTGATAGTTGCACATTTAACAGGCTAGGGGGAATACCATGAAGGAATGAAGATTTAAAACATCAGTAGTAATGAAAGTCAATTTTGGCATTTATCATTCAGAGATAAAAATAAAAAAAACTGAAATTTCTTCTGGTGGATTTCTCTAGAATTTTAGCCAGAATTCCCCTGAAACAAGGGATTACATGCAAAAGTATTATTATGAAATAAATGTGCCAAGGAGATAGCAATAACAGAGTAGGGGATGTGGAATAGGTGAAGGGAAGCAGCAAAACCAGGGTTCGATTGTAGGAGAAGTCTCAAACTCAGCTTGTTCCTTAAGGGAGGAAGCCTTTACCAACCAAACTGTATGATGTTGAACAAATTCTATATCTGCACAGTATGAGCTTGAAATGTGGCTAGAACAGAGGGGCCTTTACCAGTAGAACTGTATAACGTTGAACAAATTCTATATCTGTACAGTATGAGTTTGAAATCTGGCTAGTACAACTGAAGAAATTTTTTTCTTTAATTTCCTAGAGACTTAAGATGTAATCAGGGGGTTGGCCAGAGCATGTTCTCATCCGGGTGGTTAATTCTCAAAGGAAAAAATCTGCTTTCAAGCTCATTAACATTGTTAGCAGAATTAAGTTCCTTGTGGCTGACGGTCCCAGGGCCCTGGTTTCTTATTGGCTGTCAGCTGGAGGCCAGCTCAGTCCTAGATACTGCCCACAGTTCTGCCACATGGCTTTCTCCATAGGCCCTCCACAATAGGGCTGTTTTCTTCTTCATCACCAACAGTCTCTAAGGCTTGTGTAACCATACTTAATCAAGGGAGTAACATCCCATCACCTTTGACATTTATATTCTATTGTTAGAGAGATACTGGTCACACTTAGATGAGGAGACTCTTAAGAGCATGACTCAGCAGAGGCCCTCTTAAGGTGTATGCACAGTACTTCCCCATTATAACACTGGATATTTTTTTAGAGACTATCAAACATACTATTATTCCAATGAATCTTCACCAAAAAAATACTGTAAATTAGCTAAATTGGGAATTATTATCAATATTAAAAAATGAAGTTAAACAAGATTAAACCACTTGTCCAAAATACATAGGCAACTATTAGCAAAGCTGAGCATCCATAACTTTCGATTCTCTGTCCTGTCATCTTTCCACCCCATCATGTTGTTTTCTTACAGTGATTTCCAAATGTCAGTCACTTGAGAGCCACCTTCACAAATTTTGCCTATCTGCTGGCTAACCTAATACTAAATAGGTAATTATTTTTTAAATAATTAGGTCATAGTCTTCATATAAATACCTTGACTTTAATAACAGTATTTATATTGGCACTGAAAATGGAAGACTAGGATCAGTTGCCATAAATAGATGAAAGCAAATGTTGAATGTCTAGATATTTAGATTAATACTGTTTGTGTCCTACCTAAATCTATGTTGTTAGTCTAGTGTATGTCACACTGAAGAGCAGTCCGTAACAGCTATGTTGAAAAATATCTCAAAGGGCATCCTCCCTCCTATTCCTAATTGTAACTTACAAGGAGGAATTTGGGGTATATGGCAAGTAGACCTGCCTTCCAAGGAAGATGTGTTCTCTTTAAGATGGCAAGGAGCCCAGCATGTGCTCTGGACACTCCTCCTCTGACTGCCTCAAAAAGCAACTGCAGTGTCTGTCCTTAGGCACTGCTGTGACTTGGGTGAGACAGCATCAATAGAAGAAAATGCAATTAATAAATATAATTAGCTCCAACACATTTAGGCAGGTCTCCTCTCCTGTCTCCACAGTTGTACAAAATTCTTGCCATCAAGCAATGCATGCATTTAGTAGCTTTCCCCTCCTTCCTGTTTTCTTCAGCATTTTCAGCATTGTTCTCATGCTCCCTCAAGGCGCTGGTATTCACAAATTTGGAAAGTGGCAGGGAGAAGCCTCCTCCTTGTTCTAATTCTTCCCACCCCCTTTCCACAAATGATTTGTCCCAATGCTTCACCTCTCTAGAGATGGCTCTATTTCTGTTCAAATTCTCTTTTTAAAAAGCTTCCAGAACAGTCTTTCATGTCATTTGGTTTTAGCGCTGCTTTTTAATGCAGATTCCCACAACTGTATTTATTACTGAAATTTTATTCCATCAGGCTCACCATGTACTCCTAGGAATATGCTTCCCTAAATCAGCATACAGATCTTAAGTTCATATTTTGTCACAACAAATGGGACAGATGTGCTAATTCTATTCTCTTATCTTCACTGACGGGAAATAAGGTTCATAAAAAATAAATATATATGCACAAACAGGGACAGAACAAATATGCTGCTTTTGTATAATAAGCACATTTGAATAATTAACCAACACCAGCCAGCTTCTACATAATTCTCATAACCACTGAAGAAACAAGGAAAGAAACATTTGCTGGGTTTAAAGAGAAAGGAGGGACCACACAATATAAGTACTTTCTATAATGTCAAGATGGGTCATTTAAATCAAAAACAGTAGTAACAACTGACATTTTCATTGCAAAGCTCCTCTGCATCCGCAACATGTTTGTATTTGATTTTTGGAATAACCCTGATAGCATTTACTCAACACATGACTCTTGAAAAAACTCAAATCCTCCATGGAAACCAGCCAAGATAATGACCTCTGGATGATTATTTTCCACTACTACGAATTTCCCTATCTGCCTATAAGATCTATCACTTTTGCTTGTATAATTTTGGATTGCTGATTTCCTAATCCCAAACCCTGATGTCTACTCTGCAGCACCTACTTATTTCAGAGACCCATGGAGATTTTTTTTTTCTGGCTTCCTGCCCCACCTCAATCACAACTCTGCACACTCCTTTAATTTCCATGCTTCTGCGCTCCAGCAAAAATCAAACCCTTCATTAGTCTTAGTAGCCTTAGCTCCATAGAACTGGGAGACTAGAACAACTATCATAATTGCCCTCTGGAAGGATGGGAGCTTGTAGCTGTACATGAGCATTTTGAATGTAGTTCCGATGGATGAAAAGATCAAGCCTGAGCTTACAGGAGATTTTGGCTGAAGTGGGGTAGAGGAAAAGAAAATCAGAAGTAAAAATGTCTAGGGCTAGTACCCAAGGGCTTGACAAATAATCCGTTTGGGTCTTGAAGTCACTGAAGTTGGAAAGGTATTGGTAACAGACAGCAAGGCAATGAGTCTAATGCTAAACCTATAAACTAAAAAGGTTGCTAGGCAGAAGCAAAAGGGAGTCTATCAATTGTTGTTACAGCCAAGAACTGTGAGTTTTGGTGGAGAGAGAAAAAATATGTAGCCTGAAAATAGAAAACAAAAGAAATTATAGGCCATGAGGTATGTGTAGTATGAAATAAAAATCAGCTTTGACTCATGAGAACTGCAGGAAACATCGATATATCTGTTAGAGTCATTCTGAGAGGCGGCTGAGAACACAGGGAAGATTGGTGAATTTGGGCCAACATTTTTATGGAATACTTTTAAGACGACTGGAATATTGAAGACAATTATAGTGATATAGGGTTAAGATGTGGTAACCAATGGGTCTTGGACTTCTGGAGATGACTGAAGCTAAATTCTATGAGTTGTGGAGAAAGGAAATACTGCAGAGGCTTTCACTTTTAAAGAGGAAAGTAAAATATCATGACTTCAAAACTCATATTGGCACAGAATGCCTATTCTGAGCAGTTGACAGTGTCAGAGCCTAAGTTCGGGAGGACCACCCAACTCTGTGTGAAGCAGTAATGACTGTCAGATGGGTGAGGAATACAGGTATTCAGAACTGTGTATTTCATGGTTCTCAAACTGAAAGGTGCAACCGGGAGGGCTTATTAAAGATCTAGAGTTCTGAATTCTACCTCCAGAGTTTCTGATTCAATAGGTCTGGAGAAGGCTTGAGAATTTGCAGTTTTAACTAGTTCTCAGATCCTACTGCTGCTGTTGCTGCTGGCCCATCACACTATGAGAAACTCTAGTGTGTAATCAAAGGAGAGAAAGTTATGATGGTGTCTACCATTCTCCTCTCTGACAAGTAGGTGAATTTATTTTCCTTCAATGTACTTGAGTACAGCTGGGTGCTCAAACCATATGTCTGAGCATGCAGTGCAGAACATTTAGAAGGTTACACAGCAGTTGTTCACTAAGGTAATCTTTAGGGAGTGGGAATGGAGGGCAGGGAAATGGGAAGTAGGACACAGATTTTGTAAACTCTTCAAAGTTCCTCAAATAATTCCTTGAACTCCACAGGCATTAGTATACTGTGTTAAGTCCAGCTTTTTAAAATCCTCATCAAACATGCCTTCCTACAGAAGTCCTCATTCTCTGGCTCTCAGCTACCAGGCTTCTCTTTTTTCACAGTATCAAGTCAGGGTTCCAGATGGACATGGAATTTAACCCAGATGTTTCAAATTTAACCCAGATGTTTCCCTTTCATGAAAGGACGCCTTCTAGAAACGTGGGAGAGTTAAGGGAGAAAAAAGCAGTGTTGAAATACCCAGAGCTGAGAGCTAGGGGAAGCCTTGTAGGACAGGAGAGGTGACTGTGGTTGTGACTTCCCAGCTAAGAGTTAGACCTGGGAGTTGTAACCTTTCAGAGTTACAGCTCCTTCCATGGAAACAAAAGAAAATAACTTAAGATCTCTCCCCTCCTGACTTCTGATATGTGTCAGGTAACTTCAGTTGGTCAAACTCAACTGAACACTAGTCAGCAAGGGGTGTAGGTGATACATCCAGTGGGGTCAACCCCCCTTCTTGCAAAGAGCAAGACAGAAATTGGTGAAGAACAGATTTGGGGTGGCAATCTAAGAATGACCAGCACAACCACCCTTTTTGCATGAGAGCATTCATTCCAGCAGCCCTATCCTCCCTCTCCTTCATTATCTAGAGTAAGCCCGAATCAAGCTCCCAAAAGAACATATGCTATAAACAAAATACTTACAGTTCATATAGTGGCAGTTAGCCCATTGAGTTTCAGATAAAGTTGTCTATCTCTATTTCTGCCCCTGGCACCAATTCTGAAAACTTTGAGGGTATTCTGTTATAAATTCTTTAATACCCACATCTGTAGCAGAAGCAGAGTGACTGTTACTTGCAAGAATAAATGAACAAAAAGATGAAAGCTATGCAAGTTCTCCAATTTTCATCTCTTAGTGCCTTAATAGGTCGCTGATTATGATTTTTCTGAAATTCAGATGAATTTGGGTGTCTTGACCCATGACATTTGCTTGGGTTCCTTCTCACAATTCATTCATTTACCAACAGGTCTTGATGTTTAGCCTGAAAATTTTTCCTTTCTGAATAGAGATTAATAAGCGAGATCCCAACATTGTTTGACACAACAGTTCTTTGTAGTATATACTCTATTGGTAAAGAAGACATTGTAATCCTCTGCAAGTTTTTAATATCAACTAATGTCCTCCAACAGAACCTTCTCCAATGTTGGAAAGGTTCTGCACCTGCACTGTCCAGTACGGCTACCATTAGCCACATTAGGCTCTTCAGGATGAGAAATGCACTGGTGCATCTAAGAAACTGAGTTTTTAACTGTATTTAGTTTAAATTGATTTTAACAGTCACATGTGCCAGTGGCGACGATATTAGACTGATGAGATATAGACAATGCATAATCTGGATAATAGTGAATGTCAAAGTCTTATTTGCTCAGCAACAGAGAAAATGTTATTAATATAGGATCTGAGTTTAAGTCCCTTTTTTTGCTTATGTTTAAAAGCGGAGCAGCACAACTTGTTAAAAATAAAATGTGCATTAGCTTTACTCCCATGCTGGAGATATGGAACTGTCTCTTATCTCTGAGTCAAGAGAAAGTCATTGAATTGGAGACAGTAATAGTGTAGAGTCCATTATACTCCTCGTACTTTTTCTACTTGAGGGCATTCTTAAACATTTCCAAAAAGTCTCTATTTAGATTTCTTCCAAATCACATGAAAATGGATTTAAATCTCAGCTCTAGTTAAAATTGTGCTCATTGACAGATTATTCCATCTTTTCTGCCATGTAAGATGGCAGTGCTAATTTCTACCTGTTCATAATACTGGGCATATCGAATAAGACTATGTATGCCAAATACCTGTCATATTAGATCTGCAATAAATATGATTTCTTCTTCTTGGAACCTATTCTTGGAAGGATCTTAGGAACTTCCTCTAAGATGACTGCCTACACCAAAGACGTTTTCCTGTAACCTTAGGTAAGCTAGCTAACCTTTTGGAATCAGTTTGCCTAATATTGATACTACTATTTTCAGGGATGATTTCTGGACTAGGAATAGTATATGAGCAAAGTACCCTGGATTTAGTATGTGCTCAAAAATAGCTAGGAAGATATATGAATGTCTTAAAATAATGACATTTTCAAGGAAAAATTTAGTGGATAGAAGAGGGTTAGCCTTGATTCCAAATGTCCAAGGGATTCCTGCCCTTTTGAAAAATAAACCAATTTACTTCTGCCAAGTGACTAAAATGAGGCAGGAAGTATTTATTGATGCCTGCTCTCATACTTGATTTCTTCTTTTCCAGCTCTCTTCCCCTCTCTCCAAATAGACAAGGAAACCCATTTTTTGATCTTCTACTTTCCCTAAAATCTAGTCTACAGTTTAGATCAGCAGTCTTTTATATGAAATGCTTTTTATTGAGCTCAAAGTATCTTTGACCCATCCTCTGAACAAAGACTCTGTGTTCTGGGGTGTGAAACTAAGTGGTAGTAGAGGAAAAGAGAATACAAAGAGGTATTGGAGGAAAGAGGCTGCTGATGGTAAGTTCGAGTAAAAACTAGGCAGCACTAGTAAGAAGCCAAAAGAACAGCAGGTTGAATTTTTCCTTATGTTGAAGGGATGTCTCAACTTAGCATCCATAAATGATGCTTTTTTAGAGGTGATGCAAACACTCAGAAGGTTCACCATATCTACAGAGTAAACTGTTGAATAATAGTAGAGCACAGACCAAATACATCTTAAATCAGTGCCCCCTAAGTATCATTCCACAGACATTGGGGGGGGGTTCCTAATATGTGCCAACTGCAACAGTAGGTAGAGGTATTACAAAGTTTATTTGAAAAAAATCTTTGCCCTCCAAGGGCTCACAGTCAAGTGGTGGAGACACACACACATTGATAAGCTACTTAAAGAAGTGTGATCTGGGCCTGCTTAGTCAGCAAGAAGAAAGAGGGAATGGGGCGCCTGGGTGGCTCAGTTGGTTGGGCGACTGCCTTCGGCTCAGGTCATGACCCCGGAGACCAGGGATCGAGCCCCACATCGGGCTCCCTGCTCGGCGGGAGGCCTGCTTCTCCCTCTCTCACTCCCCCTGCTTGTGTTCCCTCTCTGGCTGTGTTTCTCTCTGTCAAATAAATAAAAAAACTCTTTAAAAAAAAAAGAAGAAGAAAAAGAAAGAGAGAAAATTGTACCTATCTCTGAGGAAATGGTGTCTGTACTCAGGGTTTAGCCTCGCGGTAAAAATGCTGGAGACTACATAAACACATCTAAGAAAGGAATAAAAATCACCTGAAAGTCTACCTCCCAGAGGAACTGTATTAGTTAGCTGGGGCTACCGTAACAAAGTACCACAGTCTAGGCAACTTAACCAACAGGAATTTATTTTCTTACAATGCTAGGAGCTGGAAGTCCAAGATATTAGCAGAGTTGGTTTCTTTTGAGGCCTCTCTCTTTAACTTGAAGATAACATGACCTTCTTCCTGTGCCTTCATATGGTCTCTCTTCTTGGCATGTCTGTGTGTGCTTCTCTTCCTCTTATAAGGACCAGTCATACTGGATGGGACCCACTCTAATGACCTCATTTAACTTTACCTCTTTAAAGACCTTATGGTCAAATACAGTTATATTCTAAGGTACTAGGGTTTAGAACTTCAATATATAAGTTTTGGGAGGATATAATTTAGTCCATAACAGGAACACACATTAATATTCTGGCATACTACTTTAATATTACATATTTGAAATATGTAAAAACACATATTTTAAGAGCATATGCACATATGCACATAAATAAATAGAACTTGGATTAAAATACTTGGATTAAAATACTTAAAATACCTATTTTCTTGTAATACTCTATGGCAATTATTCCACATATCTTCAAATATTCTGTGAAACTATAATTTTTGATGGTTACACTACATGCTTTCCTTTCTGTAATAGTCCATTTAAAATTTAAATTATATCTGCCTTATCACATTATAAATAATGCTGTAATTAAAAGGCTGGTGTATAAATCCTTGATCACAACTGTTATTAGGTCAAACTCCTACAAGTAGAATTATTGGGTCAAAATTACACATAATTTAAAGTTTTGGGGGGTTTTTTATTGGTAAATTACTTTCTGGGATGGACATACCATTTCATTCTTTCTAGTTGTATGTATCAGTGCTGGTTTTAAATATTTCCTTGAGGAATACAATATGAAAACTAAAACATAATAAAAATGTCATCTATGGGTTTTCTGAGAAGGAATATAGTTAAGTTACCAGGAAAGAGTACAGTTGATGGACTGCCAGAGAGCCTGTACCCTAATGAATTCATTAAGGTTCAAATACTGGTTCTCAGAGTGGCTAAATAATTTCTTAACTATAATATGGATTATATAGGGTGTCTGGGTGGCTCAGTTGGTTAAGCAGCTGCCTTCAGCTCAGGTCATGATCCCAGGGTCCTGGGACCAAGCTCCACATCTGGCTCACTGCAGAGTGGAAAGCCTGCTTCTCCCTCTCCCTCTGTTCCTCCCCTTGCTAATGCTGTCTCTCTCTCGTGCTCTATCTCAAATAAATAAAATCTTGAAAAATAAATACAAATAATATGGGTTATAAATGGTTGAGCTAGGTTAAGAACCTGAATTGCTCTTATTGTGATGAGATCTCATCTCTTGGCTCAAGAAGCCAATGTTGATCTCCAGTTCCTTTGAAGTTAATATCCACACTTGCTTCCTCCAGTTGCCCTTTGATAGAATTTATCTCAGCTATCTCTCTCTAGAACCTAAATCCCACACTGTTCAACCCAGCTCTTGTCCCCATAGTGATTGGTTATAGTGTCCCAGGGGAAGAGATGTTTATATGGACAGCATCCTTGCCTATTCATTGAATGCAATGCATATTCAAGAGAAGAAATTCTTAATGTATCTGGGCAAGGTCAATGTTTTGCAATTTAATTTAAAAGTGAGAATGAACATTCAGAGTAGGTTTTCCTTACCTTACTTACAATATTTGCAACACAAGATTTGTGAAATCATTTGACTCTTAAGACAGAAAGACATCCAGACTTAACTGCACCTGCATAAAATCAAGAAACATAACATAAAAAAAGTAAAATTGAATCTATTTCAGACTAAGGAAATCAAATATTATTTAATTTAATTTTAAAAGCATTATGTATGCAAATTTCAACCCAATCTCAGAACTCATCAGTCAAAGGTTAAAACAAGTCATGTATTTATATATAAAATTAGGGATATAAATATACAGGCTATTCTGAGGCTAATTTAATTTAATCATTCATTCATTCAGCAAGTTTTAATCAAATAATCTATTTTTAGCACTTGTTATCAAGATGAGTAAGGCATTGTCCCCGCTCTTAGTGAGAGATAGCTATTGCTATTATGGGGGTCAAAGAAATTAGGGCAGAGCAAGGTGATAAGAAGAGTAATAGATACAGGCAAATCAGAGTGATTCATTTGTTCTGGAGCTTTTAGTTGTAAATTGCATGAAGGCCAAGATTAGCGTCCATTCTTTTTAAAGATGTATCCCCAGCACATGGCAAAGTGTTCATCCACTAGGTTAACATAAAATGACTAAGGTAATCAGTTGCACGACAAATGAGATATATATTTAATAAATAATTGCTTATAATTACTGTAGCTATAATATGCAGATGTCTCATAGTAGCTGCCTCAGAACATTACCTTTACCCCCTAACTACTAAGAGATTTCTTGAAACCTTAGAAAAGTCAACATTCAACTTTCAGTTTCCATGTTATTATTAATTTGATAATTTCTCCTTTTAGGAATGAAAATTCAAAGTATATCTGCTTCTTGAGCATGTATCAAGGGATCAGAAAAGTAGCTTAGAGTGCTTCCTAACCTTCTGAAACAACACTAACAGATTCACATTCTCAGCCTACCAATTTCATCCCTACGGTTCTTCTGACTTTCAGGGCCCCCTTTGCGTTACCCCATATCCAACCATAGTAATGATGGTGATAGTGGTCACACCTACCAGACAGTGTGATGGACACATGCAACCTGTAAAGCAGAAACTATCATCCTTCCCATTTTACACACAGGAAACAGAGTATCAGAGATGTTCAGATACTTGCTCCAAAACTAGTGGATGGAATGGGATTCAGACGAAGCAATCTAATGTAAGAGACATAATGCTTCTCTTATTCTAGGGTAGATACTGGCACACCCATGGCTGAATCTTAATTTTCTAGCCACTGACTCTTTTTGACCTGCTTGGGCTTTTGTTTTCTTTCCTTTTGTTTTGTTTTCTTTTATAATTTGCTTTAAAGTTATGAGCTTTCAAGTTCACTAGAATTTGACACCAATTCAATAGTTTTATGTCCAGCTGCTTCAAGAATTTGTGTTATCTTTCTGACCTTTCTCTGAAATGCAATTGAATTTTTGGAGGCATTCCTATGCCTCATTTAATGAATTTTTTACCATGATCATCCAATAAGGAATGGCAGGGCTGGTGGGGGAAGGAGTGAGGAGGAAAACTAGCTGGCATTTGTATAGTCATTGCATTGATTCTTTTGTATAAAATTATATATTTAATCCTTATAACGAGCTGACGTACGTTTCATTACCCCTACTTTACATGTGAGGATATTAGGCCTGAAGTTTAAATAACAAGTTCAAGGTCATAGAATTGTTGAAATAAAAAAGAACAGATTCAAATCAGGTCTGCTAGATTCCACATTTGAGGCTCCATTCCACATCATTTTCACTAGTGATGAACTCCCTCTCTACTATAGAAACTCCCTGGTTTCATTCCCACACTTTTCCATTCATTAGAAATTATATTACACATATCTTCTTGTATTAGGTGAAGTTAGATTATGTGGCAGTAATAAATTAACCCCCAAATCACAGTTTAACTCAATGAATCTTTTTCATATTACACAGACAATGTAGTTATATGGGCATAGAGGGAGAGAACTGCTTCACATGCTCCCTCACATATACTAGCTGATGGAAATTTCCACCACTGGATATGCCATTGGTCACTACAACAGAGGAAGAATACTGGAAAATCTCGAACTTGGTATTATATTCTTTAACACGTAATTAGTCATATGACAGGTTATTTTTCTGGTAATCAGAAATCCCTTTACTTTCTTTTTCCCACACCTAGAACATGCTTCTCTCCTCCCAGTACAAAGAACCCAAAAGTTGGGGTTTCTAGCAATGCATAATAGTGTTGGCATCAAATTTAGTGGTAATTCTTCATCATCTAGGCTCCTATTAGTTACACCAACAGGCAACCCACAGTCCTCCAGTACACCATCTGATTCAAGGGGCCAAGTAACCACAGTGACTGATTCAAGTTGGACTCATGCAACGTAGCAGTCAGGTCTGTGCTGCAACACCACTGGACAGATGTAAAGAACAGCACCTCCAAGCATAGGGGAGAATTTTCAGTTTGGCTCTGATGCTGCTTTCTGGTTGAGTACTCTGATTCATTGTTTTCTATGATCCTGTTCACCCGTCTGGGAGGTTCTCTACTGTCCCTTATCCTCCGTACCACATACTAAAATGATGGTTGGGGTAATGCAGTCCTTATCGATTAGAAGGTTGTGGCCCAAGATGAGCTAACCCAAGCTCTTGGTTTCTCTGTCACTTAAAGATGTAAGTAAACTTCATATGTGTTTGTTTCCTGTTATTTCCAAATGCAAGGAATACCACCACCCCCATTACATACAGACCTTTTAAGGAATTTGGTCCTCACGTTTGTTACATCTCTCTATCTTCTTGACACCAAAACTTCTGTCTCCTGACATTAAAGGTGGGTGCACTGACTTTGCCTGAAATAGTAGGTAGAAGGGACTTGCTTAATAGGAGTTTTATCCTAAAATAATTAATCAATTGATAAGCTTTTCTGGATATCATATCCTTAATGTGATATTTCTTCTGTGGTACACTAATCCATTGAAGGATTGTGACGGATGTTTTGAAGGTCATGGCCTTCAACTAATCTTTCCTGAAGGTTGGAATTGTCATTCAAATTTGGCTTTCTCAATATTGGCAGGTCGTGCATCTCTGGACTTCTTCTGTTTGCTTCTATTTCTCTTTGCAACCAGCCATTTCTTTTGTGGGTTTATCTCTTTTCACAAATACACCCTAAAATCATTTTGTTTTCCATCACCAATACCCCAGAGCTGTAGTTCATCAGGCGTGCCATCTCCCTTGCAAGTTACTGCAGAGCATTTTATCAGATGTTTGGCCATTGCAGAGCAAGGATGGCTATTAACTCCAGCCTGTTTGCTTAGTGGCCTTGCCCTTTGTCATTTTTAGTTTTTCAGGGACCACATACCACAACTGGTACAAATCTTATCATTAATTAAGACAGGCTAGATATACTGCATTACAAATTAACCTCTAAATGCCAGTGCCTTTGCACAAGTGCTGGTTTCCTTTCCACGCTGCATAGCCAACAGTTTGGCAGAGGCATGCTCTGTGTGGTCTCTCAGGAATCCAAATTGAGTGAAGTCTGCAGTCCAACCTGTCACTGCTATAGGGGAAGAGAGAAGCCTGGAGAATTCACATGGCTCTTCTGTGCTTTCGCCTGGAAGTAATAACACATCATGGTAGATCAGAACAAGCTATATATGGATCCGCTTAACTCCACAAGTGCTGGAAAGCTGAAAACACCTGGAAAATTTGGTGAGCAGTCCTGTTTCTGCCATATGTGCCCTCTAAAAATCCCACATCAGGTCTATGACTTGAAGTCCTGGCTTCAGAATTATTTCAGTGTCCACGAGGAAAACAATATCCACAAAGACTTTCTTCCCCCTACTCCCACACTCCAAGTGGAGCATCTTCTCATGCAACCTGAACGTTTGCTTAAAATTCTATACGAGAATAGTGTTGATTCCTCCCACAGTGAAACATGCCTCAATAAAAATGAGTGGTTTTGCCTCTACTTTAACTGTAGTGTAGGTCCATTTGACTAAAACTTGAGTACATCCTTAGACATTTTGAAGAATCTCTTCCCTTTAAAGCTGCTATATTTACTGACATTTCCACCCCCTGGGAATCTGGTTCTCTTGTTTATTAGAGCTGCTAAAATGAAAGTTTGCCACCTGATTAATTTTAATCGTTTAGCCAGAAACCTGTGGATAATGTATATTGGCTGCCAAGCTTGAGATAAATTCTGTTGGCTCTGTTGCAAAGATTTTGGCAGAAATAAAGTCTGCCCTTTGCAAGAAAGAAGCACAGAGAAGCTGGAGGGATGGAATTTCAAAAGCAAGTATGAAGCAAAGACTGTTTTGTCTTTTCTTTGTGACTTCCCACTGCTACCGGGATCTGATGAACCCATTCAGCAATTCCTTTTTAGACCTCATATGTTTTATTTTAGCATTATGGTTAAGGAAGAGATGTAAGCCTTTTGTGTATAGCTGGACCCAATTCAAAGCAGGAAGACTTCAGAGGTGGCTTGCTGAAGCCAGCTGTAGGTGGTTGTGATTTTTAGAGATTTAGACAACGAAACAGCATCTTAAGGCACCAGAAGTTTACAATGGGAGATTTGTATTGGAAGAGACCTCACTGTTGTGTGATTTATTCACCTCTTAGTCTTGTTGCTTTTGTTTTTGTTTTCCAATGATGGTTCTTCCTCAAGACCTGCTAACTAATTTGCAGGACTCACTGCAAAATAACAAGGCTGATCCCCTTATTCAAAAATCAAGGGAAAAGTATCATTAGAAGTACTAAAATGTAAAGTTTTTCCCTCCTCTTTGTGGTTTCTCTCCCCTTTCTTTGCTATTCAATTCTAAGTAAAGGAAAGTTACAATTTTAAATGATTAGCATGGTTCTTACCATCCATCTTTGTATCGTGAAATGCCACTTCTAAATGCAAGTTCAGAGCATTTAACTTGTATGCAGAATCACTGCAATTATACAATTCTTATTTGTGGCTTATCCCCAGAGACTGCCCAGAACTGAAAGAAATGAAAATTACAAGCCAGACTCAGGAAGTTTGTCATGAGGGATAGGGGATGCTCTCGGGCATGAGGCAATCCAGGGAAGCTCCCCTCAGGTTTGGGGATATTTGTGGGGTGAGTCCGAATCACTCAAGCACCCAGGCTCAGACAGATGATCCAGGCCATGTGCATACTTGCTCTAACAGCAGCCTGAACTACTTACCATGCATTGGCCAGGACAGTATCTTGAGAACTTGAGCTAGGTATCTCCCCTCCCACAGGCCCACCTTCCCAGTCTGATGTATGGGCAACCCCCAAGGGTACTGTCACCTGCATACCTGGAGGCCCTTGGTACCTGGACTGGGGATAGGTGAGAAGCTCTCCAGTTATTCACCACTGAGCTATCGGGGCATGGACAGGAACTACTAAGCCCTGTCCCTACCCATAAAAAACATGGAATATCTATGCCTAACTCCCATCTATGCCAGGGCCAGAATGTAGCAAGGAAACAAGCATGGGGAAGGAGAGGCCAGGCAAGGCAGGGGACAAAGATGAGGGGAGCTGAGAATTTGTCCTGGAGAGGAATTCAGAGGCAGGACCACGTGAGCAAAGAGGGCCAGGCTAAAGCTCCATTATTTTATTGGACTGTTTATAAAACACAAATTCAAAGGTAAATTTATTAAGATTTTATGAAAGCAAAAAACAGATAACTAAACTCTAAGCATAGATCCCTCTAAGGCCAGGCAACTGCAGTAGACCCACTCAGAGCCTACCCTGTCCTTCCTTTTTAGGAAGTGGTCTTCCTGTCATCATTCGGCAGTGTTAGAGTGGTGACCAGCAACTGAGGTGGTAATATGGTATAAGTCAGAATTTGAAGAGATGTCTTTAAACAAATTGTCTCTAAAAAAATCTACTTTTTTTTGGAGGGTAGAGGAGTGGGGGGAAGGAGTAGTGATGGGCATTAAGGAGGGCACTTAATGGAATGAGCCCTAGGTGTTATACTCAACTGATAAATCACCAAACTATCTCTGAAACTAATAGTATACTATAAGTTAACTGATTTGAAAGAAGGGAAGAAAGGGAGGGAGGGAGGGATCTTAACTGATGTGTGTGGCTCATTGGCACCTTCTCCTATCATCTTCCCATATTTACTATGATCAGGAGGAACCTTCTGGGGCACCTGGGTGGCTCAGTGAGTTAAAGCCTCTTCCTTCGGCTCAGGTCATGATCTCGGGGTCCTGGGATCAAGGCCCACATCAGGCTCTCTACTTGGCAGGGAGCCTACTTCCTCCGCTCTCTCTGCCTGCCTCTCTGTCTACCAGAGGGAGGGCATCTGCTTTAGGAGAGTAACATACTCTATACATCTTCAGGTAAAGGAGGCAATAGAACTTCTCCTGCTTATTTGGAATTATATTTGTTCAGTTCTGTGCTGTATTTAGGATAGGTGAGTTTATTCAGCAATAAAATTTAACTCTGGAATTTCAGTGGTGTAACATCAAAAGGTTGATTTCTTACTCATGGTGTATACTTATCAGGAGTGAGCAGAGAGTTTTGATCCACACTGTACTCAGAGACCCAGACTGGCAGAGGCTCTACCTTTCTGTGGCTGTGCCCTCTGGAACGGGGGCATCTGAAGTCACTGTTGCAGGAGAGGACAGCAATGAAGGTGTGGGCACCAGGGTTAGGATGATTCAGCCCAGAGGTGGGAAGGCCACTTCTGTTTACAGGGAATTAGCTCAAAGTAGTATCAGTACAGTAGCTCTGAGCAATGGGGAGAGCCTGGTGTTTGGTAAACAAAAGTTGCCTCTCCCATGATTTTCATAGAATTAAATGTTATGTCATTTCATGGGTGATGTACTATTGTGTTCATGGCTGGGAGTTAGACCCAGCTCTCTCTTGGTCAATCTCTTTTCCCTGACAGTTGTGACTATTAGATCGTCTAACTATACTGGGCCAACACTTCTTCAGTGTAACATAGAGATAACAAAGTCCAGGTCACAATATTATTATAGATGTCTGTGAAAGCCCTATGAAAATCATCGCAAGCTATTCAAATAATGGAATGCTATTGTAAATCAGACTGAAAGAAAAACAAAGAGATACATTTATCTTGTCCTAAGCATCAAAATTCTCAAAAGGATGTTTAATGTATTATTTCTTGGAGTCATTGAGGGAGAAGTAAACGAGACACTGTATTAGTCATCAATTATTACATACCAAATTACTCCAAAAGTTAGTAGCTTAAACCAACAAAATTTATCATCTCACAGTTTCTGTGGGTCAGGAATCCAGTCTGTGTGGGATCCAGAAGCTGTGCCTTCTGGTTCAGCATCTCTCCCAAGGCCGCAACCAAGACGTTAGCTAGCACTATAGTCATTTCAAGGCTCAACTAGTGATTTGTTTCCAAGCTCACACATATGGTCCTTGACAGAACTCACCTCTTCCTTGGCAACTACACTATGGGTCTCATTTCTTAGAGCAATTCATATCATGGCATCTTGCTCCATAAGAATGGGTGAAGAAGTTCCAGATAAATAGACAGATAAATGTACAGATAAACAGGTAGCTACAATAAGAGGAGGATCAAGAATGAAGTCAGTCTTTCATAACAGTCCCCATGTGACACTCCATCACTGTCGCCATTCTTTAGAGCAAGTCTATTCTACTTCCTTCTTTAGAAACAAGTCACTAGGTCCAGCCCCTACTCAAAGAGAGGGGATTACCCAAGAATTTAAATGCTTAGAGACTGCGATCTTGGAAGACATTTTGGAAACTACTCACCACAGAGACTTTAGTCTCCGTTTTCCTTCTTTATAAGAAAACAGGTTGTAAACATCCCCTCCCAACTCCCATCTATCACCGTCTGTCTTTGTGCAGTTCTGACCCACTCAAGCTCAGCCATTACAACTGTCTCTTAACTGATGTGTGTAGCTCATTGGCACCTTCTCCTATCATCTTCCTATATTTACCATGATCAGGAGGAGCCTTCCAGGGTGCCTGGGTGGCTCATTGGGTTTAAGCCTCTGCCTTCGGCTCAGGTCATGATCTCGGGGTCCTGGGATCAAGGCCTGCATTGGGCTCTCTGCTCGGGCGGGGAGCCTTCTTCCTCCACTCTCTCTGCCTGCCTCCCTGCCTACCTGCAATCTCTCTCTCTCTCTCTCTGTCAAATAAATAAATAAAATCTTTAAAAAAAAAAAAAAGGAGCCTTCCAGAAGCATTTATTATTTTTATCCTAAATGTATTGCAAAGACCTTCCCACATACTAGAGACTTTTCCATTTTCTTAGAAAGTATTTTTTCTTTGTTAATGAGTAATACAGATAGGATTTGTTTTGTCCTTAAAATATATTTGATTTTTAATTCCAGTATACTTAACATATGGTGCTATATTCATTTCAGGTGCACAATACAGTGATTCAACAATTCCATCTATTATTCAGTGCCCTTAATAAGTGGACTCTTAATGCCCTTCACCTATTTCACCCTTCTCCCCACCCACCCCTCCTATGGTAACCGTCAGTTTATTCTCTATAGGTAAGAGTCTGTTTTTGGGTTTTTCTCCTTTTCCCCCCTTTGTTCAATTGTCTCAATTCTTAAATTCCACATATGAGTGAAATCATGGTATTTGTCTTTCTCTGACTGGCTTATTTGCTTAGCATTATACTCTCTAGATCCACCCATATCGTTGCAAATGGCAAGATTCCGTGCCTTTTTAGGGTTATATAATATTCCATTATATATATATATATATATATATATACCACATCTTCTTTATCCATTCATCTATGTTAGAGCACTTACATTGCTTAGCTATCTTGGCTATTGTATATAATGCTGCAAGAAACATAGAAGTACATGTATCTCTTTAATTAGTGGTCTTGCATTCTTTAGATAAATGCACAGAAGTCTGATTACTGTATTAAAGGGTAGATCTATTTTTTTATTTTTTTGTGGAACTTTTATACTGTATTCCACAGTGACTGTACCAGTTTTCATTCCCAACAGTGCAAAATAGTTCCTATTTCTTTACATCCTCACCACCAGTTTCTTATGATTTTGATTTTAGCCATTCTGGCAGGTGTGAGATGATAGCTCGTTGTGGTATTGATTTGAATTTACCAGATAAGTGATATTGATTATCTTTTTGTGTGTCTGTTGACTATCTGGATGTCTTCTTTGGAGAAATATGGGTTCATGTCTTCTTCCCATTTATAACCAGATTATTTGGGGGAGATGTTAAGTTTTATGAGTTCTTTATATATTTTGGATACTAATATTCTATTGGATATGTCAGTGGTTGTCTTTTAGTTTTGTTGGTTTTTTCCTTCACTGTGTAGAGGCTTTTTATTTTGATGTGCCCCAACAGTTTATTTTTGCTTTTATATCCCTTGCCTCAGGAGACATATCTAGAAAGATGTTGTTATGGCTGATGTCAGAGAAATTACTGCCTGTGCTTTCTTCTAGGATTTTATGGTTTCAGATTTCACATTTAGGTTCTTAATCCATTTTGAGCTTATTTTTGTGTCCAGTTTTATTCCTTTGCTTGTAGCTGTCTAGTTTTCCCAATACCATTTGAAGAGACTCTTTCCCATTGTGCATTTTTTCTTGCTTTGTCAAGGATTAACTGACCATGTAACTGTGGTTTTATTTGGGGGCATTCTATTCTTTTTCATTGATCTACGTGTCTATTTTTGTGCCACTACCATGCTGTTTTGATTACTTACTTGAAGTCTGAAATTGTGATACCTCTAGTTTTTTCTTTTTCAAGATTGCTTTGGCTATTTGGGGTGCTTGTGGTTACATACAAATTTTAGGATTATTCTAGTTCTGTGAAAAATATTAAATCTGCAGATTGCTTTTGGTAGTATAGACATTTTAATAATATTTGTTCTTCCAATCTACGAGTATCTAGTTTCTGCATTTGTTTGTGTTGTCTTTAGTTTCTTTCATCTTTGATTCATCTTCTTTCATTCTTTGCAGAGTACTAGTCTTTCACCTCTTTGGTTAAGTTGATTCCTAGATATTTTATTTTTTGTGCAATTATAAATGGGACTGTTTTCTTAATTTCTCTTTCTGCTGCTTCATTAGTAGTATACAGAAATTCAATGGATTTCTCTACATTGATTTTGTATCCTGTGACCTTACTGAATTCTTTAACAGTTCTATAAGGGGTTTTTTTGGTAGTTTTTAAGCTTTCTACATTTAATATCATATCTGTAAATAGTAAAAATTTTACTACTTCCTTATCAATTTGGATGCCTTTTTTTTTTTCCTTTTTCTTGTGTGATTGCTATGGCTAGGACTTCTAGTGATATGTTGAGTAAAAGTAGTGAGAGTGGGCATCATGTTTTGTTCTTGACCTTAGGGGAAAAGCTCTCAGGTTTCACTGTTGAGTATGATGTTGGCTGTGGGTTTTTCATATATGGCCTTTACTATGTTGAAGTATGTTCTCTTTAAACCTACTTTCTTGGGGTTTATCATGAATGGATGTTGTACTTTGTCAAATGCTTTTTCTGTATCTAATGAAATGTTTTTTTTAATCCTTTCACATATTGATGTGCTATATCACATTGACTGATTTGCAAATATTGAGCCACACTTGCACCACAGGATTAAATCCCCCTTGATGATGGTGATTTTTTTTAATCCATTGTTGGATTTTGTTTTCTAATATTTTGTTGAGGATTTTTGAATCTATGTTCATCAGAGATACTGGCTTGAGATACCACAGATCTCTTTTTTTGAGTGTATCTCTGATTTTGGAATCAGGGTAATGTAGGCCTCATAGAATGAATTTGGAAGTTTTCCTTCGTCTTCCATTTTTGGAAAAAGATTGAGAAGAATATTTTCTTCTATCACCATAAGTGGTAGAAATTTTTACCACCTATGAAGCCTTTTGGTCCTGGACTTTTGTTTGTTGACAGTGTTTTGATTACTGATTCAATTTCATTGCTGGTAGTTAGTCTGTTCAAATTTTCTATTTCTTCCTGTTTCAATTTTTGTAGCTTATATGTTGGTAGGGATATATCCATTTCTTGGCATATAATTTTCCATAGCATTCTCTTAAAATCCTTTGTATTTCTGTGGTGTCAGCTGTTTCTCCTCTTTCATTTCTGATTTTATTGGAGTTCTTTTTGATGAATCTTGCTTGAGGTTTATCAGTTTCTTTGGTGTTTTCAAAACACTAGCTCCTGGTTTCATTGATCTCTTCTTCTGTGTTTTTATTGTTTGTTTCTGTATCATTTATTTCTGTTTTAATCTTTATCATTTCCTTCCTTCTGTTGGATTTGGGTTTTATTTCTTTTTACTTTTTCTAGTTCCTTTTGGTATAATGTTTGTTTATTTGCAATTTTTCATGCTTCTCGAGGTAGGCCTGTATTGCTACAAACCTCCCTTTTAGAATTGCTTTTGCTATACCCTAAAGATTTTGGATCATTCTGTTTTCATTTTCACTTGACTTCATTTGTTGTTGAAATTTCCTCTTTATTGGTTGACCCATTCTCCGTTTTGTAGCATGTTATTTAACCTCCATGTATTTGTGCTCTTTCCTAATTTTTTCTTGTGGTTGATTTCTAGTTTCATTGTGTTTTGGTCAGAAAATACGGTATAACTTCACTCTTCTTGAAATTATTGAAACCTGTTTTGTGATCTACCATTTGATATATTCTGGAGAATATTCCATATGCACTTGAATGTATATTCTGCTGTTTCAGAATGGAATAGTCTGCATCTATTTAATCTATCTGATCCAATGTGTCATTCATAGCCACAGTTTCCTTGTTAATCTGTTGATTTTCTATTTAGATTGTTGTGAGTGGAGTGTTAAAGTCCCTTGCTATTATTGTATTACTATTGATCAGTTCCTTTGTTTTTTTTTTTTTTCTTTAAACTGTTTTAGGTATTTGAATGTTCCATGTTGGGTGTGTAAATATTTATAATTATTGTCTTTTCATTGGACTGTTTCATTAATGATTGTATACAGTGTCCTTCTTTGTCTCTTGTTACAGTCTTTGTTTTAAAGTTAATTTTGTCTGATACAGAATTATTGTTATTGCTACCCGGGCTTTCTTTTCATATCCATTTGCATGATAAATGTTTCTCAGTCCCTTCACTTTCAATCTGCATTTGTCTTTAGGTCTGGAATGAGTCTCTTGTAGGCAGCAGACAGATGGGTCTTTTTCTTTTAATCCATTCTGTCTTTTGATAGCATTTATTCCATTTATATTCAAAGTAGTTATGATAGGTATGTACTTATTGCCATTTAATTATTTGTTTTGCATTTGTTTTTGTGGATCTTCTCTGTTTTTCTGCCCTTGCTGTCTTCTTTCACCAGAATTTGGCTGTCTTTAGTGATATACCTGGATTCCATTCTCTTTATTTTTTACTATCTATTACTGGTTTTTGATTTGCAGCAACCATTAGATTTGTATATAACATCTTCCTTATAGCCATCTGCCTTTAGTTGATGGTCATTTAAGTTAGAACCCATTCTTTCTTCTCTCCTTCCCATATTTTAGGTATATGGTGTCATACTCCACTTCCTTTTATTTTGTGAATCCTTCAAAATACAGCTAAAATTTTTTAACTCTCATAGCTCTGAAAAGATTGTTCTTTCAATTCAGAATAGATTGAAAATAGGAGTGTTCTCCTATTTTCTTTTTCTAACTCCCTCCATTCCATTTCATAGAAATTTCATAGACTAGCAGTTATGTAACTGTCAATGAAGTTAGAGTAAAAACAGAGCTAATTAGTAATCTAAAGACAAATGTAGGAAGAATTCTCTTTAGTATCATATTATAACCTATCAAATGGGCCGATTTTTTGGTTGTTGTTATTGGTTTGCTATATTCAAAGAGAATTTTTTTTTTTAATACAATGGCCTGATAAACTTTCCTTATATTTGCTCTTCTATCTATTGCTATACTAACATTATTACACATGACTAACATTCTATACAGAATGTGTTATAGCTCATGTATAACTTTGACATACACCATATCTCATTTCATCAGATTAATGTAAGTCATATGAAGATTAACAAGAGATATGTTTAAATCGTGTCCAAATATTTCTGCATTCAGCATTTTATATATGTACACATACATATTTTTTGTTTTTATTTTTTTTACATTTAATGCAGGACTTGAACTCGTGACCCTGAGATCAAGACCTGAGCTGAGATTAAGTCAGATGCTCAAATGACTGAGCCACCCAGGCACCCCTATATACATATACTTTTTAAACTACCACCAACTTACCTGACTTCCTCTTTGAGCCATTTTTTTTTTAATCTGAAAAGACCAAATGACTATGAGAAATATTTTTCCAAATTTATCTAATAAACCAGTTCAGTTTTTGTTACTTCTAGATAGAAAATTTTTAATGAAACACACAGACACACAAATTCTACAATTATAAAAAATTAAAAAGTGGGCCACATTCCCATGATTCAATAAGACTATAAAGTAACAAAGGAAAAACTGATCTTTGGAATGTATGGTAATAGTAATCCAAGGACTAAAAGAGGGGTGTTAGAGATATACTGTTTTAAGAATACTACAATATAAGTGGAATGGTATAATAATAGTTGTAAATTGTGGAACAACAGAAACATCAGAGTTATAACTAATAAGCCTACAGTGGAGAAAAAAAATAAAATTAAAGTATGAAAGGAGTAAAAAAAAAGAACAAATAATATACAGGTAAAATAGAAACAAACTACATAGTAGTAGGTTCAAATCCAAACATGGCAATAATTGTTTAAAAAGTAAACAGACTAATGACTAATTAAGAGAGATTTTCAGACATTTTAAGAAAAAAAAAAAAAAGATAATATACATTGAATCTCTTTCCTCTCCCTCCTCTTTTTCTTTCTCTCCATACATACACACACACACATATATATACATATACACATTGGTATACATTTTATGCATAAATACATGTTTGTACAAAGTAAAAAGAAAAAACTAGGGCACCTGGGTGGTTCAGTGGGTTAAGCCTCTGCCTTCACTCAGGCCATGATCTCAGGGTCCTGTGATAGAGGCCAGCATCTGGCTCTCCGCTCGGCAGGGAGCCTGCTTCCTCCTCTCTCTTTCTGCCTGCCTCTCTGCCTACTTGTGATCTCTCTCTCTGTCAAATAAATAAATAAAATCTTAAAAAAAAGAAAAAACTACATAAACACTAATCAAAAAGCTGAAGTATATACATTAATATTAGAGAAATTAGAGTTCAGAATAAGAAATGCAACCAAGGATAAGGAAGGGCATTTTTAAAAAATGAAGAAATTAATTCATCAGGAGGACATAAAATATCTAAATCTGTGTTTGCTCAGTAGCAGAAGTACAAAATACATAAATGAAAAGGAAATTAAATGGAGAAATATAAAGAGCATAATTTTAATTGGATATTTTAACACCCCTTTTCAATAATTAAGTCTTGGTAGTTGACATTTTGGAACATTCCACCCAACAGTAGCAGAACCCATCTTTTAAAGTTTACCCACCTTTTATAGTATACACCGAAGTCCATAAAAATAAACCACATTTGGGACAGCTTAAAAAACAGTTTAAATGATACAAATTATTTTCTTTGACTACAACCATACTGAAGTAGAAATCAATACAGAATATCAGAAAAATCCCCAAATATTTGAAATTAAAACATCTATACATAATCCATAGATAAAATAATCACAATGGAAACTAGAAAACATACTGAATTGAAAGTAAATGAAAATAAAACATCACATTTGTGGAATGAAGCTACAGCACCGTTTAGAGGACAATCTATAATATTAATTGTATGTATTAGAACAGATATAATGTTTCAAGTAAATGATCTCAGGTTCCACCTTAAGAAACCAAGGAGAAATGATCATATAAACTCCAGAGCATGAAGAAGAAAGGAAATAATAGAGACTTAAGAAATTAATAAAGTAGGAACCAAATAGCAATAAAGAAAACAAACTAAAAACTGGTTCTCTGAATAACAGTCAACAAAATGTATTATCTTCTAGCCAAACTTACAAAGAAATTTTTTTACAAAGAAATTTTTAAAAGATGAATAAATTAAAAATGGTAAGAATAAAAGAAATAGTACTACAAATCCTATAGACATTAAACGATCAGGAAATATTAAATAAAACCTTTTACACCAATAAATTTGAAAACTTAGATTAAAGGGACATATTCCTTTGAAGACACTAAATCTAGAAGAAATAAACTGGCTGAATAACTTCATATCTATTAAAGAAATTAAATTCAAAGTTAAAATTCTTCCCACAAGGAAAATTTTAGTCTGAAATGGTTTCAGTGGTAAATTCTACTAAACATCTAAGGAGGAAAGAATACCAATTCTTCACAATCTATACCAGAAAACAGAAGAATAAACACTTCCCAAATCATTTTATGAAGGCAGCATTGCCATGATATCAAAATCAGCAAAGCAGTTATAGTACTTCAAGCCTCACCTTCTCCATGAACCTTTCTCTGTATCTCACTTCACTGTGAGTCCATGTGATCCTTAGCATATAACCCTACCACTGCATTTATCAACTGTTAATTGTTTACTTGCATGTCTCACTTAATAAACTAAAATCAACTTTAGGATAATCACCATATGCCACTGTTATGGACTGAGTATTTGTATCCTCTAGAAATTTGTATGTTGAAACCTAATCACCAATGTGATGGTATCTGGACACAGAGGTTTTGGGAGGCAATTTACTCAGGAGGGTTGACCTATGAATGGAATTGATGCCCTGGTCAAAGGGACCCCAGAAAGCTCCCTTGTCCATTCTGCCATGCGGGGGATAGAGTGAGAAGATCCCCATCTATGAACAAGAAGCTGCGTCTTCACCCGACCCTGAATGGGCTAGCACTTTGATCTTGAGCTTCTCAAAGTGCAGAACTGTGAAAAAAAGTGTTGTTTATAAGACACACAGTATGCAGTATTTCATTACAGCAGCCTGCACTGACACTCATATTTATATCCTCAGCATATAACACACAAGGCACATTTGAATTAACAAATAAGTCAATCAAGGGTATGCCAATACTTAAGAAGCAGGAAATTCCATGTTAACTCCACCTTCCATCTCCTACCTTTTTCAAAAATCCAGTGGCTTCCTCCAAAGTTTCCTAATTAGTTGAATGTTTGACGAGTTGCTATTTACACTTTCCATCAGTCCTCATTGTCAAATAGATGCTTTGTTTTCCAAATCTACTAAAATATTCTCTTCACTCTGAGAAAACATGATTACCTGTGGTACCATGTGTAGCAAATTTGTTATTTTCTTGTACAGCTTCACCTACTTCAAGATCCTTTCGTAATAATGAATGGTCAAGTTCGTTTTCTCCCTGTTCTCACTATATCCTTCCAGATACATATTCAAATGTATTAAAATAGAGCTCCTTTTTTGTCACTCTTGTGTTATGATTCAACTTGTACCAGCTATTAATTTCAAAAGCACTGGGGAAACACCTAAGACTTCTTCACTCTCCTTTTTATCCCTGTAGTACAGACCAACAGTCTCATTTGGAGTTGCATTATGGAATGATACAGTTTCCCCAAAATTATACTTCGGTGGATAATAACTTAAATGGAAAATCCCCTTAACTATTTTAATGTAAGGGAGTTCCAAGTGTATGTCACAAAGAAGTAGGTTGCTCACTAACACAACTAATACAATATGTAAATAGGCAGAGATAAAAGTCTTAGTTACTAAGACTTGAAATACCAAATTTAAGTAGTTTTTATTGATTCTCTCTCAAAGACAAAACATCACTTTTTTATTCCCTAGAAAATAAAGTAGCCTTTTTATACCTGTGTTTATCTTTCATATGTGACATTCTAATAAATGTTTAAATGTAAATTCAGTAATCATTCAGCCATTATGGGATTCACTGTCTTGGTTTTGACCTATATTGACCATCATTAGTTCAGTATAAATTTAAAAAAAGATGTCAGAGTCACACCATTTCTGAAACATTGGACAAAAGACAAAGTACTAAAATAGTAAATAAGAAATGGCATTCTAATAGCAGTTGTACCGTAAAATAATGGAAGTCCTAGGAATGTCTTGTATTAGAGTAGCTACAGCATCAGTAAAACAGTTATTATGAAGATAGAATAGTAGCAACAGCAGAAGTAGTAACCACGTCCATGTCTTCACCAATTACCAGAGAATAGATCAACCTTATGACAAGGACTTGTATATGAATCCACACATTTGATTTTCATAATCATACTAACAGGTAGATACGACTATTATCCCCACTTTACTGTTGAGGTCACTGATCATTAGAGAGTATCAATATTCATATAGCTAGCACCTAGTCAAACTGGAATCTAAGCCTGATAATTCCAAAGCCCATTTACCCTAAGTGGGATTTAGAAATAGGCAGAACCCAATTAAACTCAGTTTTTATCACTTCCTACTCAATGACTTTGAAAGTTATTTTGGAGGTTAGAAATGTTTTTCTTTTTAAGTGCCAGCTAATAAATATTTTAGGCTTTGTGGACAATATGTCCTTTGTTGCCCTCAATTCTGCTACTGTAAACTGAAAGCAGCCATAGACCAGGAGTAAAAATTTTGTTCCCAAAATAGGCCAACCTTTGATTTATATAATCTTCATGTTTTTGTGTGTGTATATAAAATGGGGATGATCCTACCTTTGTGAGACTGTAATTATTTTAAATAAACATACAAAGGATTAGTGTGACAAGTACTAGGTGTTCAATGATGCTATTATTTTTTAAATTATTTTTATTGCTTGTGTTTCTCTTCATTCTAAGCTACAAAATGAAGATGACATGTATATTTTTGCCCTTCAATAAAAAGTTCATCAAAAACAAAAAATCCCCTTAAAAATATAATACTGAGGCTGTAGGTGTGTGATAGGCTATTATGCAGAGATGTACTAATTTATTCAAATTTGAGGAGAACCTGCTATGCAATGGAATCTATTACATACTGGAAATGCAAATATCAGATAAACATGAACTATTTTTACCAATTATAGCAATTGTATTAGGGAAGATCACTTGTGTGCAAATAGTTACCCAAAATTGGAGAATGTATTTTCTATTAATACCACTATAATACTTATTTTGTATTATAAAAATTGATTTTATCTCATTTATCCATTATCAGCCTATAATTTTGTTGAGACCTAGGATGACTTTTTCCCTCTATACTCTCAATGTTTACTATGAATCCTTACTCATAGCACTTAAGTGTTGCTATGGGAATGAACAATGAGCAGCAAAGTATTAAGATATATGCAGTCATAAAGAGACAGCTTCCAACTGGAATGATCCAAAAAAATTTTAACTATCCTATCTTGGTTATTGTGAACAATGGTAAGATAAATATGTGTGTGTGTATATCTTGTCAAAAATCCTTTTTTTTTTTTCCCCATTTCCTTTGGGTATATACCCAGTAGTGGAATTGCTGGGTCATATGGTAGACCTACTTTTTAATTTTCTGAGGAACCTCCATATTGTTTTCTGTAATGGTTGGACTAATTTATATTCCCACCAGTGGTGTATAAAGGTTCATTTTTTCACCATATCCTTGCCAGCACCTATTGTCTCCTATCTTCTTGATGATAGCCATTCTAACAGGTATGAGGTAATATCTCTTTGTGGTTTTGATTTGCATTTCCCTGATGACTAGTCATGTTGAGCATCTTTTCATGTCCTGTTTTATAGCTACCTAATGCAAAGTAAATGAATGTAGCTAATAGTACTGTACTATAATGTGATAAATATTGCTTCAATGGCAACCATATTACAACATATAAATGTATCAAAGTAACATGTTGTATACCTTAAATTTGTAGACTGCAACATGATAAATTTTATCAAATAAGTAAATTTTATGCTTTTAAGATTTTATTTCTTTGACAGAGGAAGACACAGCGAGAGAGGGAACACAAGCAGGGGCAGTAGGAAAGGGAGAAGCAGGCTTCCCACTGAGCAGGGAACCTGATGGGAAGCTGGATCCCAGGACCTTGGGATCATGACCTGAGCCAAAGGCAGACACTTAATGACTGAGCCACCCAGGTGCCCCTCAAATAAGTAAAGTTTTAAAAAATCACCCACTAACTATTATGAAACATGTTTCGTATGCTTGATATAACTGGCTTGTAATATATGAGTTAAGAGCAGGGGAATTTGGGGGCTACTGGCCTGCATAGCAACCTTCTATTTGTGAGCCTGGGCAAAAATACTTAACCTCTCTATGCCTTAGTTTCCTCTACCATAAACAGAGAAAGTTATACTCACTTCACAAAACTGCTGTGAGAATTGCAAACTAGAAGTTTGTCAGAAGAGTTCATATAAGCCCAGCACATAGTATAAATAATGGCTAGGATGGAAACAAATGCTTCATATTTTGATAACAATGATAAACGGTAACATTTGGAATAGGATTGGCTGAAAGCAAAACAATAAAAATGGGCTAAAGATGTACAGGTGTTTGGTGAGGTTTTTTTTCCCACATAACAAAAAATTTCAGATTTAGGCTATTACTGGCATTAATTCAAGTGCTCTGCAATGTCTTCAGGGCTCTTTCTCCCATCATCCTCTGCCATATTTTAGCCTGTACTATTCAGTATGTGGTCCATGGGTCAGCAGGTACTCGTTAGAAATATAAAGTTATGGGCACCACCTTAACCTATGGAATCAGAACCACACCTTCCTAGTTGTTTTTCTTATTCACGTTAGCATTTGAGAACAGCTTTAGCTCATGTGTTTGTGCACATACTTGTTCCCTCATAGCAGCAAGACGGCTTCTGTAGTTTCAAATAGAGAAAAAAAGGACTCCATCGAGTAGGGGTTTTGTTTTGTTTTGTTTGTGGGAACACAGGTAGGGCAGCATGTCTGGAATGCAGCAAAGAACAGAGATAAAATGGAAATTACTGGAAAGAGAGCTGCTGGATCCTAGACAGGGAAAACAGGTGAAAGATTGGGAGGAGCCTTACACATCAGACCCAGATTCAGAATGTTAATTATCGGAGGATTGGAACAGCATCAGGATTTTATTTCCAGGAAATGCATTTAGCAGCATTTAAGAAAGACCCTCATAGACCCCAGTTCTCTTGGTTTGCCCCTAGAGTGACTATCCATGCGGATGAAGCAGCTGGCACCACAGTCCTGTGCTGTGTTCCCAGTTTCTTTCTCTCTCTCTCTCTTTCTTAAAGATCTTATTTGACAAACAGAAACACAGCCAAAGAGGGAACACAAGCAGGGGGAGCGAGAGAGGGAGAAGCAGGCTCTCCACTGAGCAGAGAGCTGGATGTGGGGTTCGATCCCGTGACCCTGGGATCATGACCTGAGCCAAAGGCAGACGCTTAATGACTGAGCCACCCAGGCGCCTCTGTGTTCCCAGTTTCAATTTTGTCTTAACAATATATTATTAATAACCACTATCACCAAAAATAAACAATTTTTTAATGTCCCTGATCACAGTTGAGATGAGACTTTAAGACTTGAAACACCCACTGAAGATGCAGTCTAAAGTAAATACATATAAATATAACCACATATTGTGGTTCAAAGCTGTGGCTTGCAAGCCGATTTATTTTGCTGGTCCAGGAAGCAGTCCATTTTAGATTTTAGCGCCTTGGATTTTTCTGAAAAATTTTAAGGAGGCTTAAAGTTCCGAAGGGTCCTTTTCCCATGCACTTGAGGTCAACCTTTAGAATTCAAGTTTCCTCTCATAAGGCTACATCATTCCTGTACAACACATGACAAAGTTAAGAGTAACACCAACAATTTTACTCCAAGTACTCCACTAATAGTGGTCATGTTTTCATTTTTTAAAAATACTTTAGTAACCTATAATATACAAAGAACTTTACATATTTAATGTGTAAAACTTAATGAGTTTGAATCTGTGCACCCCTGTTACCATCACATTACACTAAGTAATGTACACATCTAACACCTTCCAGAATTTCCATGTGTTTTGGTTGTTGTTATTTTGTCTTTTGTGGTAAGAACACTAAATACAAGGGGCAATTGGGAGGCTCAGTCATTAAGCATCAGCCTTCGGCTCAGGTCATGATCTGGGAGTTCCAGGATCGAACCCCACATTGGCCTCCCTGCTTGGCTGGGAGCCTGCTTCTCCCTCTCTCACCCGCCCTGCTTGTGTTCCTGCTTTAGCTGTGTTTCCCTGTCAAATAAATAAAACCTTAAAAACAAACAAACAAACACTGAATATGAGATGTACTCTTAACAAATTTTGAAATTCCTAATACCATATTGTTGATTATAGGCACTAGTGCACAACAAACTTCATTCTCACTGAGTAACAGCTTCCTACTTCCCCCACTGCCCAGCCTCTGACTTCTACACCATGTGTTGCTTTTGGGAGTCTATTTTAGATACTCAGAGAAGTGAAATCATGCAGTTTTTGTCCTGCGATTTGCTTCCTTCACTTAGCATGATGTCTTCTGGGTTCATCCATGTAGTTGCAACTGGCAGGATTTCTTTGCTTCGTAAGGGTGAATAATATGCCCTTGTACGTAGGTACCATGTTTTATCCATTAGTCAATGGACACACAGTGTCATAATTTAAGTTCCCATATATGTGTGCATATGTGATAAGGGATAAAACCTCTCTCCATGTTGTTATTTTAAACAATATTTTTCTTACAAAATATTTCAAATATATGGAGAAATTCAGCCTTTTAATAAAACCTTGTCATTTTTGTTTCCAATAATGTAAAAATACTGAAGTCCCCTTTACACTCTTTACCTATTCTATCTTACCTTTATCTTCAAGCTAACTTATCATACAACTCCCTTTCCTATTAGATTCTATCTAAATACCATTCCTTATATTTGGCTCACAGAATGTCACCCATGTAAACTGTCTCTAAGAGCTGAATGTATTTCTTTTCTGTTCATGTTTATACTTGTATGCAGACACGAATTAATTAATTCTAAAGGGATACTAATGTTTGCTTATTTGTAAACTTTAAATAAATGTCATCATGCTGTTTGTATTATTCAGTGCATTAAGGTAAAGTAGGTTGATTTTAAAAATCCAGATATTTTGGTGGTTTCAGAGGCTTAACGGTTTTTCAGGTTTGCAGAGCAATCACGGGAAAGTGTCAATCATTGAGTGTACATTGGATCTTTTCTGTGAGGTTATTTAGACACCCTGCATTATTAGCTTTCTACTACCACAAACTTAATGACTTTAAATCACACTCTTGTATTAGCTCAGTTCCATAGACCAGAAGCACAGACACAGCATAACTGGGTTCTCTGCTCAGGATTTTCCAATGGAGAATTTAAGATATTGGCCAGGTTGTGTTCTTCTCTGGAGGTTCTAGGGCTTTTGCTTTTCTATTCAAGTTGATGGCTGAAGTCACGTTCACGCTGAATAACTGAGATCCCAGTTTCCTTGCTAACCATCAGCCAGGATCATTATCAGATCATAAAGGCCACCCTCCTTTCCTGCCTTCTCCATTTCAAAGCCAGCGACAGAGGGCATCCCTGTCTTAAACTTCAGATCTCTAGGAAGAACACAGTCCCTTTTAAGGTATCATCACCTGATTATGTTTGACCAACCAAAGCTAATCTCCCTATCCTAAAGTCAGCTAATTTGGGCCTTGATTACTTTTGCAAAAACCCTTCATGGCCACACCAAATTAGTGTTTGATAAATACACCAAGGAGTAGAATAAATCTTGAAAGCCACCTTAAAATCATGCCACAGAATCTTTAAACAACAATCTTTTCAGTGTGTAGTTTCCAAAGTTGTCCTGAGCATCAACATCCCAGTCCACCTGAAGGGGACAAAAGTATAAAAGAATTCATAAGACTTTTTCGTAGGCTGAGGCTGGAAATAGTATATTTCTGTCTCCGTTTCCACTGGAAAGAAATTAGCCATCTGTTTCTTCCTAAGAAGGAAATGTAAATTTTTAAAAAAAGATGTTATGTATTTATTTGAAAGAGAGTATGAGCAGCAGGGAGAGGGCTCTGGGATCTCGACCTGAGCCAAAGGCGGACACTCCACCCACTGACCCCCCCAGAAGGAAGTGCAAATTTTGGTGGATAGCTAGTAGCAGTCTCCATATTCTTCATGAATTTGAAGTTCCTTCTCTCTTTCTTCCACTGTCTCTGGGCTTACCTTTCCAGGTCTGGTGATTTTGTGTTTATGTCCACAAATCCGTGAGGCCCACCATGCAGAAATTAAGTAAAAAGCAACTTATGTAAGGGTCTTTTTAGAAGCTCTGTGTTCTCTGCCTTTCCTGGCCGACAGCTTCATATAGGCTCAGCTGCATGCAATGGTTGGCAGTGAACTGGTCTGGCCCACTTCAGGTACTTGGCCTGGTTCAGTCCTTTAACTTTGTGTTGGTTCATTTTTTTTAAAAAATTGTAATTTTACTGGGAGTCAAGGGCATAGCCTCAGCTTCCCTTCTCTGCTTTTAGACTTTGATGTCAACAAATCCACAGCTTCACTTGTGATCACAGATTTCCATGTACTATTTGGTCAACGGAAATATTTATCTTAATTTTAGTGTTCTCTTTTTACATTTTAACTAGCATTGGTTTATGATGAAGAAGAGCTGCAAAGTCAAAAATAAACTCACAAATGCCATCTTCATCAGAAATATATGAAAATTCCTGTGGGTTTGTTTTCTATTACTTTTTTTTTTTTCCTGTTCTTTGACTCATATTTCCCTGTCTCACTGTATTAGTTTCCTGGGCCTGCTGTAACAAAAGGTAGCAAACTAGATGGCTTAAAATAACACAAATTTATTCTATCGGGGTTCTGGAGGCTAGAAGTCCAAAATTACAGTATTGGCAAGGCCATGTTCTCTCTGTAGGCACTGGGGGAGAATGTGTTCCATGTTTGTTTTTCTCAGCTTCTGGAGTTCCAATAAAACGGGGCATTTCTTGGCATACAGATGCATTAAATTTCTGCCTTGATTGTCATGTGTCATTTTCCCTGTTGTGTTATGTGTCTCTTTCTATAAGGACACCAGTAATACTGGATTAGGGCCCACCAAATGGAGTATAACCCAACCTTAATTATATCTGCAAAGACCCTATTTCCAAATCAGGTCACATTCATAGGTACCTGGGGTAAGGATTTCAACATATTTTTGGAGGGACACAATTATACCTCCAATACTCTTCATGTGACTTCTTAATTGAATGCCAGAAATTTTATTTGAAAAACTATAAAAATAACTTGAGACCTACAACAATATATTACCTTCCTCCAGAGAAAATTACATTTGATTCCAGTAAGTGGCTAAAGGCATAAGCAATCAAAGATCAGTTCAATCCTATTTCAGTGTTTCAGATAATTCAAAACTGGCCTTTAGTTACTATGAGGACTAAGCTACTTTATTGTTCACCCTTACTACAAATTGTAGCCATTTATAGTGTAAACCTAAGATATGAGAGCTTTAGACCTCTCTGCCAAGTCTGGTGGGTCCAGAACTGTTTTTCGTACTCACAGCCTGAGAGGTGATCCAAAATACTATGCAACTTCTTACATTCTTTTTAAAGACAGTAATTGTCTGTTGGGGGAAAGTTGCCCTAAGTTTAAGTCTCATCTCTTCAAGTTTCTCTCTTGGATCCTAACTTATCCCTACCTTTTTGATTTTTTTCATGTCTTCAAGGCATATTTTTTTAAAAATATATTTTGTCTAATTTATCAGTATTTTTCAGATGGCAAGATGATTGATATGAAATCCTTCGTCTGTTAATATTCTGGATATAATTCTAATGTTTAAATATCCACTATAAAATATATGTTATCTCATAATAATGGTCTGGTGTGTTTTACATGTTAACATCTTGTCACATTTCAAGGAGCAAAAAATATTACAGAAGCAAAATGTTGCCATAATTAACAAGGATAGAAGTTCTTAATTTTATGAATGAAAAATTACTAAAAAATTTTAGATAGTTCAAAAATAGAGAAATGATTTGACATTTAATACAAAAAATAAGAGAGAATTAGATATTAGGGAAAACTAAAAGAAACTAGGGGGCACCTGGGTGGCTCAGTTGGTTAAGCGACTGCCTTTGGCTCAGGTCATGATCCTGGAATCCTGGGATCAGGTCCCACATCAGGCTCCCTGCTCGACGGGAAGCCTGCTTCTCCCTCTCTCACTCCCCTTGCTTGTGTTCCCTCTCTGGCTGTGTTTCTCTCTGTCAAATAAATAAATAAAATCTTTAAAAAAAAAAAAAAGAAATTAGGGGCGCCTGGGTGGCTCAGTTGGTTAAGCGACTGCCTTCGGCTCAGGTCATGATCCAAGAGACCTGGGATCGAGTCCCACATTGGGCTCCCTGCTCAGCGGGAAGCCTGCTTCTCCCTCTCTCACTCCCCCTGCTTGTGTTCCCTCTCTGGCTGTGTTTCTCTCTGTCAAATAAATAAAATCTTTAAAAAAGATTAGAATATATCCTAACATAATACATAATTTTGGATGTATTAGCCTTCAAAAATTAAATTATACATGTATATATATATTTTTTTTAATTACTTAATTGAATTAAGGCTAGGAGTCATGAAAAAATCCCTTTTTGGGAATTCTTAACATCTGGCAAGTATGAATTAATAGCAGAACATCGAGTTTGCTACCTTCAAGTCTCAAAGGGAGGAATCATTCCGGTTGTATGTGCAACTAGACCCTTTATAAATGATCTTTGATCCGTATATCTTAAAGACCATAAAGAATAGGAAATAAAGAAGAATGTTAGAGCAAATTATTTTTCCTAAACATTCATGTTCCTAAACCATCCAAGCTGAAAAGTGAACATCTATTTAGAATCACAAATGTGCAGTATAATGATTACAGAAATAATCTAGCAGTTGCCAGCTGAGAAACTGTTGTCCTTACACTTCAACACCAACAAAATTTGACCACTAAAATTTTAATACTAAAAAAAGAAGTTCAATAATATTTAAATTTGTGGTAGTACTTAAGATTTGTTCCTGTATCCTAAAAGTTCATTCTATGATGCAAAGAGTGAATTTCAGCTGACTATTGTTTTTAACATTTAGCCATCTGGCATTCGGCTAAAAAGCACATTCAGTTGCATGTCAACATATATATTCATATGTTAAACCATTTCCCTTACAGCTTCTATTTATGTAGTATATGTTGGTAGGCTTAACTTTAAATTTTGGTCCGTTGCTGTTAAAATATTGATTCAGGATTACAAAGACCTAGAGGACCAGAAATCCAATAATCTGGGCCTTAATTTGAGTATACTATTATGAACTGAATGTGTATCCCTAAAATTTATATGTTGAAATGTTAACTCCCAGTGTGATAGTATTAGGATGTAGGGTTTTGGGGAGGTGGTCATGAGGGTAGAGTTCTCAAGAATGTGATTAATGGCCTTAAAAAGAAAACAAAGAACAAAGAGAGCTTTTTCATTCTTTCTATCATGACAGTAGAAGATAGCCATTTATGAACCAGGACATGGGTTTTCACCAGACATCAAATCTGCCAGTGCTTTCATCTTGGACTTACCAGTCAGTCTCTGATATTTTTTATAGCAGCCTAAACAGACTAAGACACCAACTAATGATAGTCAGAGTCATCTATCTTTAATATTGAAAAGTGAGGCATGTGCACGTGACATATGCATGCCTTAGCGTGTTCAGTGCCGTCTGAACACTTAGGGCCAGATATTTCATCTCAGTACCCATTTGTAGCTGAAACATGAGCATATCCCATAGGCCAGGTAATTAGAGGCTCTAGAACAGCTTTACAATCCCCGAGAAAGTGACACAAATATTCAGGGGCACTTGAGAAAGTATTACTGGTAGCAGCATCTGCATCAAGAATGCAACTATTGTGGGGTTCTGAATACAGTAGATGGTGGCAGCCTTGTTTTCAGTCTCTGAATATCAACATAAAAACAGAAAGGACAACTGGATAACAAAACAAAAATCCTATAGGCAATCTATTTTAAAAAACAGGTGGGCACCTGGGGGGTTCAGTCATTTAAGTGTCTGTCTTCAGTTTAGGTCATGATCCCAGAGTCCTGGGATGGAGCCCTGCAAAAAAAAAAAAAAAAAAAAAAAAAAAATGTGATGAGACATCCCTTAAACTCCAAACTACAATGGGTAAAAACAAAGTACTAATAATCATTTGATCTGCACAGTGACCCTTAAACTCCAAACTACAATGGGTAAAAACAAAGTACTAATAATCATTTGATCTGCACAGTGACCATCTCTGCAGATGAGAAAGCAAAGGGAAGTAACAAGGCATCTAATGGACATGAGAAATGTAGAATCTCAAAATGAACAACAAATATTCACTAGAAAGCATAGAGTGCCAATTTAAGAACAGCAGCTGGAAAGGTTTTGTCCAGTCTGATAATAGATGAATACAAAGATTATACAGCAAATACTAAAGGAACCAGAATGGTCTGTATTCTCTGAACATTAAGAACTAACCCATTAGGACTCCCTTTCAGGTAAGAGCCTTGCACTTTGAAGAAACCGCTGGAGTCAAATCAAAATTGAGCAGAAACGTAACAAAGAAAGGTCCAGATAAAAGTTGGGAAGGAGAACAAAGCCACTGTCTTAGAAAGCAAGCCATCATGTCTTTGAATACTCCAGGAAAACAAGAGAAGAGAAATTTCTGTGAAGTTATAATGGCTGTCTTGAACCACATCTTCTAAAAATTCAGGAAAACTAATTTCATATAAAATGAGCAATAGAGAAGTACCAAAATCAAATTTTATTTTAAAATGGCCATAAAAGAGAATAATAAACAGAATACCGTTTTTACAGATAATGAAAGCACCTCAGAAAGTCTTGCTCAAAGAACACATCGAAACAGTAAATATCTATATTGAAAAGCACTAATATTAAGTTATAGATATAAGACATTAGCAATAACGTAAGTCAGAATTAGAAAAATTCATAAAGCAAATAATTCAATAAATATTTCCAAACTTTTAAAAATTACTTTAGACATTAAGATATGATAGCTAGCCTCTAGTGACCCTTGTCTCCTAATATTTAAATCTTTTTTTTTTTTTTTTTTACATTGTCACAGGACTGTATCGGTGGAATACCATGGAACATGGAAGTGATGCATGTGACCCTTGAGGCTAGGTCATAAAAGGGACTGAATGTTCCATTTCCCTTCTTGGATCTCTTAATCTGGGAGAAGCCATCTTCCATATGGTGAGTTCATTCAACCCTATGAAAAGGCCAACAAGGAGAGGAGAGGGGACCAAGAGCCAGTTCCAATTCTTTAGCCACAAGTGTTACTTACCTTGAAAGTGAATCTTTTAGCCTTCAGTCAAGTCTTCAGATGACCACATTTAAGTCTCTGAGTCTGAAATGGTGAGAAAGTGTGTTTATTGTTGTTCTAATTCATTCAGTTTTGTGGTAATTTGTTATGCAGCAACAGCAGAGAGCAAATACAAAGACCAAATTATAAAGAACATAAAACAAACAAAATGAAAGAAAAATTTTGAAAAATTGTTAATAGATAAAAATATTCCAAAAAGTAATATATATGGGAGATAGGCAACACACAAAAATACAACTTATAGATGATAGGAGATTCTGAAAAAGTAAACCAAAATAAGAGACTAGAAACAAATATTAAATTATAATTTTTTAAATGCATTACATTAAAAAAGACTTGATCGCATATATCAAAATTGTACCATTTACCTGAGGATATTTGAATGACCAATTACAAATTATAAAATAGTAAAACTATTAGACATTAAAGAAATATAAAAACAAGTATCTAAGCAAGACATGACTTATAAAGGAAATAAAATTATATAGTCATGTTCTCTAACTGAAGAAAATAGAATAGCATTTTATTTAAATTAAGAGATATTAAGTAGAGAAAATATGAGCCAAAGATTTTATATCCAGCTAAACTGACTTTCAAGTGTAAAGGCATGAACTACAGTCATCATGCAAGTACTCAGGGATATTTACTCCTTATTTATTCCTTAGGAACTTACTAGAATACATGCTTCAATCAACCAAAAAAGGAAAAAGACAGACTTAAGATTAAATAAAGGACAAAAATATAGTAAGCAAGGGCTATAGGCTCAGTTAAATAAATTGGCAAATAGAAAATGTGCAAAATATTCTAATATTTTCAGTATTTAAAATAGCAGTAGTACTGTTACTGTGGACTGTGTACATGTAGTTTGGGTAAGTAAATGTTATGTAATATTCTAATGTCACAGTCCCTGTGTCACTTGAGGAACAGGAGTTTTCATTGTGGAAGAAAAGAGAGAATAATAGTATGGTAGGGGTTAATTTAAATAACAACAGCATGTTGCACTGCATTCAAAGTATGCAAGCAACAAAATCCAGACACTGAGAAACCCTGCAGGTCAAATGAACTCACTTTTTCAACAAAGAAATCTTAAGGAAAATAGAGATAAAGAGGGAGCCTGTAAACAGAAACTCATACATACATATATTTTTTTCGACTAACATTTTTTTTAATTTAAATTCAATTAGCCAACATATAGTACATCATTAGCTTTTGGTGTGTAGTGTTCAAAGATTCATTAGTTGTGTAAACATCCCATGTTCATCACATTATGTACATATTTTAAAATGGGAAAAACCAAACTATAGTATCTAGAAATGTACATTTGGATGAAATTCATGGTAGTGATGACATTTGAAAGGGTGAGTGGATTGAGACACAGAGGGAAGGAGGAACACTGGGGGAATCTCTAGGAATGGTGGTGAAGTACTCACCTTCCCATAACTCCTTATGCTATATTTTTGTTTTGTGTCACTTTTCTTGTGTTTTAACTTAAAATTATGTGGGTTTTAAAAGATTCTGAAAGGAGTAAATAAGAATTCTGTGGCCACCGCACTGAGTATCCCCAAGTACAATTCCCAATGTACTATCTCTTACCTTAGAATCTTCTTAATTGCTTTCTTTTGCCAAGTCTAGTCTTTCAGATTTTCTGTAGATTCTTTGAACTATCTGATCTTGTTCTAGTTAAACACTTATTGAAAAGTTAGACAATTTGACCTTTAAAGTTTCTCACACTCTGGATTTTGTTTGTGTACTTAAAACACAATGTGTTTTTCTGTCTTCTGTGTGTATAATACATGCACGTGTGTATACATATGCATAAGTATATATGCATAAATACATATATTCAATAAAAATTACTTCCTGCTAAATTTTGATAAAGTTGGGAAAGCATGGGCAAGTCACTTAATATTCATCCACCTTTTTTTCCTCACTTATTTAATGTACTACTACTATTTACCTCATAGGATTTTTGTCAGGATAAACAGTAATTAAGTAAATTATATATAAAACCCACAATATACTCAGTTATCAGTAAATAATTGTTAACATCCTTGCCTTTCCTTCCTGACTGGTAAAAGGAAGAGTAAAAGGTGATATGCTAAAGTTTCAAGTCGAGGTGATTGGGAGATTGGCAGAATGGCTGATTACACAAAGTACCTATGAAGAGAAGTCAGCTTGTGGACAAAATGAATTATGTGTTGCTTATATGAAGTCCACATATTGACAACTATTCAATGGTTGATTATCTTAAAAAAATTCTAACCTCAAATAGAGTGCAGACTGTAGTTCTTCTGAGGTATCCTCTTTATGCTTTTATCAAGATTTTGAACATCTCCAATGCAAATACTCAGATTCAGTCCTGTCTCTCTTGTCAGCACAACAAGGGGAATTAATTAAAGAGCTTTCTGTGGGCTCGTTACCCCACCAATTAACCATAAAAGTCTGATTTGAGTATTTACTACTCTATAATTAGTCAAACATAACAGGCAAGAAGTGGACTGGATAATAGAGAAATTCAGCTAGTGCGTATTCTTTGCCAATTGGACCTGTATCAGTGACAGGAGGAAAGACCAATGATAGTTCGCCAGACAGAACTTTCTGCCTCCGCCACTCCTATCACCATAGGTGGCTCAATCACTGCATATGTAGTCAGTCTACCCAACCACTTTTCGGGTGTGGCCATCTCCCTATCTTTTTAAAATATTTTTGGGGTTCCTGGGTCTCAGTCAGTTAAACATCTGACTCTTGATTTCAGCTTGGGTCCTGAGATTGAATCTTATTTGGGCTCCATGCTCAGCAGGGAGTCTGCTTGAGATTCTCCTCCTCTCTTTCTACCCCTCCCTCCCACTGCATTCTCTCTCTCTTTCTCTCAAATAAGTAAATCTTAAATATTTTTAATACTGTCATGTTGTTTCCAGTTGTCCTCTAGAAGGCAGGGATTACACATACATTAACTATCCAGTACTAATGAATTGAACCCACTTGTGGCAACATTATATTTGGAAACATGCTTTATTACAAACTACTACCCAACCTTTACTGCTGAAAATCATGTGATACCTGGCATTCTAACACAAATCATGAATAAGATGGTATTTCAGAACGAGCGATTTCCTTCCTTATTCTTGATTATCAGTCACATATCTGGGACATAACAGAGCCTATTTCCATGTTTGGATCCCTCTAAATTTCTCCATATTTTCTTTTCACTCAGTACTTTTACCTTAATATCAAAGTACTAGCTGTTTACCTTATCTCCATCTCAGCCTTCCCTCTTTATTTCATCCAGTCAACAATACATAATGTTCAAAAGATGTTTAAATACATTTCTTTCCTAGTGCTAACATATTCTCCCATTTTAATCTCTTATTTGCTCCACATCAGAAATAAAGAAATGTGGAAGTTCATGATCAAAGACTTAGTTATTGGTCATAGGGGAGAGTAAGGGATGAAACTTTGCATAAATATAAGGCTCCAACTCAAGAGTTGCATGTTATTCACTTGACACCAGGACCCATGAATTGTCTGAAGTACAGAACTGGTTTGTAATGTGTCTTTTATTGTTGAGAAAAGGATGTAGACAAATATAGTTTTAAGGTTCTATTCTCCTCTGGGGATAGGAGACTTCCCTCTTCTTGAGATAAATGAATATCCTTAGGGGCAAGGATCAAACAGAGAAAGGAGTCTTTTAAAAGTAATATCCTTTGCAAATTCACTTTCAATTTTTCCATTTCTTTAGGTTTTTATTCATTTATATTTCACTTAATAAGCATTTATTGAGACTCTACTTTATTCCAAGCTCAGTGAAAAATAATAGTTAATAGTGAATAAACCAGGTCCCAAATCGGAGATTTAAAAGAACAATTGAATAAATGGTAATTAATAAATAGCAAGTACTTAAGAGAAGAATACATACTACTGCTATGCTAATTTTCCCCTAAACTTTTAGCATCCATTGAGTATCTTTGCCTGAGTCCAGTATTACATTGGGGTATACAAAGTGTTGATTTTTCTACACTAATATTCCTTCTACATGTATTAGCCAGGTCTTGGTTAGCTATTGCTGTATTACAAACCATATCAAAACGGAATGGCTTAAAACAACTACTTTACTATCTGTTATGACTTTGTATATTGACAGGGATCCACCAGTGGGGGGGGGGGGTTCTTTAGTTTCACATGATATTAAGTATAGTCATGTAGGAGTTGGATTTAAGTGGGACTTCCAAGATGGCTGACTTTCATGGCTGTCAGTTAAAGTTAGCTGTTGGCTGGGAACTCAGCTGAGGCTTTTGATCAGTGTCCCAAAATTTAGCATCTCCTTGTGGGTTTGGATTCTCATTGCATGGTTACTGGGTTCTGAGAAGGAGCATGATCATGTCAGATTCAATTTTCTAAGAATAAGGAAATAGAAGCTTTCCTACCTTCTTAAAGTTTAGACCCAGAATTGTCACTATATCCCTTCTACCACGTGTAGCCAGCCCATATTCAATATCCTACCTCAAAGTGGAGAGAGTAAATAATTTCATCTTTAATCCATAACTGGCATCCTTCTATTAAATAAAGTAAAACCTATCTGTCCTTCTTTATCCTCTTTAGGTGGTGGGGAGGGAACATTACTATAAATTTATTCATATATTTTAATTCATTATGTTATAATCTGTTGCCATGATTAATTTGAGACTTTAATTATCCTCAATTTGATCAGCTAAAAACCCCTTCACACCAACTTCAGTAAGCACAATTTTTTTTGGTTTTTGTTTTTTGTTTTTTATTATAAGCACCTGCTCTTTTGACAAGACTTCATTAATATGTGATCCCTTTTTTGCTCCTGCATAAAAGGATGGCGCTTATTCTAGGCTCAACCTGTACTTTTCCTGAAATTAACAATTTCTCCAAGGAATTCTGATACTAAAAGGTGAGAAATGATATTTAGAAACAGGTGTGCTAATTGGTTTTGCAGTTTCATTCCTTCTTACTTTCTTATTTATTTGTTTGAGTGATAGAGAGAACATAAATGGGGGGTGGAGGGGAGAGGGAGAGGGAGAAGATGACTCTCTGCCAACTAAGGAGCTTGACACAGGGATGGATCCCAGACGTTGAGCCAAAGGCAGACACTTAACGGACTGAGCCACCCAGCCTCTCCCCTCCCTACTTTCTTTTAATCATGAGTCTCTACTAGTACTTCTAATCCAAATTCAAAAGCTCTGCCAGTCCTTATTTGTATTTCATTTCTGCAGTAGTGAGAAAATGGGTTCAGAAATATATTTGTAAAATAATGTTTTCCCAGTTGCTTTGTCCTACAGTGACCTACAATAAATACAAAACAATTTTACAATTACCAAGCCAAAATCACTATCAAGAAAACCTGCAAAATGAAGTCCAGAATTTTTCAGTAGTTATTTTTGTCCTGGGAACATATTCCACTAAGGAAGTAAAATCAGAACGTGTTTAATAGGTAACGGAATGAATTATTTTATCTGTATGGTTATATATCTTTTTGCTGGATGGCCTGACATTATGTACTTCCTGATACGTTGCCATAAAAAGTAAGTAACATCACCTTTGCAGACTTTAGAATTCTTTTTTTTAATTTGAACTTAATCATGAGAAAGAAGAAAATTCCAGAATAGGGAAGCTTTCAAGGGAATCCCTCAAATTATTCTACCTCATAAAGAACAAAAGGAGGCAGTAAGAAGGCTCTTATTCCCCTGAGATGGGGAATGCAGTGCATAATCCTTGATTGGACCTTGGGTTTGAAAAATAGTTATAAAATATATTTGGGAAGTAGCTGTAGGAGTTTAACAATGAATTACACCTTTAATGATAGTATTAAATTACTGTTACTTTCTCATCTATGGCAATGATGTTTTATGTAGAATTCTCTTACTCGGGATCTAAAACAAAATGAAATTTCACAACATCTGTTACATTTTTAGATAGTCTGAGCTAAGCGGAAGTGTTTGTGTCTCTAAGTATCATACACATACACGCACATACACATATATATATTCGCAGACTATAAATGATGACTCCAGAACTAAAATATTAAAATATGGAACTGTAATAGCACAAGCTTAAGAAGTTTGCTACAGGGGCGCCTGGGTGCCTCAATCAGTTAAGCGTCTGCCTTTGGATCAGATCATGATCCTGGGGTCCTGGAACTGAGCCCCACATTGGGCTTACCTGCTCAGCAAAAAGCCTGCTTCTCCATCTTCTTCCTCTGCTACTCCCTCTGCTTGCTCTCTCCTTCTTTGTCAAATAAATAAAATCTAATTGTCAAATAAATAAAATCTAATTTTAAAAAAAATTTCTACAGCTTTGGACACTGTAAATCAGTATTTCACTAAAATGGGTCAGCACGCCAGCTGCCCACATACATTGTGTTCAGTGTGGATATGCAGATCCCATGCCAGATAATGTGTGGACACGGGCCCTGGAATTTATATTTTGTCAAATGACCTAAATGCTCTTTATGAATATCAAAATATCCAGAATAGTAGTAGTGAGGACAGATTGGCTATTTAATAAATTACAACTGGATTAATTAAACTAAAGCTGTGAATCAAGTGAGGCACTCCCTTGACAAATTTAATGGTTCCCTTTGGAATAAAGAAAAGCACTAGAATCTTAAGCCGAGAAATTTAAGATTCTGGTCATCTCTTTCCAATTTTATGTCATTTGTCTCTACCCGTGCACTACCTACAACCTCCCTAATACTCCACTTTTGGTTAAGCACATTACCTTTCAGTAATACCAACGACTCGTTGCTATGGTAGCCCATTTGGAAGTTTTTTCTTTTGTGACTTTGTTCTGATTTTCACTTCCCTATGCAACACTTTTGCGCAGCACCAACTCCCACCCTCAACCCCAGGCTGTCTAAATCTACCCTGAATTTCAGAACTCCTTGAAGATTTTATTTGAGAGAGAGAGAATACATGAGCAGGCAGAGGGAGAAACAGACTCCCCACTAAGCTAGGACACGCCCCCCAATGTGGGGCTTGATCCTGGACTCTGGGATCATGACCTGAGCGGAGGCAGTGTCTTAACTCATTGAGCCACCCATGTTTTAGCTGTTTAAATCTCAGCTCATTCTAATACTCCTACTCTATATCGATCAGCACTTTGTCCTTCTACTAAAGCACATATGCCTTGTATGAAAATCACTTATGGTATGCACCTGTATGAATATGTATCTGTGTAAGTCCCTAAGGATTAGTCTAGGATTCTAAATTCCCAGCTTATCTAACAAGTCATTTTATTTATGGCAAATGTTTAACACTTGCTTGTTGGACTATAATAAAAATGTCTAATGTTTTCCTATCTTTTATATACCATTATACTAAGCCTTGCAATTCACTACAAAAATTTAAAGGGCTTCTTAAGAGGTACCTATCCTTTTGCTTTTCATAATGAGTAAGTGACTAGTTTGTAACAAATATTATTTATTGTGATATAGTCATTACTTCTACTATAAGCTACCAGGACCTTGGTTTTTCACTAAGAATGAAGTAGGGTACCATTGTAGACCTTAGGATAGGAGAAGGACATGATTTATATTTTAAAAGGATCACTCTGGCTTTTCAGTTGAGACCAGACTGAAGACTGTTTCTTCTAAGAGGAAACAAGGGACTAAGCAAAGACAGCAAAGGAGACTAAGACAAAGCAAGGGCTGATATAAGGAAACCATTAGGGAACCCAGGATTAAGATGATGGTTTTGAACCTGGAGTATTTTAAGTGTTTGTGTTCAGAATGTGCTTTGAAGGTAGCACCAATAGGATTTCTTGGTGAATTGGGTGTGGTGCATGTAACAAAGAAAGCAGTCAATTTAAAGATTTTGAACTAGGGGTGCGTGGGTGGCTCAGTCAGTTAAGCATCTGCCTTTGACACAGTTTATAATCTAACGATCCTGGGATGGAGCCCTGCATCAGCCATCTTGCTCAGTGAGGAGTGTGCTTCTCTCCAACCCTCCCCCCTGTTTATGCTTTCTCTGTGTTTTTTCTGTCTGAAATAATAAAATCTTTTTGAAAAAATAAGGATTTTTTTTTTAAAAGATTTTATTTATTTAACAGAGAGAAACACAGACAGAGAGGGAACACAAGCAGGGGGAGCGAGAGAGGGAGAAGCAGGCTTCCCGCGGAGCAGGAAGCCCGATGTGGGACTCGATCCCGGGTCTCCGGGATCCTGACCTGAGCCAAAAGCAGTCTTCCAACCAACTGAGCCACTCAGGTGCCCTGAAAAAATAAGCATTTTTGAACTAGATAACTGAGTGATGGACTGGCCATCAGTTGAAGAAGAAAAAACAGTAGATGTAACAAGTTTGTGTTTGAGAGAGGAGATACCCCAGAATTCAGTTTGACATGGTAAATTAGACATATTTAAGGAGATCCTTGAATATATGTGTATAGAGTTTAAAATAGAGGCTTTGACTGGAGATAAATTTGGAAGTCAGGGAGGGAAGGTGGGTACAGAGGAAGAACTGCAAAAGGGACTAAGAAGGAGCAACCATGAGTGATGTAGGGGAATATGGCATCTGGAGGCCAAGTGAGAACAGTGCAGTAAGGAAGGAGAAGTGGTCCACCACGATGAATTCTGCTCACAGGACATTTGAGATGAGGACTGGTACTGGCCATACAGATACAGAGAACTGGTGACTTGGGAAAGCAGTTCTGAACTAGTACTGGAAATAAAAGCCTAACAGAAAAGTGTTTAGAAGGGGCACCTGAGTGGCTCAGTTGGTTAAGTGTCAGCCTTCGCCTCAGGGACCTTCAGCCCTGGGATCAAGTCCCAAGTGGGGCTCTCTGCTCAGCAGGGAGTCTGCTTCTCCCTCTGCTTCCCCCCTCCCTTGTGCATTCTCTCTCTCTCAAATAAATAAATAAAATCTTAAAAAAACAGAAAACAAAAGGTGTTTTATTCTGTTATGCTACCCTTAAAAAAAAAAATGTTTAAAGGAAAACAATAGGAAATTGAGATATTGGATCCTTTGAAGAATTTTGCTCCACACAGCAGAACATAGAAATGAGGTGACAGATGGCAGGGGATGTAAAAATAAGAAGTTTTCACTTTACTTGGGAATTTCTTAAAAGTGGGAGAATTATATACCAAAAGGAACGCCCCTTTCTAGTAGAGAGAAACAACGTGAGAGAAGTGGAGGACTTCTAGTGGGAAGAGCCGGGCTCCAGTGCATTGGTGGGAGGCTGGTTTTAGGTGAGAAGAGGTATGGCTCCTCTTGGTTAATAGGCAGTACTACAGATTAAATGTCTGTGTCCTCTCAAAATTCCTATGTTGAAGTCCTAATCCCTAATGTCATGGTATTTGGAGGTAGGGTCTTTGGGAAGTAATTAGATTATGAGTATACACTGCCCAGGATGAGAACTACTCTCTCTCTCTCTCTCTGCCATGTGAGGATACAAGACTTCCCTCTGCAAAGTAGGAAAAAAAATTTTCACCAGCAAAAAAAAGCATCCAGTACCTTGATCTTGCACTTCCCAGCCTCCAGAAGGGTGAGAAATAAGTTTCTGTTGTTTAAACCTCCTGGTCAGTAGGGTTATACAGCAGCCCCAGCTAAGACAGGCAGAAGACAGAGTCATGATGCAACCATTGGAGAAAGGGTAAAAGGACAGTCACCAGGGGTAGAAGAGCAACACTGGAATCTGCAAATAGTAAGGGATTTAGCCGAAAGACCTGAGTCAGTCTTGAGAAAATTCTGGTCCAGGGGCTGAATTTAGGAGTTAAAGCTTCAGAGTTCTCTAGAGTCTTCGATCTGCAAAGCTCTACAGCTCTGTTGCTCTAACAGCCTCCAGAGTGTTTCTGATGGCTTAAATGTAAAAGAGCTTTTTTACATTAGAGCTTTAAAGGGCATCTGTTGGTATCTACTGTTTTCTAAGAATCTAGAAACAATCTAGAAACCTGTAGATTAGACACTAGGCTCCAGGTCTTTTGTTCTCTCTAAAACTAATTTTCACAGGTGAGTGGTGGGAGAACCTTCACCCCTGAAGCACCAATTGTGATATAAACAGCAAGATGAACAATGAACCAGAGCAAACTTTGAAGAAGACACAGCCTGGCTATTAACTAGGGGAGGCAGAACTCAGTTGCACTCTTTCAGATAATAAATGGTCTCTGAGCTCATCTCTCTCACTGATAAAGTATTGGACAAAGATTCAATTACAAATTGGATTTCATATAACAAATGGGTAAATGATAGCATGGATTCAGAGACAGCAAAGAGTAAGCAATTTCTGTTGAGGCATGAGTTGAGACTCAGCCAGAAGGCAGGTTCAACAAGTAAGAAAGATGTTTCAGGGCTTCTGGGGTGTCATTTGAAGTTCTTTAAGTTTTACCAAGCTCAGCAGCATTAATTAAACTTAATTAAAATTAGCACACTAAAAATGAAATGCTTGCAGTTTGAAGGGTAATTTTGTTTTTTAAAAAAATTAAATATCCCTATACAGAGTGATCTCCTACTGTAACTTACCCTGAAGAACTTTCTCTGCAGTTACCACCGCAGTAAATGCTATTGTAAAATAAATGTCCATTGAGAACACCTGCACTGACACACATTTCTTAAGTCATATTAAGAAATGCTTGACCAATTTAAGTTCTTAAGAAAGGGGAAATAAATAAAATCGGGGCTCAAGACCAGAGGTGAAATCCCTAGCTCTGAGATGTATTTAGGCTATCATTTGGAACACATAATTTAATTTTTCTAACCCTTGGTGTCTGCTCCACAAGGATAATAATTCCTGCCCTTGCATTGTTATTTTCAAGGGTTAATAAGGTAAAGTATATAAATCACCTAACATTGTGTAGGACGCTATAGATATTTAACAGGTATTTTTTAAATGTCTATAGTGGAAAATCTGAGAGGTATAACTATTATGTAAGAGACTGACAAGCAAGAAGGTTGTGGGAGTTTCCTGATTTTATGTATTTAAATGTGTGCACTACTGGTAGCTGCCTCTACTCCAGTACCTAATATTTTCCTCAAGCTTGGGTTAAACCCCACCTTCCCTAGTCCTCAGAATTACTGCCAGAATTACTCTAATTCAAAGCCTCCAACTATTTAAAAAACAAACAAACAAACAAACCCCACCAACCATCTTTAAGAATGGTGGGCACTGAGGCAAACATGTTATTTGGAGGGGGGTTTGTTTAGGAACACGGATGAATAAGTCATGTGGGAGAGAAAGAACAGACAGTATTTTATGGTTCCGTGCCTGAATTTTCTCAGCAGGAAATCACTTTGCCTGGGTAACTGCATTGCTTGCTGTGAAACAGCATTCGGTATTACGGAAGATACTATTTCTCTTTTATGCCACAACATCCAAAGTCTTGTCATATTAATTAATAACTCTGACTACATTAGCTGGAATAAAACTGGTAGCCAAAAAAAAGAGGGGCACATAATGACCAGGGTCTCCCTTCCAGAGGATAAAAGATCCACCCAGCTGTGAAATACAAACCAGTGGCCCACTCTGTTCTTGCTACTCTCATTCTCAGGAATATTAGCATCAGTTTTGTGACACAGTGTTCTGCAGGGTACTTTGATTACCAAGTCAGAAAACATGCTGGAAAAGTGAGCCCAAAGCCTGTCTTGCCCTTCCCAACTATGTTCAAATCCTCACTGGTCAAATTCATTGTTGGAATTGAGAATTTCCAGGAGAAATAGTAAAGTATGAATTCACCTCTGTTCACACATAATGCTCTTGAATGTAGTTTGGGAGAAGGGTCAGCACCCCCTTGGCAGAAACAAGGAATCAAAAACAAAACAAAACAAAACAAAACAAAAAAACATTTGACTGAGAGATTCCCATTTAGACATTGCATGTCTTTCCTAGGGCTGCTTCTATACAAATTGTCACAGACTGAGTGACTTAAAAATAGCAAAAATTGGGCGCCTGGGTGGCTCAGTGGTTTAAAGCCTCTGCTTTCAGCTCAGGTCATGATCTCAGGGTCCTGGAATCAAGGCCCGCGTTGGGCTCTCTGCTCAGCAGGGAGCCTGTTCCCTCTGCTCTGTCTCTGCCTGCCTCTCTGCCTACTTGTGATCTGTCAAATAAATAAATAAAATCTTAAAAAAAAAATAGCATAAATTTAGGGCACCTGAGGTGGCTCAGTCAGTTAAGCATCCAACTCTTAGTTTCAGCTCAGGTCATGATTTCTGGGTTCTGGGTTACAGCCCCATGTCAGGCTCCATGTTCAGTGCGGAGTCTGCTCATCCTTCTCCCTCTGCTCCTCCCTGTGGGCTCTCTCTCAAATAAATAAAATCTTAAAAACCCACAAATTTATTCTCTCACCATTGTGGTGGCAAGAGAATCTACAACCCTAGTAGGGTTCCTTCCAAAGGTTCTAGTAAAGAACCCTTCGTTGGCTCTTCCAGCTCCTGGTGATTATAATCACTGGGGCTCTGTCTTCACAAGCCCTTCTCCCTCTGTGTCTCTCTTCTAAGGCCACATTTCATTGAATTCAGGGCCCATCTGATGAATCCAGGATGATCTCAAGATCTTTAATCACATCTGCAAAGACCCTATTTCCAAATAAGGTTGCGTTCACAGTATCAGGGTTTAGAATTTGGACACAACTTTTTGGAGGCACTATTCAACACATTACAGACATTCAAATTTTCTTGGCTGGGGTGCAACAGAAGTGAATTCATTTACTGACCAGAAGGATCTATGAACAGATTTTAGACACCTTAGAACTAGGATGGCTCAACATGAACCACCTCCTCCTCCACCCACATGGGACAGTGGTTTAGTCAAAAAACTTTTCATTCCCTTTGAATACAGCAAACCCGCTACAGCGTAAGCCGGAAGCAGCTATGAGCAACTTTGCTTTCTATTTGCCCCTTTATTCCTTTCTCTACCATCCAAAGGGAAGTGTCTTTTAAACTGATACACCATCACTTCCTTCCCTAATTTCAGAATTATATCAATTGTACATCCTCATCCTTATTAGTGATTGTGCGATGCTTATAGCCCAGCTCAAGTGAAGTATTTTTTTTCCCAAAATCACCACGCATTTTGAAAAAAATGTATATATTATGTAATGCGTAGCTGATAAAAGTCACTGCCTACATTGAAATCAGAAGCAACCTCTAAAAAAGTTGCTGTTTGGCTGGAATAAAGAAACAGCAAAGTGTTGTGAAAATATCACAGACCTAGAGTCAGGCATTTCTGGATCCAAATCTAATGCTTTTCTACAAATTACCTCATAATCCTAGATATGATTCTCTTCCCTACTAATTCATTTATTTTCTCATTTATAAAATGAAGTCATTAATACTTCATAGTGTTATTGTGAAGGTTATAAAAAAAATGTATCTGGCATAGAGCAGATTATATAGCTGTAACTGTCCTAGAGGATTCTTTTCAAGTTCTATATAATAGCTGCCATTGAAATTATCATTCCTGTCTGAAAATCTAAATTTTAAGCTGTTCTCAAAAACCAATAGAAGTATTAGTAAAGGCCACTCTTCTTCTTGGCATTTCTATAGTTTTGCCAATTTGGAGACATAGGTACGGGACAGAATATCCACCTGTCATTTTCACTTGCTAGCACTGGATTCTTGGACCACCACCCAGGACGTTCTAGATTTGAGGGAGGTCTCCCTACAAGGTGCTCAAGGTCAATCTACACTCTCAGATTCTCTGTCATTCTCATTGTTCATGACAAGTGAACTGACCTCTTCAATGCCTCACACATAGGGCCAGTGAAACAACTTCTCCATTGTGACATCTTCTTTTTGTTTTACAGTTGATCAGAATCAACCTCATAATTAAAAGTTGTTTCACCCACTAGATAACACTTGGCCTAACTACTTGAGAAATCTTTTATTATTGCCATTATTGATGTTTTGAGATAAATAAATGAAAATATCTTTCAAATAATTGGGCATTTGGTGTCAGTGAGGGAATTGGGTTAAAAAATTGACAATATGGCTTACTTTAAAAATCAGAAGTGGACAGAAAGCTCATATCTATAGTTGTAGACTTTTCATAATAATTTTATCACAGGGATTGGGCCTAGGGCTTGCCCTGGGAAGAGCCATAATTGGAGGTAGACTCAATCACTTAGAAGATAGACCCTTGAGGGAGCAAAGAAGAGTCAAAACCAATGAATCAGGACAAAGGGCAATTACATGCCCACAGACTCAAGGAGTGCGCTAGCTCACATATGACTTGCCATGGTAGGTGACCTGCACAGAGAAGAATGTAATATTTGCACTCAGACATGTCTACAGAATGGGGCAGATATTAAGGAGGAAAAAGGAAAAATCTACTACTGATTAGGGGAGTATATCCAGTCCAAAAGAAAGAGTACCCTGTTCAGAGACTCCAGAAATGAGCAACAAGAGACCGCTTCGCCAAAGGATGGCACCAGAGATGATCAAAAGGGATACTGAAATCACAGCAGACAAAAACACAGATAGGGGCATTGCTCTAGATCAGGAAAAATAGGGGAGGATGGATATGAATCAGAATCTAGTACAGGTAAGAATACTGCTTTCAAGAAGTAATGAGCTAACTATTTGCTCAACTATTCAATGTAACTCTGCCATTTACCATGCTCCCACTATCTACCTACCCTGAATGGCTCAGCAGCTAGGATGATCCCTCAGGGCTGCATAGAGCCTGGAAGCCGCTTCTATATGTTGAAATAGAAGCAAAATGTGAAGAGGGTCTACCTCTACCTTGATTACTGTTTTAGAGGGGAAGAGTCAGACATTCATAAAAGTGCCTAATATATCATGAGCCTTTAACAAAAACTTGTTTAGAGATGGCATTCTCGGGCACCTGGGTGGCTCAGTGGGTTAAAGCCTCTGCCTTTGGCTCAGGTCATGATCACAGGGTCCTGGGATCGAGGCCTGCGTCGGGCTCTCTGCTCTGCAGGGAGCCTGTTCCCTCTGCTCTGTCTCTGCCTGCCTCTCTGCCTACTTGTGATATCTCTCTCTCTCTCTCTCTCTCTCTCTCTCTCTCTCTCTCTCTGTCAAATAAATAAATAAATAAATCTTAAAAAAAAAAGAAAAAAAGATGGCATTCTCCACAATGTACTCAGACATTGGCCTGTGGTCAGGTGACCACAGAAATGAATTATTTACATCTATTGCCACGTGAAACTACCTTCCACTGTAGGTAATTCAATACTGTATTGCCTCACTTCTTAGAACCAAATGCCCAACACCAGGTGAAATTTGGTTCAAGAAGAGGAAGAAAAACGTAACCAGTGGAAGGACAGTTGGTCAAAAATACGCAGGATGACTCTTGGTGTATGTGGATCAAGAACAGGAGCAAAGGGACGCCTGGGTGACTAGTTAACTGTCTGACTCGAAATTCCAGCTCAGATCATGATTTTCATGGGTCGTGAGATCAAGCCCCACATCTACTCTCTTTCCCTCTGCCTCCCTTCCACCACTCATGCAATCTCTAAAATCAATCACTCAAATCAATCTTTAAAAAAATAAAGAATTTCTAAAATTCTCTGTGGAATGCCCAAGAAAGGGAAGCATACTTGTTATGCTTCAGAATTTTTTTTTCTTACAAATTTAGTTCACAGAGTAAGGGAGAGAGAAGGGGTGTGTGGGGAGGGAGACTGACTGCTTATGGATGGGACAGGCAACATGCATCCTATGAAGCAGGGGCTGTCATAGAAGTCTATGAGCAAGTATCGGCGCATAGCCAAAGAGGTCTGGGGAGCAAAAGATTTTTGCACTGCCGTCCCTAGTCTTGCTCTCACAGCAAATTATCTCAACTATCTAGGACCCAGTTTCCTCATCTGTAAACCAAAAAGGCTGAACTAGATAATCTTTAAGTTACAGCATTGATTTGCTGGCACTCAATGGATATCCTTTCAAGATGTGGCCTCCTCCCTGCTAAACTCTTCATTTATTCAGCTCTGGTCTGATCATGCTCGGCTCGCTTTCCATGGGGAGTCTGTCTTCAGAAAGATGATTATTCTACATGCATCCATCTGAAGCTTATTTCTGCAGTGAGCATCTGTTTCCACTCAGGTAAGGGACTGCGATGGATCTGTTCTCAGAGATGTGTGGGTCCACGTACCATGTGTGTCAGGCAGGGGAGAATCAACTGGAAAGACTGAAATGCTTGAAAAATCATTAAATACCCCTCAGAAACCTCCAGAAACAGAAAAAGAGAAGGCAGACTCGAGTACTTGTCAATCGGGCAAAATGTGAATCTAAAGAGATTGCTGCAAAGGAGAAGAAAGCAAGCTCTGGTCTGTGTTCCATCTCCCCCAGAATGAGCTCATCAGCTGGAGGGGAGAATCAAGAGGCAGACTGCACAGAGTTCAGGCTGAGCGTTAGAGGGAAAATTGGATTCTGTAGTGGAAGAAACGGTGACTTTGAAGGGTCAACATCAACATTTAGTGATGAATATAGCTTGGTGCAACTGAGATTTTAAAAGTACTCAGAAAACCAAGAGTTCAGGATTCAAGTAAACACTGTTTCAGGGCTTCTGAAGAATTGGCCAGGCTGGAGTAAGCATCTGGCTCCTAGAAGATGGGGAGAAGAAATTCAAATAACCAAAAAGTATCATTAAGTATGAAAGCACTATATTAATAATAGCGTACTGAAGAATATAATCAAGGGTTATAGACTGGAAATTAGAAAGGATCCAAAGATGACTTGTGAATGTGTGGGGAACATACCCAGATGGAGGAAGTCCCCATTCCCTGAGACAGAGGACCCAGGAAGATGATTTGTTAGGGAACTCAGAAGGCAGGTGGGGAAAATAACTGGTTCAGTCTGGGACATGTTCATTTTGATGGACCCCTGCAACATCCTAGAGTATCAGTCAAGTAGACTATTGACAGCTCAAAGCCAATGTCTAACTTGACATATGTCTTTCTTCTTAGGGGGCGAAACACCATCTAAAAGGACAGCACTGAGTAAGAGAGGAGAGGGCATAGGAGAAAAGCTTAAGGAATTCGTCATTTAATTGTTGCGCAGATGAGGACAAATCTGCAAAGAAGACAGATATGCAGCCAGAGAAGCAGAGTAATGAAACAGAGCAGTGTAGCATCATGGAAGTCAAGGAAATAAGTGGTTTTATTTGTTCTTTTGTTTATATATTTTTTTAAGATTTTATTTATTTGACGGAGAAAAAAAAGAGCAGAAGCAGGCTCCCTGCTGAGCAAGGAGCCCGATGCAGGGCTCCATCCCAGGACCCTGAGATCATGACCTGAGCTGAAGGCAGATGCTTAACCAACTGAACCACCCAGGCTCCCCAAGAAAATAAGTGTTTTAAGAAGACAGAATCTAACACTGTCAGAAGCTACGGAAAGATCAAGTAAGGTGAGGCCTGAAATTAGTAGGTTAAAGGAGACTGATGGTGTAGAAGTCATGAATGGCAGAGTGAGAGCTGTCTCTGCTGGGGTGATGAGGGTAGATGTCAGGCCACGTGGGGCTGAGGATTAAATCAGAGGTGAAGGAAGGGTGTTTTAAAATATAATATAGGGAAGGGGAGAGATAAGGTGGCAACTGAAAAGGAATATGAATTTGAGAGTTTTACTATTACAATTATTGTACATTTAAAGCCTCCTGGGTATTTTTAAATCTTTATTTGGGTGAACTACATTTGACATATAGTATTATGTAAATTTCAGGTGTGTAACATGTTAATGTGATGCATTTATATATTATAATATGACTGCTGTTACAGTGACCCAGTCATTCGTACCTCTGCCTGGTCACAGGGAGATCCTTTCTCTTTAGTGCTTGGAACCATTGGAGATAGTATTCAGAAGCTGATAAGGAAGATACAGATTATAGGAAGTGATTGAAGAAGTGTCTGAATACACAAGAGAGAATAATTTAAGGGATATGTTAGCATTTAAAATTTTAGATGTAAGGGGCACCCAAGTGGCTCAGTTGGCTGGGCAACTGCCTTCAGCTCAGGTCATGATCCCAGGGTCCTGACATTAAGTCCCTCATTGGGCTCCCTGCTTCTCCCCCTCCCCCTGCTCATGCTCTCTTACTCATTCTCTCTCTTTCAACTAAATAAATAGAATCTTTTTTTAAAAATTTAGATTTAAGTTGGCTATGACCATGCCATGAGACATAGCCAGCAAAAATAAATAACAAACAAGCAAAAAAAAAAAAGGAGGGAAGAAGAGGTATTTTTATAGGTGTTTAGGGTAAGTATGAGAGCTCTACTTGGCTTCCAAACTCCTCAGACCATCTGTGACAGGCAGGCTTGTAGGGTGGTTTTTATGGGAGTGATTTCTGGACTCAAACTGCTTGGTTTAAATCCCAGCTTTGCCACCTACCAGCTTTGTGATTTAAGCCAAACTACAGAATCCCTCCAAACCAGAGGTCACCTCACCAGTACAATGGGAAGTTATAATAGCTGTGCTATAAACACACCCACACACCCACACAGACACACACACACCATAAATTCTGTATACACACACACATATTTTTACTTTGGAAAAGTAACCAGTAATATAATAAGCTCTTCTATAAAAGAGTATTAGAAATTATGATAGGAGTAATATTTTCCTAAAATTTTAGTAAGACAATTCTATGTGACTATATAAGAAGTCAGGTTGTTAGCTGATGTTTATTTTAGTCTGTGTTCTTTTCAGTCAGGTTTTTCCTGACCACATCTGGAAAACAGAGGCAGTTATGGCTACCCTCCACATTCCACACTTGAATGCCTCATTGAAGAATTTTAAGGAGGTCTTCCAGGAGCCCACTAAGCACACTGCACTATTTGTTTCATTTATTCTGTACATCTGTGCAGATTGTATACACTGTGCTAGGGCCTGTAACATAAAGATGGACATGATACAGTCCTTGCCCAGGAGTAGCTGAATGGGGGAGACACATCAACGAATTGTGGTAAAATAAAATAAGAACGATGCTGTGGGAATATCAAGAACCGAGGACACCAAATGAAGAGAGTGGGCCATGTATTGTAGTTTCCCTGTTGGACAAGTCAGGACTACAGCATAGTGCTCAGATCCTGAGATCTGCAGGATGGGGTAATGGTCTGCATGCTGTGAAGTATGGATCCAAGAGAGATCTGAAAGTAGAGTCAAAGTGTGAAGCTGGGATCAAGCCAAATAAACCAAAGCCAGATTTCTCAGTCTGGATTGTGCCCTAGAATGACCTGGGGAGACTTTAAAAAAATATGTCTGGGCCTTCCACCAGACGAATTAAATCAGAATTTCAGGGATGTGGAGTCGGACATCAGTATCAGTATTTAAAAAAACACTCTCTAGTCGGAATTCAGATGCAGGGAATTCAATAGAGAACCACTGCCCTGAAGGGTCAAGTCAAAGAAGGAGAGGGCATAGAAGTGGCGACAAGAACCGGACCCACCCTAGACGCTTGCTGTTCAACAAAGGTCCATGAACCAACAGTGCAGGCCCTGCCTGGGTGCTCACAGAAATGCAGAACCCTGAGCCTCACCCCATTAAAAATCTGCATTTTTACAGGTTTCTCTGTAAATCTTTCATATGCTAAAATTTGAGATTTTGGGGAAGTCACAGTCAACCCTCCTCCCTTACTGGTCTTTTTGCTTCTACTCTTGCTGCCCCGGAGCTTTTCCTACTGAGGCTGCACTGTGAGGATGAAGACAAGGCCATGTCTGAACTTGCCTTAATTGCTCTGAAAAGGCCCAAACCAGATACTTAGGACGTTGTCAACAACCGTTTGAAGCACCCTCAGGAAGCAGACCACGTGGAACTAGAAATGAAGGTGGGAAAATGACTCTGGACAAGCCCACCATACTCGGGAAGAACTGCCCTGTTTTGGCTACCTAAGACCAGGACTTGTATCTGCTTTAAAATCAAGGCAACAGTCTTGGCAATATGCACATTTGTAAAGAAAGTTCTATCCCCCACTCCTGCCTCCTAGGCCTTCTATTAAGATGACAAATTGTAATCCGCACTAGGGCAATCAAGAACATATCTGATAGTTTTCTGACTCAGTATCAGATCGGTGCTGAATTCCAATAATGAATGAACTTGGATGCTAAATTCCAGTGATGTACTTGGGTATTACAGGAGCAGAGCTTTCATCAGAGGATCTGAAACTGAGATGAAAACTCTCGTGAAAAATTGGGTCCCTGTCAACCAGACAAGAAAATGTCTTGGAAACAACTATTTTGGAGACTGGTGTTTAACACTGACCAAATTTTTCTAACTTCAAGACTATAACGGATCTATAAGTTATTGAATATTAAATCTGGAGTCACAGCAATAGAAATACCTATTTATTCTAAACCACAGAATTCAAATCTCTACTCCTTTCTATGTCTAAAATTGGAATTGGAACAGGACAATCAGAAAAGTCTAGAAAGCAGTGGCTAAAGCTGTGTTATGCATCAAATATGCATAGAAACATTATTTTAAGACATAATGCTTCTTTGTTGTTTAACTCAATCATCTATAAAACACTCAAATATATTTTCCTCATTTAATTCTTACAATGCCATACAGAGCTTAAATTATTTATCATCACACTCTGCTGCAGAACAATCTGGGAAAAGAACCTTCAAAAAGACATGGGGCTGCTGCCCAAGGTCACATAACAGTTTTGGTTCTATCCATATCCTTGCCAAATTTGCATCAAAGCCAAATCCTTTGACTCCAAATTCCAAACCCATTCCATTCCATTAAGCTCTCTCGTATGCTTTGATTGATCACATTCTTAACAATATGCAGCTTTTTTCTTATTGTCCAGAGTTCGAGGAAGAGCATCTGAGGCTCTCAACTGGTTCCTCCATTTGCCTCTGAGGAAGGAGTTTCCAGCTTTGTTCTCCTTATTTCCTTAAGAAGAAAAACAAGCTCTGCAATGTATAACTTCAGTTCCATTCAAAGGAAACTGGATTTTGTTTGTGGATTTTTTTTTTTTTAAGATTTTATTTATTTGACAGAGAGAAACACAGCCAGAGAAGGAACACAAGCAGCGGGAGTGAGAGAGGGAGAAGCAGGCTTCCCGCCGAGCAGGGAGCCCAATGTGGGACTCGATCCCCGGTCTCCAGGATCATGACCTGAGCCGAAGGCAGTTCTTAACCAACTGAGCCACCCAGGCGCCCGTTTGTGGATTTTTGATAGAGCCCCAGTGCCTTCTCAAGTCAAATTTATTCTAAAACAAATCAGAGTAGCTTTTTGTTCACAGTGATGAGCACTCTGTGAAGAGGATGTCTGTGTTGGTCCTGTGACAGACGTGAAGCAATTAGTCACCGGCGTGATTTGTGGTACTATTTTAGTCAAAAGCTATAAATACGTCGTTTCGTTTTTTCTTGTTGTTGTTATTGTTTGTTTGTTCTGGATTGAACTGAGCCCTGATTAGCATAGCAAAATCAGCTCATAAAATGAATGCCAACATTTAAGCAACAATTATAGAGATGCGATTAAAACTTAATGTTGGGGGATTTGTATATCCGTATAGGAGAACATATGCCCAGTAGCCAGGTGCACACATGGGAATGGCGGAAGAGGAATCCCTGAGATGAGCTACAGGAGAAAAGTCTATGCTGAGTGAAGATGACATCAGAGGGCACCTGTATCCTAATAGCAGAAATTGAGGCAAGAGCCAAATAATATGGATATATTTTAGTTTTAAATTTATACAAAGAATTAAAGGCCTTTTCAGATTTAGAAAAGACAATTAACATAATTACTCCATTTCTATCCAATTAAAAGAGCATCTGCTCTGTATTTGTATATGACTTTTTCCCCCCTACCTTTGGCCAAATCTTCACAACTTACACAAACTATTATGAAGTCTTCTTATTTTTCTTTTCTCTAATTTCTAATTAACTCCATATCCTGTATCTTTACAAACTTCCTAAAATTCTTTTTTGGAATCAGGTAGAAAATCAATTAATCATTCAATCACCCTTTTCTTTGAAAAAAATGTTTTTGGTCACTGGTTGTCTGATTTCCTTTGTTTCCAAAATACAAGGCCTTGGTATAGCTGTGGTCAGGGCATAAATGATGTGAGGACCTCAGAGAACCCAAGTGAATTCTATTGACAGAAAGGACCTAGATACCGCTTTATCTACCCTGAGTCCTGCTTCTTACTTTGAACATTTGGGGACAGAAACTTTATCTTGTCCCTCTACATATGCCTATCAACTATACTGGTTCAATATAGATCAATAAAATGTTGTAGAGTTTGTTTTTTTTTTAATTCAATGGAGAAATTACAGACAAAATGGTAAAAAGCCTATTGCATGGTACATGCACAAAGAACCTGTCCTTAGGACAATTTCTGTGAAACAGTGATGTGTAGGCTGAGTTTCTGGACACATCAGATTACAGAAATAACCTACATCCTGCAACTCTGGAATCCATATTAACCAATACTCTGAGGTGTCAAACTATTATTGAAATACCTGGAAATTTTAATAAAAATTCCACACAGCAATAAGGGGTAAGAAATACATCATCATCCTTGATTACAGCTGTTCCTCACTGAGCTAGACAGAAGTCCTAGTTCCTTTCCTTAACATTACAGCAGAGGAATTAAGTGCACAAGCCAGTGGACCCAGGTCTGAAATGAGAGTCTACCACTTACTAATGGCATTACCTTGGGGCAAGTCATCGGAACACTGAGACACATTTTCTTCATCTATAAACTAGAAGAAACAGTAGTGCCTACACCACAGAGTTGTAGTGTATTATAGGGGGAAACGCTTTGCAGAATGCCTCCACATAGCATTTATGCAATAAATATTAGCTAATTCTGGTTCTCTTCTCAGGGTGCTTGCTTACAAGTCTACCTAGTTAGGCCAACAGGAATTCATCTGAGAAGACTTTCCCTGCCCACACTCCCTAGCAGTGTAATTTCCCCTTTCCAGGATCATTCTTACTATCCCACAAAAGGTCTATAATATCTCTCACTTTAAAATACTCTCCCCAGCACCCTATTACTTCTCCTCTAGCTACCATCCTATTTCCCCACTCCCTAATTTGGTAAACTCCCAGACAAGGTAAAGTTACCAGTGTACACTTGTGGATTTCCCCTTTATCTTTTAACCCACTTCTATTTGGCCTCAACCCCCAGCACTCTGCCAAACCCGTTTGTCAAGCTCATTAATATCCTTCATTTTCCCAAACCCACTGGTCAATGCTCAGTCCTCCTTTTATTTGATGTCTTGGAAGAATCTGTAATTGTTGACTACTTTCTCTTTCTTAAAGCCCTTCTGTCATTGGGCTGCTGGGAAATCACTTTATTCTGGTGTTTTTCTTTTCTCATCAGCTGCTTCTCACTTTTCATTGCCAAAATATAAATTTTGTAAAATCTGGTCTTTCCCCCTATTTTCTCTACATAAGATCATCTAAGGAAGGAGTGTAGCTTAAATCTTAAAAAAACAAAACAAAACAAAAACAACAACCCTCTATTCCTGAGTTATCCATTAATACCAAGTGGCTCATCTCTACTTGGGATTTTAGGAGATTTATTAACTTCACATATCTTGATTTTATCCTGAACCTTCATTCATGCCCTTCTTAGTAGATAGCATCACTATTTACTGCCTTGTGTTCCTCTCCACCTTCTTTCTCAATCATCATCTTATTCTCTCAGTGCCACCCACATCGGCCATCTGACTGATCTCTAACCATACAACATAGATTGTTTCAGAGCCTTTATCATTGATGGTCTTTCTGCCTCCTTGAAATGATCTTTTCCTACAGAATTCACAAGTCTTACTTCTTTGTTTCAACACAAATATCACTTCCTGAGAGAGGTCTTTCCTGGTCACTTATTGTAGCATAGACCTCCCATTATTTTCTGTTCCCTAATCTTCTATTAATGTGTCACACTATTTTATCTTACCATTGCTTATAATCAAAGGATCCATTTATTCACTTGCTTATTGACTGTCTCACATCTAGAAGAATTTAAGCTCACTTAGAGCAAGGTCTTTCTTTCCTCACTGTGCCCCCAGTTTCTGCTTATAATAAATTCTCCAAAAGTACTTGTAAAATAGCTGAACTATAGAGATGGGACTCCATTAAGGAAGGATCTGATTCATACCTGGACCCTTGAAGGCCAAAATGTATATTCTATTCATCTAAAGACTTGCTATTTTCAGTTGCATCCTCAAAGCTCTTAGATACTACAAGAGTGCTGAATCTGAAAGCAAAAATACAAAAAGAGTAGCTCTGGCCTGTCATTTATAATCTAAACCCCCCAGGGAAAGTCACGGGAACTAGCAACTCAATTCCCCAAGTTGTAAAATGGTGATCCTAACACGTGCTATCACTAACCTAGAGAATTGTCAAACAAGAAAGGACGCCATCACTTACTATGCACCTACTATATATCAGGCTTTGTACACTCAGATATGTCTTCCATACATATTTCTCTTCTGAATTATTACAATGACTTTCTAACTCATTTCCCTGACTTCACCCAGGAAATCCATGGAAGATGGCCCTGGAGTAATTCTAAAAATGTAAATCAGATCCTATCACTGTCTCAATGACTAGGACACCCTCCTGCAGCTCTCTATTGACTAGATATAAAAGTCCAAATTCCTTGGAGTTACAAAAACAAACCTTTAAATTCTGGCCCCTCCCTCTTTCTCTTGTCTCATTTCCTAGAACTCTATTTCCCTCCATTCTACCATCTGAATTTCTTAAAATAGACTAGGGGACATTCATTTGTACGTAAATACAACAGACTATTTCTTACCATATGATCCTGTATTTGCTCTGTCCTCTGCCTGGATCTCCTCCCAACCTTTGACTGTCAAATTCCCATTTATTCTATAAAATTCCACAGACATGTAATCACCTGTATGAAGCCTTTACTAGAATATGCCCCAACTTCCAAAGGAGTCAACCACCTGTATTATTTCTACACTTTTTACATGCAGTCATCACCCCTAATACATTATAGTCACTAGGTTTTCTTTGGGTTTTGTTTTGTTTTGTTTTGTTTTGTTTTTTGTTTTGTTTTTTGGTTATCTTATATACTACAAGTTCCTTGAGGGCTATAATCAGTTCTTAATCACCTTTGTATCTACAGACAGTAAACATAGAGTAAATTCTCTAAGTGTTTGTTTAAAGAATGAGTGAATCACCTCACACAGTCCTATAACACTCGCTGTTAATAGGTATTGCTTTCCTCACACTCACCAAAGAACACTAAACAATGTAAGTACCGTCCAGACCAGGACATGTTGGAGCACAGAAAAGGAATCACTGACTTAGGGTCATCATACCTAAAAGGCGCTTCCCTGAGCCAGCATCCCTTGATCTCACTCACTGGTCTCCAGCCCTTGTGGCCTCCTATGTGCTCCTAGAGCACAGCAGGCCTGCTTCCAGACCACAGAAGCTGCATGCTCTTATTAATAAATGTTACCCAAGCAACCTTCCTTAACTGTTCTCTACAACAGCTTACATACTCCAACCCACCTCATTCTCCATCACCTAAACTTCCTTCATTTTTCTTCATAGACCCGATCACCATTGGCATCCTTGATTATTTTTATGTATTTTCTGTAGTAGGTGCCGAGAAGTTATCCATAGGTTCAACTGGCAGAGTGTGAACAGTTAGCCAGAAAAGGGATGTTACAACTAAATTAATGGAGAACTTTAAAAGCTTGACAGAGAGGTTGGAATACCATTTTGTTGAAAAAGTGGCAGAAGGAAAGCAAATGGGAACTAGGGTAATCTAGGGAGGGAAACGAAACAACAGATTTTGAACACAGAAACAAACTGAGGGACTTGGAGGGAGGGGGGTGGAGGGATGGGAGAGCCCGGTGGTGGGTACTGGGGGCACCTATTGCGTGGAGCACTGGGTGTGGGGAATGGGGAATGAATCTTGGAACACTGGGAAAAAAAATTTAGTAACAATAAAAAAAAAAAAAATCTAAAAAAAAAAAAAAAGAAAGAAAAAGAAAATGTAAAGGCTCTGAAGATTTTCTAACCAGGCAACTGATCTGATGGAAGGTCTGTGACAAGAAGATTAAGAGGATACGTGTGCCTCAGCAGAGGCCTGGTCCCCTCAACAGCCGAGTCCTAGGACTGTGCTCTCATTGTTTGGTGATTGACTTCAAGTACTGTTTAGGCCCTCGGAGTTCTCCAGTCTTGTAATTAGATATTCTGCATATCAAGAGTGATCTCGATAAGCCTGAGTTCATCACATCCTACAGCAACACCTAATGAGGACCCTAGATAGGGTACTTAAGACTCTTTCCAACGAAGGCAGCCCTGTAAAGCGGGATCAGATTCTCCAACCCTGGCTCCAATTAGTCCCCCCTTCCTTGTACCTGCCATACAATAAAGTGGTCGCAGAATGCCTTTGCGGCACAACCAGGCTAAATGAAGAACTAAGCCAGCAGTAACAGAACATCACAATATTTTAAAATAAAAAGACAAGAAAAGAGTCCAGAGTGACGGCAAGTTTTCAAACCCAAGTGATGGAAAGAGCAATGATTCTATTTGCATTAGTGGGAGAACCAGAGAAAAACTGATCATTTCATTTTAAAACATGTTGATTTTAAGACGTGACAGAAACTTCAGATAAAATATCTAGCACATATCTGGAAATGTAGGATTCAAGATTAGGAAATAAATCTGCATCTAGGACTCAGATCTGGGAATCATTTGCATTGATGTGTTATTTGAAGCTGAGAAAGCAAGTCAGATGAGCAAAAAATAAACTGAGGGAAAAAACATTTTAGCAAGTTTTTAGAGCCAATTTAAGCAGGATGATGAGGTAAACACATAAGTAGAAAAGGAAGGGTTGCTTTAATAACATGGCAGTGGTGGGTTTTCTGGGAAGATGCTAGAGTAGGAGGACCCTAAACTCACCTGCCCTAGTGTTATAGACAACTAGGTAGCACTAACATCAGTGTAAGTAACCCGGTAAACAAGGCCCTGGCAGAACAAACTCCACAGCTAATACAGAGAAAAGACCACATCAAAGAGGGTAGGAAAAGCAGAGATGTGGTGATCTAAATGGAGCTCCACAGGAGGAAGGACCTGAAGGTGCAGAGAGGGAAGAGAAACTGACCCCCACACCGAGGCACCCATACAGGAAAAGATGAACCCCCATAACATTTGGCCTTGAAAACCAGAGGGGCCAAATTTTAGGAGTTCTTACAACCAACAGGAATTAAAACTCAGAATTAAAAAAAAAAAAAAAATCAGTGGTTCCACTGAAGGAGAGCTTGTTGGGCAACGGGAAACTGAGCCCCTGCCCTTAAAAAGATAGCACAACACAAAGCCCACAGAGCTACAGTATAGAATCAACAGTTTGAAAAATGCCTGAGGCATACAGGAGAGAGTTATTTACTCACATCAGAGGGGTCCTAGAGGGACAGAGATCACTGGAAGACTCATCCAGAAAGAAAGGAGCTGGCAGAAGCCATTCCCCTCCGCCACCCCCCAGCATAAGTATATGGCCCCCCCTGGGAACCAGCATGCCCTGACACTTGCCACCTAACTTGCTACCACCACTGCCCCGACCCTGCCCCCTCCAGCCAGGCCCGCCTCAGTCCCTGTGCTGCAGGCCCTGCTGGCCGAGGACTGGCTGTGCAAATCGCACAAACACTGCAGGTCCCGCCTCCACACACACTGGAGAACTTCCTCTCAAATATGCTTTGGGCTGGACTCCATCCAACGCGGAACCACTGGGCTGGCAAGGGGCAGGCAGCCCCAGCAGGAGCCAGCACCGCTCCAAAGAGACTCCTTTCCTGGGGAGAGGGAAAGATAACCACACAAGCCCATCAGCCTTCTCCCAGCAGTGGGCTAGGGGCCAACAACTGGTCTGCCTGCAAGCCTGCCCACCAACGAAAGCTTCTTAGGGGACAATACAGCGAAAGTGCACTTTAGTTTGGTACTACTGCACCTCGCAGACACCTGATCTGACTCCACTCAAGCCCGAGGCAGCCCCACATTGGCCCACTAGACAGCCCAGGGGCCAAGCACTGCCCACAGCAGGCAGAGTGAGCTACTGCAGATAACTGGACTGAAGGAAAGAGCAGTCTGGCCACCAACAGCGAGGCATATGTGGCACAATGGGAGATCCCTCTGAAATGCCAAGTTCCAGTGAAAAGGAGACACTGCACTGCAGGATGACACAGGACCTCTTTTTCATAAGGCCACTACTTTCAGAAGCAGGCCATAGAGCTGACTTTCTTAACCCAGAGAAACAAAGAGGGCCACACAAAATGAGGAGAGAGAAGAATATATCCCAAGTAAAAAAAGAAGACCCAACCACAGTAAGAGAGCTAAGCAAAACAGAGAAGAGTAATCTGTATGATGAAAAAATTAATGATTATAAACATATTGGAGGGCTCCTGGGTGGCTCAGTGGGTTAAACCCTCTGCCTTCAGCTCAGGTCATGATCTCAGGGTCCTGGGATCGAGGCCCACGTTGGGCTCTCTGCTCAGCGGGGAGCCTGCTTCCTCCTCTCTCTCTCTGCCTACCTCTCTGCCTACTTGTGATCTCTCTGTCAAATAAATAAAAATCTTAAAAAAAAAAGATACTGGAGTTGAGAAGAGAGTGGAGGTCATCAGTGAGACCCTTAACAAAGAGAAAAAGAACCAATCAGAGATGAAGAACACAATAAATGAAATTTAAGATATACTAGGTGGAATAAATAATAGAAGAAGAAAAATAAAACCAAGACCTGGAAGACAGAGTAATGAAAAGTAATCAAGCTAAGCCAGTAAAAGGAAAAAAACATATGCAAAGAGGCACCTGGGTGGCTCAGTTGGTTAAGTGTATGCCTCTGGATTTTGGCTCAGGTCTGGATCTCAGTGTCCTGACACTGAGCCCAGTGTAGGGCTCTGCATTTAGTGTGGGGGGTGGAGGTGGTGAGAGGGCACTGCTTCCTCCTCCTTTTCCCTCTACCCCTCCCCCTACTTACACTCTATAGTTTAAATAAATAAATCTTAAACAAAAAAAGAAAACCAAAAAACAGCCAACATCACACTCAGTGGTGAAAAACTGACAGCTTTTTCCCTAAGGTCAGGATCAAGATAAGGATCCCTAGTCTCACCACTTTTATTTAACATACTGTCAGAAGTCCTACCCACAGCAATCAGTAAAGAGAAAGAAATAAAAGGCAACCAAATTGATAAGGAGGTGCTAAAGCTTTTACTGTTTGCAGATGACATGATACGATATGTAGAAAACCCTAAAGACTACAAAAAACTTACTAAAACTGACAAATGAAGGATGCTTGGGTGGCTCAGTTGGTTAAGCATCTGCCTTCAACTCAGGCCATGGTCTAAGGGACCTGGGATTGAGCACCATGTTGGGTTCCCTGCTCAGTGGGGAGTCTGCTCCTGTCCCTGCTTGTGCTTTGTCTATGTCAAATAAATAAATAAAATCCTTTTATTTGACAGAGAGAAACACAGCCAGAGAGGGAACACAAGCAGGGGGACTGAGAGAGGGAGAAGCAGGCCTCCCGCTGAGCAGGGAGCCCAACGCGGGGCTCGATCCCGGGTCTCCAAGATCATGACCTGAGCCGAAGGCAGTCGCCTAACCAACTGAGCCACCCAGGCGCCCCTAAATAAATAAAATCTTTTAAAAAAATGACCAAAAAAATGACAAATAAATTCGGTAAGGTCACAGGATACAAAGTCAATGTACAGAAAGCCACTTCATTTCTATACACTAATAATGAAGCAGCAGAAAGAGAAAGTGGTGGTAAGGACATGGAGAAAAGAAACCCTCATGCAATGTTAGAAATGCAAAGTGATGTAGCCACTGTGGAAAACAGGATGGAGGTTCCTCAAAAAAATTAAAACTAGAACTACCTATGATCTAGTAATCCCACTACTGGGTATTCACCTAAAGAATATGAAAACACGGATTCAAAAGGATATATGCACCTCTCTGCTTACTGCGGCCCTGTCTGCAACAACCAAATCACAGAAGCAGCCCAAATGTCCAAGGACAGATGGATGAATGAAGAAGATGGGTGTGTATATATACACACACAATGGAATGTTACTCTGCCATAAGAATGAAATCTTGCTATAGCCAACAACATATATAGATCTAGATTTAAATACTAGATGACATAAGTCAGAGAAAAGTAAATACCATATGACTTCATTCACATGTGGAATTTTTTTAATTAACATATAATGTATTCTTTGTTTCAGGGGTACATGTCTGTGACTCATCAGTCTTACACAATTCACAGCACTCACCATAGCACATATACACCCCAAGGTCCATCAGCCAACCACCCCATCCCTTCCACCCCCTCCCCTCCAGCAACACTCAGTTTGTTTCCAGAAATTAACAAAGAGTCTCTTATGGTTTGTTTCCCTCTCTGGTTTTCATCTTATTTCATTTTCCCCCTCCCTTCCCCTATGATCCTCTGTCTTCTTTCTCAAATTCCTCATATCAGTGAGATCATATGATAATTTTCTTTCTCTGACTTACTTCACGTAGCATAATACCCTCTAGTTCCATCCACATCATTGCAAATGACAAGTGTTTGATTTTTGATGGCTGCATAGTATTCCTGCGCATGCGCGTGTGCGTGTGTATGTGTGTACACAGACCATATCTTCTTCTTTATCCATTCATCTGCTGATGGACATCTAGGCTCTTTCCATAGTTTGGCTTGTGGACATTGCTGCTATAAACACTGGGGTGCACATACCCCTTTGGATCACTACGTTTGTGTCTTTACGGTAAATACCCAGTAGTGTGATTGCTGGGTCATTGAGTAGCTCTATTTTCAACTTTTTAAGGAACCTCTATACTGTTTTCCAGAGTGGCTATACCAGCTTGCATTCCCACCAAAAGTGTAGGAGGGTTCACCTTTCTCCACAACCTTGCCAACACCTGTCGTAAGAAACAAAACAAACTGAAAAAGGAAAGAGAGAGAGAGAGAAGCCAAAATCCAAACTCTTAACTCTAGAGAACCAGAGGGAAGATGGGTGGGGGAATGGGTGAAATAGGCGATGGGGATTAAGAAGCGCATTTGTCGTGATGAGCGCTGGTGATATTATGGAAATGTTCAATCACTATATTGTACCTGAAACTAATACAACAATGTATGCTAACTCTACTGGAATTAAAATTTAAAAAGAAATAACATGAATTGTAGATGCATACTCTAGATACTAGAGTAGAATATTTAGAAGAGCTTCTCTAAGGAGATAGTAGAATCTTTACAAGGCAACATGGTTAGCAAGCAGCCGACTCAGTGGAGAGCAATCTATGTAGAGTTGAGGTGGCATGGTTCTATAACTTAACAGAACAATCCAAGATTAGAACAGAAAAGGCAAGTAGTGGGAGCTTCTGCACACTGGCATTTTACCCAATAATTGTAGAACTGGCCTGATATCTGGGGATTGCCATAGAATACACAACCTAGCAAAATGTAAGGAATTCTAAGATGTAAAGTAGCACTGAGTGGATAGCTCCAGCTGAGAAACCCTGCCTTTTGTTCAAGTACTGGAAAAAAAAATCACCAAGGTCAATGAAAATCTACCTAGGGCGCCTGAGTGGCTCAGTTGGTTAAGCCGCTGCCTCTGGTTCAGGTCATGATCCCGAAGTCCTGGGATCGAGTCCCACATCGGGCTCCCAGCTCTGCGGGAAGTCTGCTTCTCCCACTGACATTCTCCCCTCTCCCCTCTCTCCGCTCTCTGTGATCACTCTCTCTCTCAAATAAATAAAACCCTTAAAAAATTTTTTTAAATAAAATCTACCTATACAATCAGACAGAGGAGGTAATAAAATCAGAATATCAAAGCTGGGAAAAAATTAATTCTAATCCTTCCATGGATTTTTGAGCAATTTATTGGGTGATTGAATGATTCAACAGTTCTGAAGCACAGACAATGTATCTGGCACTTTCCTCAGCTCTGGAGATGGAAAAATCTCAGATGAGTGGAGAGATAAGGCAGAGAAATCTGAAGCAAGTTAATGAGGGTCCCAGCAGAAATGTATGGTAAAACCTCCTGAGGCCCAGTTTATGCTTTTCACCTTCTGTCCAATTTCTTACACTTCTCTCCAACCAAGTGCTAATAATGTATTTTTTCCAAATCTAGATGAATTTCTTTGAAAGTCCTTGGATCTTTTGGCATTTTCTAATTTGTTCTGATTTTAGAGGTTGCTTCATTTAATCAAAATCCTATTTCTCCAACTATAAAATGATAATATAGTTGTAACATGCATTTGCTTATACATGATAATAAACGTTACAGAGAGAGAGAGAGAGAGAGAGAGAGAGAGAGTCACCTGAATTCCTTGGAGAAGGGCACTATGGAGACAAAGGCAGATATTCAATATTGCAAATAATCTCATCTCTTACTATCAGATGTTCATTTAAATTGCATGAAATAGAAAAAAGTGACTTCTTTAAAATTCCATCGTAGAAAGATATCCATTCTGATCTAGCTGTGTCATAAAAGTAAGAGTGGGAAACACCATTCTCTGTCCTTGGAACAAACAGAAAATGGCTAGTTTCATTTCGCTAAAAGGCAACTCAGGGGGGCTGGCTCTATAAGCAGTAGGGGAAGATGACCTCTTCATAGGAAAATAATAACACTATTTTGTAGTCATCAGAGAGGGAGAAAAACCATGAGACTCAACTACAGGAAACAAACTGAGAGATGCTGGAAGGGGAGGCAGCTGGGGAATGGGGTAACTGGATGACAGGCATTACAGAGGGCACGGGATGTGATGAGCCCCAGGTGTTATACACACTTGGTAAATTACTTAACACTACATCTGAAACTAATGGTATACTGTAAGTTGGCTAACTGAATTTAAATTAATAAAAGAAAGAAAACAGTAACATTATTTTGTTATACATGATGGATTCTCTGGAAAGTAGATGTGCCCTGCTCAGTGCATATTAATCTGATTTTTCCACCCTGGTGGTGCTGCTTCGTTTTGTTGTCAGCTTGGATGCTAAGCATGGCATTTCCCAGAATCCGCTTTCCTGTAAGGTTCTGGGTCAGTCAGATGATGTTGCCTGATTGGGTGAGGAAGAGGTAAAGTTGGGTGACTAAAACCCTTCGAAGTTGGTTGCAGGCTGCAGGTAATGGGAGACACAGATGTGTTGGCGTAGTCCAGTCTGCCCAGATTATTTTCTTAGCTGCCACCCTGGCTATGGTAGGCAGAGTTCTAAAAAAAAAAACAAAAAACAAAAAACAAAAAAACAAAAACAAAAACAAAAAACACCCAAGTTTCTTGCTCCCTGGTGTACTCCATTGTGTAAGACCTGCCCTTGGGGGTAGGGGGACTGAATATGATGGGCTGGCTATCACTCCCACAGCTAGGTTACTAATCAGAGGACTTTGAGTTAATCAAAAGTAAGCTTACCTGGGGTGGGCTAGACCTAATCATCAGAGCCTTTAAAAGAAGGTGAAATGCCAGAGAGGTTTCTTCCTACTAGCCTTGACAACATAGCTTCCTCGAGATCTACATCCACAAAGAAAAGAATTCTGGGAACAACTACATGAGCTTGGAAGACACCCCAAGCCTCATAAGAGAACCCAGCCCTTGCTGGCACGATGGTGGCAAGCCTGTGATACCCTAAGAGAAGTAGCAGGCTAACCTGTGTCCAGACTCCTGGCCCAAGAAAATAGTGAGATAATATGTATTGTTTTGAACTGCTAAATCTGTGGTAATTTGTTACATACATAATATAAACAGATATACATAACTAGTATATCCATTGTGATAATTTGTTACATACTAATATAAACAGATAACTAACGTATCTGTTCACCAAAAGAAACCCGAGGCATACCCTATCAGATGCCTTACTGAAAATTCCAAGGCAGTAGCTATGAAGGGCAAAGAAATTCAGACTTCACCAGCCTTTCTTGATGGTCTTACTCTAATAGCCAGACATGCCTGCTTCAATATTCCCCCTCAAGTTCTAACTCCCCAGCTCCTTTTGTAATTGTGTAGCATCTAATTTGTATAACAACTTTCTCACTTTGTAACACTCCTAGTGGCTCTGCTTCCCTGAATGAACCGTGACTATGATATAGTGATGAGTACCAGAAGCAGCACTAGGACAACAGAATCTTTAGACCGGAGATCTGGGATGAGTTTTAACATCTAATTAGACTTATGGACATTAATGACCTTGTCACCAGTGTTAGCACATTGGTAGTCCAAGGAATTCCATGACAATACAGAGAACTAAATTGTCACCTCTAGACATCTATATTCAAGCACCCATAGAAGGCAGAGCTTTGGGGACCAAGTGGTTGCTGCTAGCAAACATTTTTAGTTAAAACAAGGCACATTGAGGTTACCTGGCCAATTATCAATGCATTAGACCACTGAGAGAAATAAAATTATGATCCTGTGGCTTTAAATTCCCACTGCAAGGTCTGGTAAAAAATCAGAAAGCTTTAGAAACTGCCCTAAAAGAAGACCTTATCTCCTATAACCATAGGCACAAGATTTCCGAAAATCAAACCAGAAGTTTAAACCTGTGGGTGACTTAAATACAATACAGATTGAATCCACAATTGCATAGGGTTTTATTTTGTGCGTGTGTTAAATTTAGGGTATTGACTGAGAAGGACCAGGATGTTGGAAATTTGAATGGAGGGATTTAATAGGCAGAGTCAAGGAAACTGAGCACATCACACCCTGAAAATTCTGCCGAGCTTCCTTTTCTAACAGAAGCAAACCTTGCTCCCTGGTATGAGTAGCATCTCTCTATGGCTGAAGAACATGCATTTATTTCCCATGAGGTAGTTACCTACAGGGGATCCATTGCTGGTCCTCCTTGGGATCTTCTCCCACCACCTGTCATTGTTTCCAAGCCCAAGTCCTGGTAAAACCTATAGGGTCAGATGCAAAATACAACCAGAGAAAAGGAGCCATATGCACATAAAAAGAATTGTGAGATTTTTCCAATTTACACTGAATGGTTGAAACACAAAGATCACTGATGTTGGCTAATTGATTGTATTATCCTTGGGACTAAAATAAAGGTCAGAAAATGAGAGTTTTGACTTTTGTAAGTGAAAAAAGGTTCTAGATCAATTGGAATCTGTCTTGAATTGTCAAAATACAGCCCCCAAGTTGACTTGAGCCAGCTTAGGACCCAGTCACTTGAGTAAAGTAGAATCAAGTCCCCTTGAGAAAGAATTTATGAATCTACATGGTGCTAAAGTTATATGCCTCAAATCCTTCTCCTGCTCTTCTCCGGTGTGACCAGTGACTATTTACCAAGTTAGCTTGGATAGAAGAGATGGGAAAAGGTTATGCCGGCCTTCCAGGAATTACTGGTCAATAGCTTTGAACTGACCACTAATTTCTGGTGACTTAAAATGTTACTGTGGGCGCCTGGGTGGCTCAGTGGGCTAAAGCCTCTGCCTTCAGCTCAGGTCATGATCTCAGGGTCCTGCTTCCTCCTCTCTCTCTGCCTGCCTCTCTGCCTACTTCTGATCTCTCTGTGTCAAATAAATAAATAAAATCTTTAAAAAAAAAAAAAGTTACTGTGATCAACCAGTCAGAATAGGGGCTTTATGGAGGCCTTGGGATTACGAAGTTTTGGCCCAGGTCTACCTCACAGCAGAGGGCCCCCAAACCCAACCTGTGCTTATCTCCTCTGTTACATAATATAAAGTTAGTAGACATACTCAGCAACTGGCAGATTCCCACACTGCTTTCCAGACACATAATGTCATGGCTATTCTTGTAGGAGAGGTCACATAGAAGCCACCAGAATTGACTTTACTTAATAAACCAAAACAACAATGCATTCTTAGAGAGATTGCAAACATTACTGCCACCCTCAAGGCCTCAGAAAATACAAGAGTGGTGATTCTTACCCCATACCTATTCCATCTTCCATAGAAGACAAAGGGATCTTCTAAAACTGTCAGGGGGTGACTGTAAACAGTAAGAACTGTAATGACGGCTGGACTAAGTCACCCGGCACCTGGTGCCCAGCTACCATTCTGGTGAATGATTTTCCTCCATAAACCTTTCGGTGTGGACCACCAAAAACTACTGAGTTTCATCTGGCAAGGTCAGTCCCATATGCTGTCTTACCCCACGGTCATAGTCAACTCGTAATTGCTAAATCAGAGTCTAGTCTGCAAGGTCCATGATTGCTTCTCCTTTTCTTATATGGATCCACTATATCAACATATCACAAAACACTGCTTCCAACAGAAATCTGAGCAGTGCAGCAAGAGCTTCACACTCACTCTTTACTGGTGTTATCATGTCCCCTAACACCCTGAAAAACCTGAATTGTAGAATGCACTTTTGAAGACTCAGTGTACTAGTTGGGTAGGAACACTTTGCAAGGTTGGGCTGATCACCTTAAAGACACGGTAAATACCCTTTATCTGAAACCAACATTCAATGCTATCTTTCTTCCGCAGATCAAGAATTCAAGAGGCAGAAATGAGAGTGGCCCCACTCGGTATTTCTCCTAGTGATCATCTAGCTAAATTCTTCCCCAATCTTATATCATTGTGCTCTGTTTATTTACAGGTCCTCATTCCCAAGAGAAAAAGGCTTCCACTGGGGACATAGTAATTATGCCATTAACATAAAAGTTGAAACTGCACATGGGGTCACTTTGATCTACTTGAGTCAGTGAAACAATGGATCAAGACAGGATTACTCTACATCTGGGCAATTAATCCTATTTATTTTTTCTGACAGGAGGAAATTAAATTGCATTTATACAATAGGAAGAGGGAGGGGCATGTCTAGAATGCAGGAGATCCTGTGGGTATCTCTTAGTTGTCCCACAGCCTGTGGTCAAAGATAATGGAAAATTATAACAAAGAAATGAAGATTTTGATCACCTTTGTGAACAAGGAACCATGACCAGCTGAAATGCTTGCTGAGGGCAAAAGGAGTATCAAACATGTATTAGAAAGAAGTTACCACTGCCAGCTAGGATCCTGTGAATAATTACAAACTATAAAAAGCAAACTGTAATAGCTAGGAATGAGTACTTCTTCCTTATTTTAATATGAATATATCTGCAAAGGGATGTTAATTGTTTTTGTTTTTCTTCCCTTTGTTCTCTTTTCCCATTCCATAAGTCAACCATATAACTCAGTATTTAAGTAACGGGATGTCAAGGAGGAGTGTGACTTTACCAGAAAAGGAATTAATATCATCCAAAAAATGGTAGAAGTGGGAGTTTGCATGTTCTCCCTTAGAGGGAATGTTAGCATGTCTGAGGTACAAAGAAATGATCAGATCATTTCAGGCAGAAGCCTCATTTTCTTTGTCCTCATTTGAAGTAAAATATAGGTAAAAGAGGTGTATCTGCATGCCAGTTTGATAAGGGGTTGACCGGTGGGTTGTTCTGTTGCCAACATGGTTATGCTGAGGGCTACATGTTCTAGAACTTCCTTGTCTATGTAATTCTGGGTTAGAGTTTGTCAAAAATTAAGTCATATGAGCTTTGGGACACAAAAGCAGCAACCACCATTCTGCAAAGTTAAGCGATGTTGAAGGTAGACAGAGGTCCTAGGAGATCCCGGCTGGGCCAAGCTCTTTCCCACTCAGCACCCAGCTCTCCTTCCCAGCTGCTGGTCCTGCTGACTAATAGCACGCTAGGCCTACCACCAGATGCTTCACTGTAAAGTCACAGAGCTGATAGCCATGAACAATCTCTGCCTTCCAGAGACATCTGCAAGGGCTCCTTTCCCAGACACACAGGAATCTCTGGATTTCCCTTTAAGTTCTAACTCACTCCCTTGCTCCCAGGATGGTTAGTAATGTTACAAACAACTTAATTCCCCTTTTTCAATCCTTTAATTCTGTACTTCCTCCCTCCAATATATAAGGTCTAATTCCTGTAACAAATTCCTCACCAGGATACTCAGAATGGCTGTGCTTTAGATTGAACTCTGACTGATACAGGAGCCTAAAAAAAAGAGAGTGATCTTCATTTCTTGTGAAAAATCAGCAATCATCCTATAATAAACTAAATACAGAATATCCCTAAATATCAGTGTCAATGCTAAAAATAAAGAAGACTTTAGAGAACATCCTCCCTTTTAATTTTATGAACTTGCTAACCTGGGCTGCACAGAATCTATCATTCTCTGAAAAATGTTCCCATGTCTTCCTGTGAGTTTTCACTGGCAGACTGAGGAGATCCATTTTCTGGGGTAGTGGCCATCTGGCCAACTCAGCCACTCTGATCAATAGTATTGATTCTATCCAGGAGGCCAGAACAGGAGAGTATGAAAACCTATTCCAGCTTATCTGAGTTAGCTTCACCACATGTACAACTTATCACTTATTAAGATTGACCACAGAGGCTCAAAACACAGAGGCAAACATTGAAGCACCTAAGCCCTGATATTTAGGGGGAAATTCAAGAGGAATCTGCATGTCTATAAAATGTAACAGAACTGATATAACATGTTAGTTATTAAAATAGTTGACCTGGCACAGAGACCTTCAGTAGGCACTGACCAGTGCTCACCAAGCTCTAAGTGTAATCAGCACACTGAACAAGCATGAGTCATGGAATGGAATTACAAAGCCCTTTTACATCACGTCATTGTTTTTACCATTCAATGAGGCTTTGTCTTCTTCCACCCCTAGAGAAAATTCAGGCACACCTCAAGACAGTCTCAGTAATTCTCAAGTCAAAAAATACTGTTTCAACTTAAAAACTGAAATGTCCACTTCCATGTGTGTTCACGATTCCAACCCTCTTCAGACTGAAACATGAGGAATCAAGAGAGAAAAAAGATTAAGGATGGTCCTTACTGGAAGGATGGCTTTTCTCCAAACTAGATGTCTGGACTGACCACTTCTCCCATGGTGTTCTCACCCGGGGGGAGTTTCCACCTGCAGTTCCCTTGATCTCTGTTCTTGTTATTCTGGTCACTTACTCTATCTTCACCCTCTGAAAATTGGGTGATACCTTCAGTTTCTCTCTGCGGATAGCTCTATGCCCCTCAGGGCAACACTCTGCCTCTTCCCTGGCTATATCTTATCCATCACTGCTCCATGAGAATTAGTCATGCATTCTCCCCCCGATGTATGTTGGGAGTGCAGGTAACTCAGTGTAGTCATTTCTAGGTCTCCTGTCTACAACAGTCAGACCATGTCTTACACTATCTGTTGCTCAGGCAGGAATCAGACCCCAGGCCAATGCGTATGTTAACTCTCTATGTGGTCCTGGTGAAGCCCCTTTCATGGGCACAAGGTGAAGGACAGGCACAACCTACCCTTTTCCTTTGAGATGGGGAGGATAGCTCAGTGTCCACCAGCTGTCTTTTCCAAAATCCCCTTTACAACTTTTAATTTTTTTTTAAAGATTTTATTTATTTGACAAAGAGAAACACAGCCAGAGAGGAAACACAAGCAGGGGGAGTGAGAGAGGGAGAAGCAGGCTTCCCGCCGAGCAGGGAGCCCGATGTGGGACTCAATCCCGGGTCTCCAGGATCATGACCTGAGCCGAAGGCAGTCGCTCAACCAACTGAGCCACTCAGGCACCCCACAACTTTTAATTTTAATCTTCAGTTCATTTACATCTGTTTGCCGTGGATGAGGTGTTTAGAACGGTCATAAACCACCTAACCACTTTTCAACCATACCTTCCTGGGAATCTTCCACCATAAATTGTTACACTTACTCTGGTGTTTGATACCTATTTGCTTACATCTTAGGAGAAAACTCCATTGTAAAATACCACGAGGTAAAGCAATTCATTTCTGGGAACACTTATTTTTACCCATTCTATACCTCAATTCTTTTTTTTTTTTTTAAAGATTTTGTTTATTTATTTGACAGAGATAGAGATCACAAGTAGGCAGAGAGGCAGGCAGAGAGAGGGGGAAGCAGGTTCCCCGCCCAAGCAGAGAGCCCGATGTGGGCCTGGATCCCAGAACCCTGAGATCAAGACCTGAGCTGAAGGCAGAGGCTTTAACCCACTGAGCCACCCAGGCACCCTCTATGCCTCAATTCTTGATCTGTCTTCTCAAGTTCTCTAGTTACAAACTCCATTGTTTAATTATATTCCCACTCACTTCAAATAAATATATATAGATATATTTTTTAAATATTTATTTATTTATTTGAGTGAGAGAGCACAGGTGGGAGGAGTAGAGAGAGGGAGAGAGAGAGAGAGAATCTCAAGCAAAGGTTTGCTGAGCTCGGAGCCCAACATGGGGCTTGATCTTACAACCCTCAGATCATGACCTGAACCAAAACCAAGAGTCAGACACTCGACCGACTGCACTGCACCACCCAGCGCCCCATAAATGTGCATTTCTTTCAGACAGTTCATGATATGATAACTACTTCTATGTCTTAGCTTCTTTCTTTATTCATTCACCTAACATATTTTCCTCCTCAGGTCATCCTACAGACAAGCCACAGTGCCAAACATCAGGACATGAAGGATCATTAAACTAGAACCTGGCCAAAAAGAGATCACCCAATTGTCAGAATTACGAGAAGAGTATTCGAGAGACAGTCAAGTCACACAGAAGAAACGGGAGTTACCGGAGGAAAGGATGCATACACTGAATCTTCAAAGGGGAACAGAAGTTGAGGAGTAGAGAGCCATCCCAAAGGAAACAGGAAAAATACAGGTCAAAGAAAAGAGGCAAGAGAAGGAATGGAATAACAATTAGCCAAGGACGGTTCAGTATGCAGGGAACACAGGGGCATAAGGCAGGCTGCGTTGATTGATGAGCTGAGCAAGTATACCAAGGGTCCATTTTAAAGGAGTCTGTGTGCTTGTTGAAGTTTAAAATTTATGTTGAAGGCAATTGGAAACACCACATTTTAAGCAAAACTGTGCTGCAGAAGACTTAAATTTTAGAAAAATTATTCTAACTGAAGAGCTACTAATAATTGGGGGGGTAATGAAACATTATGACAAAGCATTGACATTCTCTAAAAATTAAGATCTCATACACATAATTTAAAAGCCAAACAGGACCACAGGAGAAAGAAGGAAGCACTGGAAAGATACTCATTTTTGGAAGAAAAAAAATCAAAGTAGACAAATTAAAAATGAGAAAATACTTTCCATCTATAAGATAAAAAGCCTATGTTAAATATGATGAAGGCTTAAGGAAGTAATCTCTTACAGTGCAGTGGGGGTTCTAATCAGTACAGTCATTTTGGAAGATAACTTGGCAGTACCTATTTAAATTGAAAATTGTGCATGTCCTATGACTCATCAGGCCCTCTTCTAGAGGTCTTGTATCTAAGTACTCGGTGTGCAAGGTTAGCACAAGGATGCTCAGAACTGCACTGTGTGGGACAATGGAACCTTGAAAATTTTTGTTAAAAAGATGCCATGAGGTACAAACAGGATATTTCTTTTTTCCCTAGAACTAAGCTGAGAACAAAAGACATGAAATACCTCTCACTGTCTAAGTACAAAGAACCGCCCAATGCCGGACCAGCCCTCTCCCCCTGGAGCCTACACAGAGACAAAGATCAGTGGAACTGACGCGTGACACCCCCTCCTTCCCCGTGGTCCTCTCAGGGAAAACTGGGAGGAAGAAGTTCTTCCAGTTCCCATACCCAGTAAAGGAAAAGCCCTGAGGATCTCTGGGGACAGTATGGGGAAGCCTACAAGAAAGGGAGACTGACATTTTATCTCGAGTTGGATTTCTGCTTAGTCAGAGGAGAACCCCTGCTCCAGATGAAAGGGACACAAAGGAAGGACAGCACTGAGGGGCAGCCAGCTGGGGGCACTGACAATCCACTCAGGTCCCCCCTCCCACAAATCTAGGAAGCAGATCCTGCTGCGTCTCCCTAACCTCAGTAAGGGGCCACAGAAGGTAAGGAGACCAGCCCTGCTCTCCAGCTGGGGATGGCTGCAGGGTATGGCCACAGAGGCGTGCATGCCTCGAGCTGGGCTGTGGGAAGCTGCTGCCACTTTTCTACTGTGAAATCAGTGAGCTGGCAAAGTGCTTATGATCGACCCAAGAGAGGATCTCCAGGTTGGATTCTTAAAAAGATGTGTCTTATCCTCCCCTTTTCTTTGGGCTAACACCAAGAGAGAGAAGGAAAATGAAAGTGGAGGCAAGCTGGAAGATGAGGGTTCATGGGCAGTATATTCTGCCTCCCTCCAATGCCCCCCAGCCCCCAGTTTAAACCCTTAGAACCACATGACAGGTGTGAGTGCAGCAATGAGGGATATTGCCTTGAATTGAATATGAGATTACAGTGATAAAAGCTACATTACTGAGTCTTAAAGAAGTGAAGTGGAACTGGTTTAACAGAAAGGGACTTCACTGGCTCCAATGAGCTGTCATTAAGGGATCCCACAACTCAGCAGGAGGGGGCGGGGGGGGGGGAAGCTTGACAGCGCAGGGCTATTGTAGTTATTGAAAAAAAATAAAACATTCTCATATACCCAGGGAGAACTGAGACTTCTTTTTAGGTAATTATACAAACTAAATGTCTAACACTAGGAGAAAGGATAAATCTGTTTGTACATACACTGTGAATTCAAACAGCGTATGAGGTAGTTCAAAGGAATGAAGTGGTTCAAAATACCAATATGGATATTTCAGAAACACGTTGGCTGGAAAAAGAGGTAAAGAATAAATGCAGGCACAAGACCGTATTACATATTTCTCACAGAGATAGATGCAGAAATATAGATATAGATGTAATTTTTAGAGTGACCCCTTGGGCACCTGGGTGGCTCAGTGGGACCTGCCTTCGGCTCAGGTCATGATCTCAAGGTCCTGGGATCCAGTGGGGCATCAGGCTCTCGGCTCAGCGGGGAGCCTGCTTCCTCCTCTCTCTCTGCCTGCCTCTCTGCCTACTTGTGATCTCTCTCTCTCTCTCTCTGTCAAAATAAATAAAATCTTTAAAAAAAAAAAAAAAGATGACTCCTTAAATACATGTTAGTTCTTAGGAAAGAAAAGTAAATATTAAAGGATCAAAGTCAAGGGGATTTTAGTTTGATGTATGAGGTACTTTATTAAAAAACAGACAATGTATTCAGACACTACTTGTGTAACATAACTCATAAAAAAAGGGAAATAACAATGGTTAATTCTGTGTGATGGATACTTGAATTACTGTTATTTTCTTCCTGGTACTTTTTTTATATTTTAAAATAATGTTCCCCTCCATAAAAAGGGAACAAAGAGAAAAGAACAGAAAAATCAATATGCACAATGATCATCAATCTCATTAGTTACATAAATTATAATAAAAATAATAAGACATTATTTCCCAACATATTTGTTTAATTATAATAATGGAAATGCTCATATACAGCAGGTAGGAACTTATATGATCATGTTCCTCTAGAAGGATTTGGCAAGATGTATAATGAGCCTTATGTATTTATTTATTTTGGAAAGTTCATGACAATGTAGGCATAAAGCATCTCCAAAAGATTATTTAGTAAAATGTTAACTATGTTCATCTCGGAGTCTTGGATTATAGATGATAGTTGCTTAACTGTATGTTCCTTCTATAATAAACATGTATTATTTAGATCATAAACCTATACACATATGTACACATTTAAATTTTCTACTCTCTGACTTAGTAATTCTACAAGCAGGAATCTACTGTAAAGAAATAAGAGATTTCTTCAAGATTTAGTACAAAGATACCCATGGCAACATTATTCATAACTAAAAACTGGAAACAACCTCCATGCTCAACAATAAGAGAATACTTAAATACATTATAAAACAAGCATATGATGGAAAAGAAAGTAGACTTTTGTAAAAATGATGTTTACAAAACACACTGAATTGCATGTGGGGAATTCTTAGGATATAATATTGTGAGGAATAGAGCAAGGAAACAAAAAAGAATGAATTACCAGGTAATCTCAGGGGCCTAACCAAGCTTGAAATCCACACATTTGTGGAGGCACCAATCAGCCTGGTTGCAAGATTTTTCTTGTCTAGGACTCAGCCCCCCAATCACACAAGCACACAAGACAGACAACCTCTGGAAAGCTAATTCAGTGCCAAATGTAATGAACTCTGTTTTCCAGGGCTTTGAGATTCAGATTATAATCACCCTTGTCTTCCAAGCACCATATTCCCAGTCACCAGAAGGACCAGAAGACCCTGTGCCCTGGGAGGTCCTCCATCACAAACTGTAATCCTATTGTCACATGCAGAAGCAGCAAGCCACTGCTGTCTGCAGCAGAACAAAACTTATGTTTAAGGGCCCATGGAAGAATTCTGAGAGTGCTCGGACTCAACCCCTTACAATCTGCACTACTATCTGTGTATCTAGAACACGAGATCCAAGACCAAATCCCTCAAGTGCTCTTCAATGCCAGTGTTCAGGCAGACCACTGAAGTCCCTACAACCTCACGGTTTTATTTGATATGTTAAGTTAAACAGGAATTTCTTGGGAAACATTTGAATTTCATAAATCCAAGGTTATGAAGTGTAAGTCAGGCACAAATAAATGTTTCCAGACGAATCTTTTAAAAGCATATTATGCTCAGATCTCACCATCAAAGATTCTGATTCCAAATTCTGTGAGGCAAATGCTTGTTTTGGTACAGTTGTGTTCATAAGGGCTAATCTACTCTCCTCACAGAATCCCTCCTTTAGAAAGGGATGCACAGCCATTTTCCAGAAGATGTTCCACTTTCTGAGCTCTTTTAGTCTCACACCAAGACTCCCAACTAGGTCCTAGTTATGTATGAACCATTTTAAGGGCCTCTAGATTTTGGTCTACCTCTCATAGCTCAGGGTTTAAACACAGTGTTAGCAGAATACCTCAGGTGCTCAAAGGTCACCTCCTATGCCATAAGCTCTTTGACATGACCTTACTAGTAACAACTCGTCCCCCATATAAGGAAACATCACCATCGATGGCACCCATGGCTCTCTGAAGTTGGTGCCCTTTCTAAACTCTATATTTTAGATATCAAAGTGACAAAACATTATGGAGAGTATGCACCAGACCCTGTTTACAAAGAATATTCTAACTCATGATTATTCACACATGTAGTTTCTTAAAGACACATGTCTCATTCCTCACTTCATTCTCTTGACTCCCCGAGTGGCCAGGCATCCTGAACTGCCCTGTCCACATGAGAGACTTTAGCCTAATGCACATTCCAATATTACCTAATTCATGCCACTGGCCTTTTGGTTTCACTTTTTTAAGAAAACGAGCACTTGAACATGGTTATAGGCTAAAGTGAAGAAGCTAGTGGAGGAAGAGAGAATGAAGAATCAGACAGTAGAGAAAATACTGATGAGTCCAGGTTCTTCTAGGGGTGGGACAGGAGTAGACCTAGAATAAAAGATTGATAGAACTGGTGTCAGACAGTATTTAAAATAGAACACACTGAGAAAAAGACTGTTTGAACACAGAATCTTATATCTCCAAATGATGTTCCTAGCTGTTCATTGAGTAGCAACTCTTCCCATCATAACTCAAGAAAAACAAAGACACCTATCTTCATCAAATTCCCTCTATTTTCTGATTTGGTACCCTCTTTCTCCACCAGCTCCCTCACCTAGGCCAAAATTCATGTTCAAGGTATTATCATAAAATGACAAAAAGCAAGGATAAAGATTCTACTTGACTAATATGCAGGCAAATTACTTGCTCACTGGGAGGTTTTGACTTTAAAGCTCAGCACAGGGGCCTGTTTGGCTAGAGCTGCCCTGTATAACATTTCTGCTCAGCTAAAGACACATCTGGAATCTTCAGGCCGAAAAGATTGAAACCCCACTTGGTTCCTGTCTCCCTACACTCATGCAGGAATCCCAAGCCTCCTTGACATAGCATTGTTGAAAGAGTGATCCAAGGGCAATTTGTAGCCAAGGAAAAGAGACAAGCATGGGAGTAGAAGAGATTATGTACCAATGCCTAGAGCAGAGATGATTTTGGGCTTTGTGTCACAGGATTTTGTAGTAGGAGAGGCAGATTCCAAAGCTTCAGGACTCCATCCTTTGCAGGAAGGATCCAGAGGGAGCAAAGGAAGAGTCCAAGAGAAAGGAGGATAGATGCCAGGGTCTTTATCCAAGAAATTCAGCCAGAGGAAAGTAGACACACAGAGAAACAAAGACCTAAAGCTGGATTTTCTTTTGAGTACTCTTGGGTACAAGAGATATAGTTATTTATATTCTCCCTATGAAGACACTATCCTTTTTTTTTTAAAAAAAAAAAAAGCATAGCTTGATGACTTTCTTGGAATTGATCATTGAAAGCATCATTTTTTCTCTCCAAAGAGTTGCCAGCTAACTAGCAGAAGTTTTAAAGTGACTGTTAACCTTTTCTTCTGACATAATAGAGAAGTAAATTTAGTTGAGATCTTAGTAAAAGTTGAAGGCATTGCTATAGTTCTTAGAGTGAGTTCAGAAGTAGGTCTTAACTCCAAATGCTGTGTTACTTGCAATAACATTATGAATATTTTTAAATAATTTATTTTTTTGAGGCTAAAGACACATTATTTTGAATCATAAATAACTGAACCTGATGGGCACCAAAGGAATCACCAGTAGAGGCTGTGTTCAAGCCTGGACACTCTCCACTACCAGGGAAACTGCTGCCAGGAGAGTGGGTGCCACTTCTAAGTGCAAAAAGCAGCAGTCCTTAAAATTCAAGGTCAAGGGCAAAATTAAACTCTTAGTCAGAGCTGCCCCTGTAGCCACAGTGAGGATCACTGAGATCATCCCCACATCCAGCTTTCTTCCATATACCCAGCAAATGAAATGACTTCCAAAGCTGGTGTTCCAAGTCTGAATAAATCACCAGGAGCACATGTTCTCCTACCCATCTTCCCCATTTGACAATCAGGCTTTTATCTGCCTAGCATTCAACAGGTAGTGGTTCTTGGCTTAATGGCTTTCTGCTCCTAAAGAGGTTGAAGGTTTAGCAAGGTGTTTTTATTCTTCAGAATAAATTCTGAAGGTGGGCCCCAGGGTTTCAGTTTCTTCTTTTCCTTCTGAGGTTCTAATCCAACTCATCCAGTGTTGGCTCAACCAACTGCAAGCCATCTGGAAGAGATTTCCAGCTTCTTTAGACTTCAAGCATTTTCTTTCACAGGATAATTTGCAAAGATTCTAGGTCTTTAGTGAAGTCACATTGCATCTCTGGTCCTCCATCTCCTCATTGGATACCTATCTTCTTTATCTGTTACTTCATATGCAAAAATACTTTTAAAATTAAACTACATTCAAGTTTGGCTGTATAATAATACCCATCTCCCCCACTGACACTTTGATGACTTTCTGGAGTAGAAAAACAAATCCTTAAAGGTGATTGGCTTTCTGCTCATGGAAGAGGTTTTCTGCTCATAAAAATCAGTGCTTGCTCTGAATCTGAAGCCCAGCACTAAAAAATACAACAATGACATGAAACCAAAACCAAATCAAACAAACATGGTGCAGAGCTGTGATCATTGTATGTAGGTTGGCATTTAAAAAAGAAAAAAAAAAAATGCTGCTCTGACCCAATAGCTAGAAGCTTACAGATGAGAACGACAGAAATAAAGTGGCTTACCACGCATGTACGGGTAAATTAGGAGAAAGGGAATCAGGTTCTCATGAACTCCAGTTGTAGCCACGTCCACTACACAAATAGTGGAAAGCACCAAAATAAGAGGCAAGAGTTGCCTTTGCAAAGGTTTGTTGCAACTCCTCATTTCTCCATGTTTCCAACACAAACTCCATAAAGAAAGCTTGTGTCTGTCATCTAGACTCTTAGAATTAGAGAACATTTAATATGTCCTTAGAGTAGTGAGAAAGAGCTTCTCGAATTCTTGCTTTGACCTGCCATTCATTTTAACTTGACAAAGCCACTCTTAACACACAATTCAGATAATGCTGAAACATCAATACATTTCCCTTTTCAGACAGCTCCTTAATGTGCAGTTCATTCATTCTCTACATTACCATAAGAAAAGCCATTCAATTTAAAGGGATGACAACCAATGGAAGCACCACTCTTTTTACAAGTGAGAAAATCATTAGCTTTTCCCACCAAGTAATTACGGCCACTGCCTCTAGAGAGTAGAAGATTCCCCCCCTCCACAAAGCTGTTATCAGTGTCCTTCTGAGGTCAGAGGCATGAAGATTGAGGAGGAAGGATGACATATTTCAATGTAACCTTTAAAATCCTTCTTTGAAAGACTGTGTAAAATCAAACCCTCCAAAGACCTGAACTTTTACAACTCAGTAAACAGTCACCAGTTGTGCCCATTAAAGTCACCCCTTAGGGAGATTTAATGAACAAGAAGAACATTTGTCAGGATTTCCTACTTGATCTTTTGATCTCCTCATAAGCAGGTTCATGGCAAAATTATTTCCAAAACAAAGGGTTCAGGAAAAGCCCTATTACTGCTTCGTACTTACATAAGAGTAAACATTAATAACTATAATTTGTATTGTACTTTTTTATTTATGAAAAAAATTAGACAATTTTTCCCATTAGGCATTGACTAACACCCTGGGAACAAAGCTAGTGCTATTACCACTATTCACAGATAAAGACTCGAGAGAGATGGAGACTGAAAATAGTTTACATGCTAATTATGTATCAAATCTGTTTGCAACAATCTCTGGGACTGATGGGTAGCTCTTGACCTAGAACAATATTTCAGGATGACATTAAGACTCTACACCTTCAGGCTACAAACTTTTGCTCATTTATCTTATAAAATATTTTGAAACTATATAGCCTATCACACAATTTTATATTTTCACCTAAAAGTTTCTATCATAAGATCAAATAACTGTAAAGTATATCATTTCTAGCATGTTGTAAATATTAATATTTGAAAATGAGTTTATTTTCAATATATTAAAAGGAACCTAAATACCACTCACCATCTGACACATGCCTTTATCCATTTATAGATGACATGAAATAGGTCTTTAACATTTAAAAATTTTGTATCATTTCGTTTTGCTTTTGAATTTATAGATCTATTTCACATCCCAATAGAACTGTGTCCCTGTGTAGCATATTTTTATATTTGAAAGACTGCCACACTGTCATTCTATCATACTGTTCCATAAGGAAAAATTATATGTTGTACAGTTTGTTTATTGCATTTTTCTAGAACCATAAGAGTCTAATTTTTAAAATTGAGGTCTTTGGGTTGAGATATTTATGCTATTATAATTAATACAGAATTGATTTTAGAAAACAGAAAAATATAATTTGTGTTAATAAAATGTTTTTCATGTAAGTATTAAAACTTCCCTTAAAATGCATCTCTTGGGGCGCCTGGGTGGCTCAGTTGGTTAAGCGACTGCCTTTGGCTCAGGTCATGATCCCGGAGACCTGGGATCGAGCCCCACTTCAGGCTCCTGCTTGGCGGGAAGCCTGCTTCTCCCTCTCTCACTACCCCTGCTTGTGTTCCCCCTCTGGCTGTGTTTCTCCCTGTCAAATAAATAAAATCTTAAAAAAAAAAAAATGCATCTCTTCATGAAGTGGAAGGGGGGAAGGGGTGGTGGTAGACAGAATAATGCTCCCTCCAAAATGCCCCTGTTCTAATCCTGAGAATCTGCAAGTAGGTTACCTTACAGAATAAAAGGATTTTCCAGATGTGATTAAATTAAGGATCCGACACAGGGAGATTATCCTCAGTAGACCCAGGGCCATCGCAAGGGTTCTTAGCAGAGGCAAGCAAGAGTCGAAGTGAGAAAAGAAGAGGAAGTGACAGAGCAGAAGAGACACCCAGGAATGCAGGTACCATCAGGAGCTGGAAAAGGCAAGAAAATGGGCTGGTTCTCCCGGAGCCTTCAGAGGGAACAGGGCCCTGAGGGCACCTTGATTTTAGCCCCGTGAGATTCTGGACTTCTGACCTCTAGAACTAGAAGATAGTGAGTCTGGGCTGTTTTAAACCACTAAATTTGTTACACTGTATACAGCTTTTGTTTACAAATGTATCCATTTATCCCTCTCGGTTTATGACTTAACATTGGGATAAGAAAGGATTCAGCATTTATTTTATACCTATTTTTCACTTTATGTAAGCATGAAGAAGCCTATTCTCAAAGACGGAAGTTTCATTATAGCAATGGCAATCTTTCTTTTGAGCCACTTGAGTTCTGCAACAAAAACTGTGCTGTGTTCTAATACAAAAATTGCCATCAATTTTAATTGAGGTATCATCAATTTCAAGTAGGTTTTACTGGGGACAGGATTATGGATGAGAATGAAGGCCAGGGTGAGACCAAGAAGGAGGCACTCACTGTTAGGGTCATGGAAGGACAGAGTGGATACTGGCATGACCCCAATGGTGAATGCTTTCGTAAAGTTTCCTCCCTACATACCTTGTTTATTTCATCTTGGTCCTGGCTTTGGGTTCTACTTTAGTTTTGTAGAAAGCAAAGGAAAACAGTCTGACTGGTTTACAAAAATTTAACTTCAGTATACATCATTAAAAGAATTCATTGCTTCAATTTCTGAGAAATATATATTAAAAAAAAAGACTAACAACTATCTGTTAATTTTTCTATTAACTTTTCATTTAAAGGCATCTGTTTAATTAGTCTCAGAAGCTTAGGGAAAATGAGATGTTAATTTCAATATGTGTTTTTAAACACTACATCTTGAGTAACAAACTTTTAGCTTATTCTCTGCTTGAAATGTACTTCTTTCAAAATGTTAGAGATGAACATACAGCTCATTCTGGTAATTAACAAAGTGACTAGACAGAGTTCAGTGTATCTTCTCAGGAGGACTGACAAAATTCTAGATGGTATCCTCCCCAAATTTCTGGTTATTCTGTGACCTCAAGCAATCTGAGAATTCAATCACCAAAAATCTTTATTAGAAGTTAGTCCTAGGGGGCACCTGGGTGGCTCAGTTGGTTGGGCGACTGCCTTCGGCTCAGGTCATGATCCCAGAGAGGAGCCCCGCATCAGGCTCCCTGCTCAGCAGGAAGCCTACTTCTCACTCTCTCACTCCCCCTGCTTGTATTCCCTCTCTGGCTGTATTTCTCTCTGTCAAATAAATAAATAAAATCTTTAAAAAAGAAAAAAAAAGAAATTAATCCTGGGTGGTGGGCGGGTTATGGAATAAATAAATAAATGAATACATAAATAAAAGAAAATGAAAAACAGAAAAATAGAGAAATTAATCCTAAAATTGTATATGACAAAAACCATCGTTCTTAATGGTTCAGCCTCTTAAATTTTGGGAAGACTCTAGATTGAGTTTTAAACATATTTAAGGAAAGGAAACCCATAATGTTAATATTTGAAACAAAAAGTTTCTGCATTTTAAAATCTTTATATATAATTTAGCCAATTAAAATAAGATTCTACTTTTCTTACTTTATTTGATATGTGTAAGTAACTGATTTGGATATGTATTTGAAGTTGAAGTCATGTTCAATTTACATTGAACACTAGAAAGTGACCTTTGGATTCAGCATATTTATGTTTTATTTTTTAGGTTTCTAGGATGTAATGCAAGTAGTTGCGAAGGCTTGTCAGACAGCAATTTGAATGCTTAAATAAACAATCCTGTTTATCAGGTTTTATACATGTAAAAATGTTTTGAATATATTTAATTATGAAGGTTGTAAATGGAAGCAAACATTATGCAAATCCCTTCATATGTGATTGCTAAAATTCTCTAGATTCCTGAACAGAATCATACTGTTTGTCTGCTGAACTTAAAAGCATATGGAAGAAAGGTATTGGACTTTTTGGCTTTAATAAATTACACTAATTTTGAAACACAATTTAAATCTCTGAATGGACTTTTCTGACCATAAAAATTACTCAGAAGGGCATCAAAAAAATGAACATTTAATACCATTTACCAGCAATAGGACTAGCGTAAGTTGCCTAGTCTCTGGGAGCCATTTTTTTGTCACCTTCAGCTGGAGTTGACAGTAAAGAATGAAGGCCACAACACACATGAACTCCTAGTCCTGTGTCGTGTTGAGCAGATATTTAAGTGATTATTTAAAAAAAAAAGTTTTATAAAACACCATGTGCACAAAAACTCTTAACCTCTAGAAATCTATCCTAAAGAAATGTGCATCTTTCTGTGTGAAAACACATGCATGACAATGTTCACTGAAGTATTGTTTTCAGAGTATAAACCAGAAAACAACTGAAACATCTAACAATTGGGCAAGTATAGTAAAATACATTAAGGTGCATTTATGCCATGAAATACTATGTAAGGGTTAAAAAGGATGGGGTAGATTTCTCCAGTATATTACTAAGTAATGAAAAACACTGCAGAAAAATAAATACCCCATTTCTGTACAAAGAAATCCATTATTTATTTATGGCAAAAGAATGGAAAGGATTCCCACAAAACCATTAGCAGTGGGGGCGCCTGGGTGGCTCAGTTGGTTAAGCAACTGCCTTCGACTCAGGTCATGATCCTGGAGAGCTGGGATCGAGCCCCGCATCGGGCTCCCTGCTTGGCGGGAAGCCTGCTTCTCCCTCTCTCACTCCCCCTGCTTGTGTTCCCTCTCTCACTGTGTTTCTCTGTCAAATAAATAAATAAAATCCTAAAACAAAAACAAAAACAAAAACAAAAACAGGGGCACCTGGGTGGCTCAGTTGGTTAAGTGACTGCCTTTGGCTCAGGTCATGATCCTGGAGACCCGGGATCCAGCCCCGCATCGGGCTCCCTGCTCAGCAGGAAGCCTGCTTCTCCCTCTCTTACTCCCCCTGCTTGTGTTCCCTCTCTTGCTGTGTTTCTCGCTGTCAAATAAATAAAAAAACCTTTAAAAAAAAATTAACAGTGATAGAGTGAGGTTATCTGGCTGGGGGCAACACGGTGATGACTGGAGAACAAGGACACGTGACAACGTTGTATTCCTGTGTGCTTATGTATCATACAATGTAGCAGATAATCACATGAGTACACATACATGTATGCATCCACAGTATGTACTATAATTAGGAAGTTTAACAGTGGAATATGTTCATTTTTATAAAATTATCTCTCTATATATTTAAGTGATCTGTTTCCCCTATAAGTGACAAAGATGTCACTCTACTGCTCATGCTACGGATTGAAACACTTCTGTTGAAATTGTCCCAAGCAGATCTCATTGGGTTTCACAACTCAGGTGTTGTCAGTGGCTTGGCTTTTATGTTTCTTCACTACCTGCACAGCAGCTAGAAGACATACAGTAGTAACAATAATAATACACCAGCAGCAATAATAAATGAACACTTACTGAGTGCTAGGCACAGCTCTTTGTGTGTCTGTCAAAAATCACAGAACTTTGATTTAATGAACTTGTGTCATCCTAACAATAACTGTGTAAGGGAGACACCATTCCAATCATCCTATGTAGAGAAGACAGCTGGGCCCAGGAAGGTTGGGTAACCTCTATAAGTTCGCACAGCTACAAAGTGACAGAGACAGGATCTGACCTCCAGTTCTGGGTGCAGTTTGTGTTCATGATCACTGCACCTGACTGCTGTTTTAGGAGAGGAAAGAGGACAGTTATAAAATCATTTTCAAGAAAACTGCCATATAGTGAGTAGAGTCAACCTTACATCGATTCTGTTCAGCACTCCGCATTTTTTGGAAGTTGGGAGACACTCAAGTTCACGCACAAATGAAGCCCAGGTACACTTGAGTGAGACCCAAAGCCTTGTGCTCAAGAAGGGAGGTTCATGGTAGTCTTCCAGCAATGGTCCCACTGCCACCCAGTCCTAAAGAACAGGAGGTGAGCTTCATTCTTTTACCCCATGTCCTTGACAGAGATAAAACCCGAAGAACTCTGAATCTGGGCAGGACGCCTGGGTACTCACTCTACCATTTCTGAGAATGTGTAGCTTTATGACGAAGAGAGGTGCCACCTGCTCTTTACAGACAATGGTATGCAAAGGAGGGCCAAGGATGTCCCTGAAGCCATATATGCTGGAATTACACACATCTGAGATTAAAACCTACCCCAGTTGCTTGCTACTTGTGCCCTACTGTGGGCAGTTTCCCAACTGCTCTGAAGAGGAAGAATCTAATAAGTAAAATGGGAAAAATACCTATATAATACGATGACTGTCATAATTTCAAATCCCATCTTAAATACAAACTCTTAATCATCTTGGACAAGTTACCTACGCTTTGTGTTGCCTCAGTATTCCCACCTGTAAAGTGGGGATTTAAAAAATATCCACTAGCACACCTCGGTGGCTCAGTCCGTTGAACATCAACTCTTGGTTTCAGCTCAGGTCATGATCTCAGGGTCAGGAGATCCAGCCCTGCATCAGGCCTCCACACTCAGCAGAGAGTCTGTTTGAGATTCTCTTTCCCTCCCTCTCTGCCCCTCCCCCAACTCACACACCCAAGCTCTCTCTCAAATCAATCTAAATAAATAAATAGATAGATAAATAAAAAGTATCTACCACTTAGTGTTGTAGGGTAGATTAAGATAATCCATAAAAATTGTTGAGCACCATTTGAAGAGGACAGGAGTCCCCCTGTAGGCTAACACATAAACAAACACTAGTCTCAGCAAATGTAGATTCATTGTTTTAAACTCCCTGAGCAACTGCCATTACCCTTTTATAAATTGCCTTCAGCATTGTTTACAATGCTTCTGCTGTTATGTTGTATTATCTTCCCACAACCAATCTGTCTGATGAGTCAATGTACCTTAAAAAATAAATAAATACACTGTGATTTCCACATCCCAACTCTTGTTATGAAGTCAGCCTAATTCTCATTTAAAAAGATGACAAGGACATTAAATGAAAATTATAAGCCTCTTCCCTAATGAAATTACCTGCAAGTCTTCTGGAAAAGGGAAGAATGGAAGGAAGGAACACAGGTCAAATCTAGTGACAATATGACAGGTAATAAAAAAATAAATAATTTTAAAAAGATAATATGCCATGATTAAAATTTGGTTTCTTTCAGAAATACAAAGCTTAGTTAAGATTCAAAGTCAATATAACTCACCACATGAAGATTAAAAAAGAAAAAAAATATGATAATCTCAATAGATACAGAAAAAATCATCTGCTAGAAACCAACACTCATTCATGATACAACCTTTAAGATAACTAATAGATGTATATAATTAACAAAACCCACTCCCCCCACCCAAAAATGTACAGCAAACATCACAATGAATGGTGAAATACAGAACACTTTCTCCCTGAGACTGTGAGGAGACAAAATAATGATTATCATTAGTTATAGTAAACATTTTTTAAAAGAACTCGATAGGATGAAATAAAACTATCTTATTCATACATGATAGGATTACATAAAAAATCAAAATAATATAAAGAAAAACCACTGCAACTATTAAGTATGTATAATGAAATGGTTGGATGCAAAGTCAGTATATTTTAAAATCATCTGTATTTTTATTTTCTTAAGTTGGCTCCATGCCCTGTATGGAAACCAATGCAGGGCCTGAACTCAGGTTCCTGATTTCAAGACCTGAGCTGGGATCAAGAGTGGGATGCTTACTGGACTGAGCTACGCAGGCAACCCCAAATCATCTGCATTTTTTTCCTTAAGATTTATTCATTTGTTTTAGAGGGTGGGGGAAACGTCCAGGGAGAGAGTCTAAAGCAGACTCCACAATGATTGGAGCCCAACACGGGCTCAATCTCACAACCCTGAAATCATGACCTGAGCCAAAACCAAGCTGGATGCTTAAGTGACTCTGCAACCCAGGTGCTCCCACCTGTACTTCTAAATATTCACAAAAAGTAGAACATGGGTATTTTTAAAGATACATTTATAGCAGTATCAAAAAAGGAATAAATCTATGAACAATGTGCAAATTTTATGTAGAAAATTATAGAATACGATTGAGAAAAATTAAAGCAAAGCTAAATCATGGAAATGTACTATATTGTTAGATTACAAAAAATACTATAAAAAATTTAGTTCCCCCTTCATAGATTTATGTATTCAATGCAATTCCAGTCAAAGTAGGTTCTTTATGGTAGAAATTAATAAGCTTCTAATAATTTAAAAATGCAAAGGGTCAAAACTGAAGGACTTACTCTACTAGATATAAAAGTCTTCCAAAATGCATACTTTCAAACAGTGCAAAGATAAACAAATAGATAAATATACCAAAAAAGAATCTAGAAATAGATCTACTAAAGCATTAATTTATGACAAAGATGAGATTGCAATGCTGGCAATATTATAGTCTACTCAATACAGAGCAGGGCCAATTGGATATCCATATGAGAAAATATGATCTTAATTCCTGGAACACCTGGGGGGCTCAGGTGGTTGAGCGTCCAACTCTTGATGTTAGCTCAAGTCTTAATCTCAGGGTTCTGAGTTCAAGCCCCATGTTGGGCTCCATGAAGGCTTGGAGCCTACATTAAAAAATGAAAATAAATAAGGGCACTTGGGTGGCTCAGTCAGTTAAATGTCTGCCTGGGATCAAGCCCTGTGTTGAGCTCCCTGCTCATCCAGGGGAGTCTGTTTGAGGATTCTTTCTCTCTTCTTCTGTCCCTCCCCTCCCTTGCTCACTCACTATGGCTCTCTCTCAAATAAATAAATAAATAAATAAATAAATAAATAAATAAATAAACAAATAAATCTAGAAAAGAAAAAGAATCTTAACGCCTCTCTCTAGATCAACTGGAGATATAAAGTGGAAATGCCTCTCCTTTCTTTGTATTTCTTTGCATATCTGCTTATTTGTTTTCTTTCCGTGTATCCCCTACCCCATTGGTAACTTTTCTGCTTTCTCTGTTTTGGAAAAATATTACCACTAAGAGTCACTGATGTAAATTTACTTCTTTGAAGTGACTAGTCAGTCTGAAGAGAGAACCACTTAAATCTACTTCCCTAATCTTGGGAGCAAGTTTGGGTTAAACAGATAATTTCCCATTCTCCAACTAGGCAGCTGTAACCAGAAGGAGGGTCACAGCGAAGACAAAGCCACTCTCACCAAACCACAAGGATGGAGTGAAGAAATCCTCCACTGCCTCAAAGAGCTGAAGGCTTAGAGGGATTGTCAGAAATGTAATGACACTCAACCCTCAAAAGCACCAAAATCAAATAGAGACGTTTTTATAGACATCCAAGCTCACCTCCCTTGAGATTCAGATACAACTGACCTGGGATGGAAGCTAGGGACAGTGTTTCTTAAAATCACCCCCAGGGCACTCTGATGACTAAGCATTGAAGAGAAGGAATTAAAGCCTTTGGATACTTTAAAAGTAGGGAAGAGGCAATCCATCCAGCAAGTACAAGGTTATGGAGGTAAAAAATACCTTATTACCTTCAAGTTTTATTATAAGTTCTGTATAACTGGAGACTGAGTGCATCTGGAGGAACAGGGGTGCTAATATTGGGGGGGCAGACAAGAACAAGATAGTGGAAACCCTCCTTAGTTAAGCTGAACTTTCACCATTTACCTAAAGAAAGTGCTCTAAAAACTGCAAAGCACAATACAAATAGCACTTTTTTTTTTTTACTATTAATAGTAACAGTATTAGTAGATAGCAGTGATCTTCTAAGAGGTGGTTTTATATCTCCCTCTCACCTCCTGAAATCTCTCTGTACACAAAGGACAGATCCATCCTTAAGGAACTGAAAGAGGGAGGAGGTCCAAGATGCCACTGTAGGAAGGACTGAAGGATAAGCCAGTTGCAGGAGTTATAGGGAACTAAACTGCAGAAAGGCAGCTGAAAAGCTCCTTTTCCATTTAGTTCTAGTCACTCTCCACCTCCACCCACCCTGCCCTGACGCTACGTTCAGAGATGCTACATTTGACCTTGTGGTATGAGCTAGTGCACACAGCCATCACTGGGAGTCAAGCTTTGGCTTGGACACTCTAGCTTTGGTCCAATCACAAAGCAGCTGTGTGTCTCTATCTGAGTCCCAGCCTCCTCATCCACAGAAGGAGTTAGTAATCACTAGCCAGCTTTTCTAACATGCTTTTGAGTGATTTAAATTAAACTAATATTTACTGAGCTTGTTAGGTCTTCTCATGTGAGATAATGAGATAATCTATGGTAAAGTGCATTGTAACTTAAAGTGCCATATAAACGTTAAGAGATAGTCACTGCTAATAAATATAGTAATTTACACAAACCGTTTACCATTTAGGTCAAATTACAATGCAGTCAAATAATGATGAAGCATATCATTAACTATGTGTTGGACAATTTCTTGTATATAGGTTTTGATTGCAACACTGAACAGATTACATCTGTTAGACATCCTTTGCTTGTTGCCCAGAGAACACGGTTGTCTGCTCACAGCCTTAAAACATTAGAAGGAGTGTTATTTCCCTGAGCTCATCTCGGTGAGTGAGCAAACCAAGTTTTAGCAAATCATGCAGTGAGTCAGTAGTGGAGAGGGGCTGTAGGAGGCTCAGAATTCTGAGACTATTACTTAGCACAGCAGGCCAGTGTGCCTCTGGGGATAATTGAAACTCCACACTGGCGGTGGGAGGTGGGAAGGAGACCAACTGTACATTTGATGTTTCACTGAGGTTGGGTAATGGGTAATTTTAGGACTAGCATCTCAACCTCTCTTCTCTTTAAGCCTCCGGTTGCTTTTTTTTTTTTTTTTTTTTTTTTTTTTAAATCAGGACCTTATTTTAGGCAATCATGGGATTCTGAATTGCTCATTCTTTTGGAGAAGGGCTCCTACTTTTGCCTCTGTGAAGTATGTGTTTCTGAAATTCTGTCTGTGAAAGCACAGAGAATAAACCTCATCATTAATGTCTGATTTGTCATTTAGGGGAAAATGTGCATCACCTTTAAATGGTTCAGGTCAAACGGTACATTGGCACAGAATACATTCTGTAAAGATACTGATACAATAAAGATTTAGATGAAATGGTTTTTCTGCTGGGAGCAAGCAGACCCTTCCAGGCAAACGGTGTCCAGTTTCCTGGTAATAACCTTTAACTCTACACTAGGTTTGACCCTTGGATTTGCTATTTCTTTGCTGTAGCAGGTCATTCTCCTCTCACCCTTTCTTTCTTCATCTGTAAAATGAAAATGGTAATAATACCTACGACACAGGGTTGTTTGAGGGAATTAAATGATACCACACATCGAAAGTGGGGGACATGTAAGTGCTAATATTTACATGGTAAATGGTAAACTCTTATTTTCATCATCCCAGAAGCTATTTCATCCTCTCAGGCTCAAAGAGTAATTTAGAGTGATAAAACAGAGATGAAATTGGAGAATGTTGATCTGATTTCAAAGTTAAAGTGCAATGGATACTACCAGACAAAGTACAACACTTGGGCCTTTAGGGGCTCGAGTTCTAGTCCCACCACCATCATCAGCTGGCTTGACTTTGAGATGCTGATTCCACTTTTGATCTTCCCATCTTTTCTCCCACACTATTTCGGAGGTGGTGAATACAATGAAGAAAGCAATGCGGTGGTGGGAAGTGAATAGTTCTACAGGATGGGTCAACCCCTTCTTCCAGCGGATGTGACTAATAATATACACCCACAGCTACAAACCCATCCCAGGTCTGCAGTCACCCCTGATCCCCAAAATTCTATATCAGAACCCCCTGCCTCACCAGTGTGGGGAGAGCTGCATCTCAGCAAAGTCTCACAACCTTCTACGAAGACTTCTTATTACCTGTCGAAAGAGTCCCAGCTCCCTGGATTGGGTCAGATATTCTTTGTAGATCTTGGCCATTTTCATATACGCCTGAGGATCCAACTGGATCCGAGACCTGCTGGCCCCTTGATCCTGGATTTTTCAGTCCCCAGAACAAAGAGGAAACACCTTTCTGTTGCTGAAGCCACCCTGTCTATGATATTTTATGATGGGAGCCTGGGAAGACTAAGACAACTGGCTTGGACTCTTTGGTACTGGTAGTCATCTGAACTATGGTTCCATTAATAGGTAAACATCTAAGGGCCAAGCTAAGGGTGAACCAAAATTAAACTTCTTAGTCCCAGTTTCACCCCATGTCAATTTACTTTCTCACCTCAGCATCCCAAAGATAAGATGCATTGCTTTTGAGATGAATCATGGGCTAGCAGGTCAAGATCTTAAGATGAAGAGTGTCATGAATGAGGAAGCTGGAAGCTACAAGGAATGTGATCACTAATGCTTTATTAATGCATATGTAGAAAAGAAGCTACATGATGATATTTTTAAAAAATATTTTATTTATTTATTTGATAGAAACATAGCTAGAGAGGGAACACAAGCAGCGGGGGTGAGAGAGGGAGAAGCAGGCTTCCCGCCGAGCAGGGAGCCCGAGGTGGGGCTCGATCCCGGAACTCCAGGATCATGACCTGAGCCAAAGGCAGTCCCTTAACCAACTGAGCCACCCAGGTGCCCCTACATTATGGTATTTAAGTAACAGACTAATTTTCTTCCTCCATCTTAGTGAAGATGTGGAAGTTATCTTCAAATAGGCATTTTGAAGAAGAGCGAAAACAGGGAAAGGGTTAAAGTTTTGTCTACTTGCCCATCAGGTTTCTCAAACTGGGTGGTTTGGCAAATTAGGGCAAACAAACTGGTCTTCCAAAACGGTTCCAGAAAGGAGCGTGGATCTAAAGGAACTGTAGAAAACCCACACAGGCTCTGGGAAAAGGGGAGGCTGAAGGGTATAGCCTTACATGGAGGATTTGTTCTGAAGATCCAGAACGTAATGTAACTGCTGAAGGCTAACCTTCAACAGTGTCTAGAAACTCTTTCACTGGGGCCTTGGACGCCTCCTTCTGCCCGCTACCATGAACCTTCTAAACCTTTTCCAGTTTATCCAGCCACCAACTTTCCTCTCACCCCTAACGCCCTTTCACTGGTAGCCCTTGCTTCCTACTTCTTCAGGAAAGTAACTGTAGAGCTTGAGTTTCAGAATGATATTCCCTCTGGTCTGAAAATGGCTGTATCCTTTAAACTTTTCATTCTTTCTGCCTCTCCAAAAGAAAATATTGACATTTTTCTCTCTAAAGCTGATGCCCCTATCTATGTTTGCAACTCTCCCTCCTCTAAAGCATTGCTCCATCAATTATTCTGTCTGTTGGTTATTTCAAACCTCCTCCATTGTTCCTTCCCTTGATCCTACAGACATGTTCAAATATCTACTCACCCTTTAAAAATTCAAAATAAAACCTTGTCTCAACCCTGTTCTCCCTGAAGTCACACACTATCTCTCTCTCTTCCTTCTTATACAGGTTTCTTGGAAAAGTCAGTACTTTATTTTTATATAGTTCTCTCCCATTCTTTTTTTTTTTTTTTTTGAATCAGAGCATTTTAGCCTCTACTCCAACAATTTAATTGAAGCTGCTTTTTCATAGGCCATTAAAAACCTCTAATTGTTAAGCTCACTGGCTTGTCCTTTTCCTATCTGGAGTTTGTATTACAATAATTATATAATAATTTTATTTTATGCTGTTGAATAAATCCTCTTCTGAAACGATTTCTTCCCTTGGCTTTGGTAACATTGCTTTTAGTTTTCCTCCTACTTTTCTGATAACCGCTGCCCTCTTTTGAGTCATGTTAATTTGTTCATTTAAATAAGAAATTTTAAGGTAGATCTTTTATTCTCTGCTTGCCCTACACACTATCCCTGGTCAGATAATTAATTCTTGTAATTTTAACTATCTCACTTTTGTCTGGATAATTCTCAAAGATTTAACAAAAATACAAAGTGCTTGCAAGCTCCAGGCTTACCCTTCTTTTATATTCCTATGCTAAAACCACCTCAAACTCAATGTATACAATGTATACAACTTTTTTTTTTTCAATGATTTTATTTATTTGACAGAGAGAAACACAGCCAGAGAGGGAACACAAGCAGGGGGAGCGAGAGAGGGAGAAGCAGGCTTCCCATTGAGCAGGAAGCCCGATGCGGGACTTGATCCCAGGTCTCCAGGATCATGACCTGAGCCGAAGGCAGTCGGCCCAACCAACTGAGCCACCCAGGCGCCCCAATGTATACAACTTTAAACTTGCTTTATTCCCTCCAAGCTTGCTCTCTTGGTATTCTTCATCCAAGTGAAAATCTGGATAAATCATTTCCCGTCTTGAAAACTCACCACTTTAACATTTTTGCATTGCAGGGCCAGAGACTTTTATCGTGGGTACACAACTCCACGATGTTCCCCAGTGTCCCTTTCAGGTAGATTTTTGCCTTGTCCTTTCGTTCTAGCCAATAGCATGTGAATAAAAGAAGGGGAGCCTGGGTCTCTGTTGGTTGAACATTTGACTCTTGGTTTCAGCCAAGATCTCAGGGTCAGGAGCTGGAGCCCTGCATGGGGCCCTGTGCTCAGCCGGAATTCTGCTGGAGATTCTCTCTCTGCCCCTCCTCCACTCACTTAGGTGTGCATGTGCTCACTCTCGTTCTCTCTCTTTTGCTCTAAATAAATAAATCCTTAAAAAATAATAAAGTACCCTACATCCAGGACTAGCTTATAAAAACCTCCTGTGCTACCCTCTACGGTCTCTTTGCCTCCTCTTCTGATGGACAGTTATGGATACCCAGGAACCAAAAATGGCAGAGTCTGCTTCGGTGGGGTCCCTACCATAATCGTGCAGAGCAAAAGAACGTCGTCTGCTGTTAAACAAGAACGCTCAGCTACCTGAATATAATAATTCCAAGAAATAAACTTCTACTTGTTAACCTAGCCTGCTTCCAGGGTTTATCTGCATTCACTTTGGACTCCAGCCCGAATCCAGCAAAACAGAGCCCCATAATCTATTCCTAATAGATTCTGCCCACTAGATGTCTATCTCCCCTCCTTACATCATCTACGCTTGATTCATGTACAAATTTTATTTCCCTATTGTACCCTGCTCTTTTATACTTTTTACCTCTACATATAAAATATATTTCTGCAATATGGACAACTCTTTCATATCCTTTCCATATTATATATGTTTATTCACTTTTTTCTTACACAATTCAAAGATACGCTCCCCTATGAAGCTGTCTGTAGTTATCTAGATAAATTTCTGTCTCTTCTATGTTCCCTAACTCCTTATAACATAGCTTTATTTGCCACATGAATCAAAATTATTTATACTCCAATGTCTCCATGAAATTTTGAGTACATTTTAAGCAAGAAATTTATTTTTGTTTTCCTAGAACATAGCATACTCTCTGGAATATTTAGGTACTCAAATAAGAATAATCAAAGTAACATATTTTTTAAAAATCAAATTTCTGGGCACCTGGGTGGCTCAGTGGGTTAAGGCCTCTGCCTTCAGCTCCCACCATGATCTCAGGGTCCTGGGATCAAGGCCTGCATTGGGTTCTCTGCTCGGCAGGGAGCCTGCTTCCTCCTCTCTCTCTGCCTGCCTCTCTGCCTGCTTGTGATCTGTGTCAAATAAATAAAATTTAAAAAAATCAAATTTGGGGGATTAAATAGTTTGTATTGGCTTTGTAGTATTTCTAGAAAAAATAAAACAACAAATAATTATGAAATGTTATTTTTAAGTTTTCTAAAAAGACAGTGACTATTCCTAGAATTAAGAAACCACATGCCCTTAGTGTGATATGAAAGAAGATGATATGAAAAAGAGCATAGCTGTGCCCTACAAAAAGGGACTAGTTGTTTCACCCTTGCAGGAAGAGAGGGATAAACACTGAAACGATTCAGGGGAGTTTACGAAAAGGCAGCAAGGAAAGTTATGTGGCCAAGACTCATGAAGTAAGTCTTAACATCTTCCCCCAAATATACAAGAAATATTTCTAGACCTGAAGGAGAAGAGAATGAAAGTGTCTTACTGATAAAAAAGGAATAAAAGTAAAGGTAAATTTCAGGAAGCAGTGGAGAGAAATATAATAGTAAGTCTTGAACAAAGAGTACAAAATGAAAACTACAAAAACAAGTCTATTTCTGATGAAGATAGATGAGGGAAAATTTGTTTTACAAAATTCATCCTTGCTATAGTCTACAGGGGGGAGGGGGTGGGGGAGAATAGAGGCAGAAGGGAGGAAATGGGGAAAGGGGGGGAGGGGGAGGAGGGACCTAGGATGTCTCAGCTAGGATGAACCTAACAGGGAATACCAGTGATAATTTGACTATGAGGTCCAAGGGTGAGAAACCTGACTCGCAGATTAACTGGGCCTGGAGTAAACAACAAGCCGAAAAGAAACAAAGAGAAAATGTAGAGCAGAAGTAAAGAGAGATGCCAAAGTGGCTAGATGCTTGTGAGGACTGATTTCCTAGCAAGCTACTGCACAGGCAACAGAAGACTATAGAGGCTTAGAGTTGTGACATACAGAGCTCTAGGGACAACACTAGGTCTATACAAATTAATGGGAGTGGTTTTTGTTTTGTTATATATTTTTCCCCAAAATAGGACTAACTTGATACTTGCAATGGTCAATAAGAGAACAAAGACCAATACATCTAAGTGTATTGTTTAAAAGGATATAGGGCATTTGAGAGACAGGAGTTCAGCATAGGAAAATGTCTACTAGGTAACAGAAGCATCAGAATTATTAAGTGTTCATAAAAGGAAAACAGCATTTCAAGATGAAGCACCTTCTCTGAATCTGATGTAGAGGGCAGTGTTAAGAGGGGATTATTAACTAAGTCTCTAGCCAAAGAAATACTTACGTAAGAGGTTAAGTAAAAAACTCCAGAAAATAAGTCCAAAATGAAAGGACTGAACCAAATGGATTGCATTAATGTTGTCTGCTATTTTACAATAAGTTAAAGAATACTTCCTTTTATGGCGCAAAACAAACAACAAAATCAAAAACATAACAACAACAAAAACCCATAACGGATTCCTCTGGAACTGGGATATTTGTTGATCTATAAGAATAGTATGCTAATTGCTCTTGGAATAATGATAAATGCTAAGATAGCAAAAGAACAATGAGGGGAGTGAGGTAAAAGCAATGTTTTCTTTTCAAGATGGCCAAAAAAGGTTGGGTCAACTCACAAACTAATACGGGTGCTCTCAGGAAAGGAGTAATGCCCAAAGCTGAATGTGATCATCAGAGAAAATACATTTTGGACCCTGTATCAGGGAGACTGCATAGAGCAGAGGCCTGTAAAAGGTCTCAGAGACAAGGAGACCTAAAGTTAAAGGCTGATCCTGTAACTTCTAAACTCTGAAAATTTTGGGGTCTAACTGACATCCCACTAGAGTGTGAGCTCCATGAGAAGAGGAACTTGGACTTGGTTGCTATTATTGACTGCCATATTTCCAGAGCCTAGAACAGTGCCTGTCATATAGTAAGTACTTGATACATTCATGTGGAATTGGTAAATATAATTTGCCATTTAATTTCATTTTAAAGGTTGACAAGTGATGGATCAGTTTCTCTGTAGTTCATAGTCTGACACTGAAACAATGGCTTCCATTAACCCAGTGCATCTTAACTGTAAAATAGAAATAATTTCACCAACTTCAGGAGTTTGGGTTAGGATTAAGCAAAAAAACTTTTGCATGCACACACCCAACAAGGTATACAGATATTGAATAAATGCTAGTTTTTGTCTTCTTTGATTCAGAACATGTTAAACACTCATTATATGCCAGATATGCTGCTCAGAAAAGAAATATAATATTGAGGAAAACAGACAGGACCTCTCTGCCGCTTGAGCTTCTAGAATAGTGACAGGGTGGGGGGGGGAGGGTGACCGTGTTTATAAATATCCACTAAGGCAAGGGCTACGTGGGAAGAGCACAGGGAACAGCGAAGATGCAAGATAGAGACTCATTTGAAGGGTTAGTGAGGTCTTCCCTGAGAAAACAGAATCGGAGGTCAGATCTAAAGAAACAATCATCATCCTCACCCGGATAAAGAAGGTTGCATGAGAGAACTCCACGCAGCGTGAAGAAAGGGTGAAGTGTGAGAGATTTAGGAGAATGAGCTAAGGCCAATGGGGCTAGAACACAGATAGCAAGGAGGAAACAGTAAAATACAGCTGAAGAGATAGTCAGGGGTCAACTTGTTTAGTTTCTCAGCTATTCATGATCTGACCCCGGTCAATCTCTCCTGATAATTTCTGAATTATCTCAAATAAGCAATCCCACACTGAAGAATTCTTGTTCTTTGGACAGCTATGCTCAGTTTATACCTCCTGTCTTCCTGGATGCTACCTCCACTTAAAATTTCTTTGGCCACACCACCCCCATCTCCCCCTCCCCCCATTTGGTTGAAATATTGACATATAATATATGTAAGTTTAAGGTGCACACAGCCACCCTTCTTATCCTAAAAGTACTTTGCCTTTGAAACTCAGTTAAGTGTCTCCCTCTGATACCCAGCCTCAGTTAAACACTAATTTTTCCCCCAGGAGACTCACACATAATTTACTTGAGGATGACATCACCCTGCACTGAGATTATTAGCTCTATTCCTTGCTAGACTCTAATCCTTTGAGGAAAGACAATGTGTCATGTGACTTCCTTTCCCACACTACCTGCAACAAGGCACACAGCAAAGGGAGTCTGGATGAATTTACAGACAGATGAATGCTATGCCTTCCACTTAGACAACTTTATCTCGTGTTGAATAAAGAACATTGTAAGGAGGCTCATGGCAGCTTTCCAAGAGGGAGAAGCTTCCAGTATCGGGTAAGAACGGTGCCTAGGGTAAACTCATTCCCCAATTCCAATGCAGGGAAATGATAAAAGTGATAAAAATCATTTCGAAAACTTTTCATCATTTGAATCAGGAAGAAATAATTAGCAAACTTCAAAAATATTTTGAAATGAATGCCTCCCTTCCACCCCTACATTGCAGCCAAGGAACCACAAGCTCAGACTTAAAAGTCATCCTCAGGCTTCCAACCCAGCCGGTGAAAATCTTGTAAGGCGCCCCTCCACCCTAACAAGTAAAAGCTAATAAACAAACTGGGAAACCCACAGCTCTTCAGATCTGTAAGAGAAGATCACGAAGCGAACCGCACTCCCCCCTCCCCCGCCCCAAAACCAGATGGACAAGCACAGGAGCAAAGAGAAACAGCACTTACGGGAGCAGAAACTGCCACAGGAACCCGCGCGGGGACGGAAAACGGGAGCGGTGATGGACGCAGCCAAGATGCTCCAGGTGGACCAGGGCGAGAGGGGAAAGCTCCCTGCAGAGAAACTCCACACTCCTGGGAGCGGTGCTTACACACCCTGCACCAGGTGTGTAAGGGAACCTCAGAGGCCGACTTCCCTCCTGCTTCCAGTAGGGGGAGGGTCCAAGGGACCATTTTGAAAGATGCCCTAGTGCTCGGTTCTTCCTTTTAAGTTCTGCCCTCAGGAAAAACTAGTTAACTAAAGCCTAACCTGCTGGAGTTTTATCAGAGCCTAACTGCCCTGGGGGAAGGGGAAAAAACCCAACCCCAGCCATCTTTAGCCTTCCAGTGAAGTAAGAGGGGCAAATAACGTGTAAGTCCAGTCCTCTCTAGCCATCTAGTACCCCCACTCTCCAAAAGTACCCTGACTCTCCAAAAGAGTGGGGGAAGCTGAGAAACAGGCGTGATGTTCAGAGTTCACTGCAAGACTGAGACCTACCCATAGGATTATAAAACATGTCCCCTCTCCCCCACATACCTAAAGGCCTATTTACTGCTATTCCTTTTACCTAGTATATCAAGTCCAGCAATCAACAAAAAATGACAAAGCAGCTAGACTTCATTCAAATTAAAAATGTCTACTTTGAGATAGATACTGCTGAGAGAACAAAACACACAAACCCACACAGATTGGGAGAAATATTTGGAAGTCACATGGGATAAAGGATTGTTAACCAAAATATCCAAAAAACTCTTAAAACACAGCAAGACAAAATCCAATTAAAAAATAGGCCGAGGGGCACCTGGATGGCTCAGTCGTTAAGCAGCTGCCTTGGGCTCAGGTCATGATACCAGAGTCACGGGATGGAGCCCTGAGTCAGGCTCCTCCTCCCTCTTCCTCTGCCCTCTGCCTGCTGCTCCCCATGCCTGTGCGCTCATGCACGCTCCCTCTCTCTCCCTCTCAAATAAATAAAAACAACTTTAAAAATAAATAAAGTTTATTTTTTAACAATTCACACTCAACTCAAGGCCATTCTTTTTGCATTCCTTTATCTGAAGAACTCAAAGCTGGGGCCAGGCAATTCCTTTAGTGACAGTGGGTCCCTTCAGTCATTTAGAACCAGGTGTTTTCATGGTTCAGATAATGCACCCTCGTGGCAGAAGGCACATTCTGTGGCCTCACCTCTCACCTTCACAACTGTGCATCAAGCTTCACACAAACATTACCCTGCTGGCAATTAGTCAAAGTATGTTCAGGGGCTTTGTTTGTGTTGTTTGCTTGCTTTTTCCCTTGAGAAATGTGCTTTTTGAAATCATAATTCCTACCTCATTTAAGTGGGAAATGATTTTACCATGCCTGAGATCATAAGAAAAATACATAAAATCATAAAGCATACTTTGTCCTTTGTTGGTGACAATTTTTTTTCTGATTTTAAGGAATCCCTGTGAAAAATCAAAACCTTTTAGGGATAAAATTATAATCAATATAACAGAATAGAATTAGGAACGATGTTTATATCTAAGAACAGGGAAGATAAGTAAACAGGATACACTAATTAAGCTATTTATTGACAATAATGGTTAGGAGGAATTCCTATGATATGGTAAATGAAAAGCATATATGCTTTTCATTTTTCATTTTTTTTTCATTTACTGTATATATACACTATATATATTTATTCATTTATTCACTGTATATATAGTTATTCATTTTTACTATATATAATAAATATACTTATTTTATATACTTATAGATATGTTTGTAAATTATATATAAATTATATATTTATAAATATACTTATATATCATATATATATTTTATATATATATATATTTTATATATATATTCATTCACTCAGCAAATCCGTACCACATCTTGAGTACCCACTCTGTCCCTGTGATAGCTGATGGGAATCAGCAATAAATAAAACAGACCTGATCTCTGAATCTATGGTACTTACAATCAACCTCAACGGTTCTCAAAGTATCAGCTGTGAATCATTAGTATCAGCACCACCTGGAACTTGTGAGAAATGCAAAATTTGGAACCCCCAACCAAGCCTGCTCTATCAGAAATCTGGGAGATGGGGCTCAGTAACTTGTGCTTTAGCAAGCCTCTCAGGTGCTTCTTCTGCAAGCTCAATTTGAGAGTCACTGGTCCAGGAGAGAAGAGAAACATTAAACAAAGCTATTCATGGTAATTAAATCAAGTATCATAAAAGAAGAATAAGAAATCGTAAGGGAGGGTACTGGATGTAAGGTGTTTGCTTCTTTGGGGGTTCGAAGACAGCTTCCCTGAAGAACTGATGGAATAGAGGTGGCCCATTGTATAGAAGGATGGATAACAGGTAGATATGTGATAAAACAAGCATAATAAATAGTTAAGGGTAGAATCTTGGTGGTAGGTATACAGATGTTTACTGTAAAATTTTCCAGCTTTTGAAAATTTCCACTGTAAAATATTGAAGAAAATGGAGCGTGCTTTCAGGAGTGTGAGAGATGGTGAAAGGCTGAGTGAAAGCACTCCTGATACAAATTCCATGCAAAGTCCATTCTCATTCACCTGTGGAGTATTTGAAAGCAATGGAAGAAGGACACTGGGGCTGGAGTTGAGTGACTACACGGGAAATGGGCATGACAAGGTCAAGACTAGAGGGCGGCAGTTTTGACAATATAGGGTTGGATCAGAAAGGTCATATCAAGGTTAATTTTTTAAGATTGATTGATTGATTGATTGATTTGACAGAAAGAAACACAGCTGGAGAGGGAACACAAGCAGGGGAGTGAGAGGGAGAAGCAGGCTTCCCGCCAGGCAGGGAGCCCGATGCCAGGCTCCATCCCTGGACTCTGAGATCATGACCTGAGCCAAAGGCAGACGCTTAATGACCAAGCCACCCAGGCGCCCCATCAAGGTTAAATTTTACAATGTATCACCAGTTCTCACTTTTTATTGCTGAGTAGTATTGAATTATAGGAACGTACCAGTTCGCTTCTTCAGTCTCCTATGGATAAACATTTGGATTGCTTCCAGTCTCTGATTATTATAAATAAAGCTGCTATGAACACTTACATTCCAAGACTTTAGTGGATGTGTGATTTCGTTTCCCTTGGACTATAACTGCTGAGTCATAGAACAGATAAATCAAAGAAACTGCTGAACACCTCGGCAGCTTTTGGAAGCAGTTCTGCCATTCTACACCTTCACCAACAATGTTTAAGATTCTAGTTGCTTCATATACACGCCAAACTTTCCATTTTAATCATGCTAGTGGGTATACGGTGATATCTCATTCGTTTGAATTTGTATTTCCTTGATGACTAAGGATGCTGGACAGTTTTTCATACGTTCATTGACCATTAGAATGAATATCTTCTTTCGTGAAGTGTCTCTTCAATCTTTTGGTATTTATAGATTTATTTTAGAGAGAGAAAGCGAATGACAGAGCAGGTGTGCGTGGGGTGGTGGGCAGCATTGGGGGGCAGAGAGAGAGCCCCAAGCAAACTCTACACTGAGCCCAACATGGGGCTCCATCCCAGGACCCTGAGATCACAACCTGAGCAGAAACCAAGAGTCAGATGCTTAACCGATGGTGTCACCCAGGTGCCCCACTTGTGCTCTTTTTAATTGGGTTATTTTCTTATTAATAAGTTGTAGGACTTCTTTGCATATTCTAGGTCTAAGTCCTTTATCAAATATATGCCTTGTGAATAATTTCACTCAATCTATGCCCTGCATGTTTGTTTTCTTGATGTGCAGAGGTTTTTAATTTTGATAAAGTTCAATTTATCAATATATTATTTTTAGTTCTGTATCATGTCTGTGTTTTCTGTATTATTTCCTAAGGAAAAAAAAATTGGCTTTCTCAAAGTTGTGAAGATACTGTTCTATGTGCTATTTGAAAAGTTTTACAGATAATAGCTTTTATGTGTAGGTATGTGTTACATCTCAAGTAAATTGTATTATATGACATAATGTATGTGCTGAGTTTCATTTTTTCCATGCAGATATCTGATTGCTCCAGTATCATTTATGAAAACACCTTCATTACCCATTGAACTGCTATGGCATCTTTGTATTTTTCTATATATATATGTGGGCCCATTGTTAGACCTTCTATTCTACTTTATAGATTTATGTATATATGTGTGTGTATATATATATATTATCTTTTTAACAGTATAAAATTTCCTTGATTATATTAGCTTTATGGTAAATCTTAAAATCAGATAGCATAAGTAATCCAAATTTTCCTTCCCAAGACTCTGTAGGGGTCCCTTCCAGGGTCCTATACATTCCCATGTGAACTTTAGAAAAAAAAATTTATTTTTCTTTGTGGAAAGATTTTAAAGTTTGAACTCAGTTTCTTTTTTTTTTTAGGATTTTATTTATTTTGACAGAGAGAAACACAGCCAGAGGGGGAACACAAGCAGGGGGAGTGAGAGAGGGAGAAGCAGGCTTCCCGCTGAGCAGGGAGCCCGATGTGGGGCTCGATCCCGGTTCTCCGGGATCATGTCCTGAGCCGAAGGCAGTCGCCCAACCAACTGAGCCACCTAGGCGCCCCTGAACTCAGTTTCTTAAATAGATATAGACTCTTTCAATTTTTTAAAAAAATGTCTTCTAATGGCAGCTCTAGTACATTTTGCTTTTCAAATAACTTTTTTTCATTTCATCTACATTGCTGAATTTATTGCCATAAACTTTTTCTCATATTAGCCTTCAGTGTTTCTAGGATTTGTGATGATGTTTTATCTTTCATTTCTGATATTGGTAGCTTGTGTTTCTATCATGTTTTTCTTAGTCAATCTTGTTATGCTTATTAATTTTATTAAACTTTTCAAAGAATATTTTTTTTTATTTTGTGGATTTTCTGTTGCTTGTCCATTACCTATTCTTTTGATTCCCACACATATGTTATTAAAGACTTTCTTCCACTTAATTCAAAATTAACTAGCTTTCCTTTTTCTAGCTTCTTAAAGTGGGATCACAGGTTACTGGTTTTATACTTTCTTCATTCCAATATGTTCATTTAAAATTTACATTTCCCTCAGCTTCTTACCATAAATTTTGACATACTGAATTTTTATTTTTATTCTTTCAAAATATATTCTGATTTCTCTAATTGTTTCTTATTTTATCCGTAGGTTATTCTATAATAAGTTGTTCAATTTTCTAACATCTGGGGATTTTTCAGATATCTTTCTGTTATTGATTCCAATTTAATGCCATTGTGCTAAGAAAATACTCCAAGTATTATTTTGCTCCTTTAAAACATACTGATTTTTTTTTTTTTATGGCCTAGCATGTGGTATATCTTACTAGGGATTTGATGTGCACTTGACCAAGGAGATTAATTTTTCATTCATTTTACCATTGGTCAGTTAAGGCTCGGTCACATGTCATTATCATTCTGAGACCCAGCTTGATGAGACAGCCTCGGCATTGCTGGTCTCATGCCAAAGGAAATGGAAAATATATCAAAGCATCCCCTAGCTCTTAAAAATTCTACCTAGAAAGGACACATACCTCTTTAGTTAACATTCACTGGCTAACGAAATGTAACATGGCTATCTCTGATGTCAATTAGAAAGAGATGTGTAATCCTACAACAAAGAAGATCAGTAAGTAATCTTAACCCGTATATAATTCATGCCAAAGACATATTTGTCTTAAATGACTTGTTGATACTATCTCCAAGTGTTTTCAAACCACTTAACTTCTCTGCATTCCCACTGCCCACACTGTTTTCCAAACCACTCCCATGGCCCATCTGGACAGCTGCAAGAAAGCTCCTAATAGATCTATCTACATCCACTCTGGCTCTCTGACAGCAGTTAGAATATTCAACAAAAATCTGAGCATACCACATACATTCTATTTGCGTCAAATCCATCACTATCCACCAGCTCCTGCTTTTAAAACTTCTTAATAGCTTCCCATCACACTTAAGTTAAAAGGCGACCATTTCATATGGTACATAGGACCTTGCAGAGCTCAGCTTCTCTCTACCACTCCAGGCTCATTCATCTCTAGCCATTCCTGCTCTCAAGTAGCAGCCTGATGGCTCTCAGTGTCTTGAATACACCAAGCTCCTCATTGCACTGTGGACTTTGCACAGGTCATTCCTGTGATCTGGACTGTCCTTTCCTCTGCTCTTCACCCAGCTCACTTTCACATCCATGTTAGGCTTCTCTGTTCCCCTTCTTCTTGAGCACATTTTTATTTTATTCACACCAGCTATCATGTTTGTAGTTCTATATTTGTTTGCATGGTGACTTTTTGGTCCCCTTCATGGACCGTAGAATTGAATTAATCCTATTCCTCAGTTGAGTAGTACAACTATCTATGGTGCATGCCAGACAATTTTTTTTTTTTACTTTTATCCTTTATCAGTTTTTTCACTCATTTCCACCCTTCCCTTTACCCCTAACTCTAGTCCATTTTAAGTGTGTCTCTTCAATTTTCCCTCCATATATTAATTTATACAAACCCACATGAGCACATGCATAACACCTTATGCATATTCCGATTATTGCCTTCCTCACTCAGTGTTAAATGACAGAGCTCTGTCTCTTGTTGCAGACTACCAAGCTCTCTATTTGTGGCATTATTTCTACTTTATGGATGAAGAAAACAAAGTGACGCTGAATTAGTGTCTTAAGCCTTCACAGGGAGGGCTTCGGAGATCCGGGAATGGAGTCCAACTTTGTTTCCCATCAATGTCAGCACTTAAATGTCCCTTTCTATCAAGTCCCCTTTGCTATCACTTTATCCTTATGAGAGATACAGAGATGAGACAGAAATGTGGTATCAGAGAGGTCAGATAGCCTGCCCAAGTGGTAGACGTAGACTTCAAATCGACTTACCTCTCGTTCTTACACAGCTCTCCCTGGTCACCAGCATGTGGCCAATGCTTCCTCGCACACTAAGTTCAAAGTCTCATCTCCTGCTCTCATGTAGAATCTAGGCTTCATTTTCCCCTCCAGAAGCCAAGTGCAGAAACACTGAAAACCCCAAGCCCGGTGCCAGCACTCAGCTTTGTGCGAAGCCTTCCTGTTTGCCCAACCTCAAACCAGCTATCTGGAGTTGGCAAAGCTGTTTACTTTCAAGCTTCCATTGTCAATAGATCAAGTAGAAACACCAATAACTCAATGAAGCTCCGGGCAGCCTGCCCGTCAGGAACATCATCATGATCCATTTCTATGTACAGGAAGATTTACCCCCAGAGCCCACGCAAACAGGAATTCCTGATTTTGATCCAGAATGAATATTAGTGCTTTCCATTCCCCACACTTGCCACAGTGGTGAGGAAGCTGTGCAAACATCTATCTTAGCTAAAATACCCTTTTGGACCTTGTAGGGCACTAATGGACTTGGGGCTTAATAGGGATGAAAGAACAGCTTCTAGGGACTCGAGCTGAGATTCTCAAATGATGGGTGAGGGAAGCTACAGCTCTCCTGCCTTTGACAATTATTATCTCCTGTATGGCAGGCACTGTGTTAGAAATGAGGGATATTGTGGATGGAATACAGAAGCCCTATGCTCCACGTTGTCAGTCGAATAGGAGAAATAAGTAACGCAAGTGGAGGAAGACAAGCAACCATGGCTATACTGGGAAATATCCTCCAGTGACTAAGATCTGTGTCCTGCCTGAGAAGGGAAACCCCACAGCAGAACACAGAAGAGTTACTATTACTGAAGTCCACTTCAATATGTTCTGAACACTTCAGCAAGCCAGATGGAGGCAGATCACACAGCTGGAGCAGGCGTTGGGAGCGACATTGAGTAGGGATGCTGCCCGGGGAAGACATTCTAGAAATTAATCCTCAGAGGGTAGCAGAAAACACATTAAAGCATCCTCTTCTTCAATTGTCTCATCTATAAAACTAGCACACTCAGGTTACTTCTTTTGCAACTTAGGAAGTCACCTGAGAAGACTCACCAAGGAATTTAACGTAGACCTAAGATCCTATGCCTGTCTATTTCATCGTTATTCGACACCTGGTTTCCATCAGGTGTTTTCTGGGCATGTTCTCCTTTGCCCTGATCCTCTTCTAAATTTTAGTGTCACTCATTGCTGCTTCTCTGTCCCTGCCCACTTTTTCTATTAGGTTTGAATCAAGTCCTCCACAGAGAAGGCCGAGTTTTGAAATTAGGGATATGATACAAGTTTTAGCTAGATAACTGTTAACATATTCACCTAACAATTTATTTTATAATGGAACATTGTGTTTTAGAAATACAATACACCTTCCGGGCTTCAAGATTTATCCTCTTTTGATGATTACAGTTTAATTACGATTCTCAGCCTCCCTAGAACACACAGCTACCTCTTCTAGAGGGAACTAAATTAAACACTGCTATGTGGAACCAGAGCTGCTGTCTACAGTTGCTAAATTATTACAGGGGGTGTCATTCACATCATTATCTGATGAAAGACACCTTGCAGTTGTGCAGTGCACAACCTGGGCAGCTGTTAGACATGACAGCCTACTTTCTTTAGCAAAACTCTACTATAAAATTAAGGGATTGAACATGATGATATCTAACAAAGAGACTGAATGTGACGAGAGCTAAGATTTCTTCCTGTTCTAATGTCTCTGATGCTAAGAAATCTATGCACTTGAAACAAACAGCTTATGACTTTTTTTTTATGCCCAGCATTGAATCTAGAAGACTGAGGAGCATTCAGACAGAATTAGTCATGAAACGAAGGGCCAGATGTAAAACTGAGCTTCCCCTTTGCATTCCTAAGAGACTGCATAGGTATTTAGCCAATTCCTGATGTCATGAGCCAGATAAGAAGTAAGTACCAGTAAGACAAGGTCAGTGGTCTGGTTTTGGCATTGAGAAAACTGAGTGGCATAAGTGAAGTGGGTTTTAAGTAATTAGTGGAATATTCCACTCAGCTGCAGTAGTCACAAGCTATTGCTCTAGTTGGATTACTTCTCTGTCCGTCTCACTAGACTGACCACAGTAAGTCCAGAACTCATACCCACCATCTTCCCCTCTGCCTGGATCTTTCCTCTAGATTCACAATGAACATTGGCTTATTAAGCATCTAGGAATCTGACAATAAATAAACTGATCTCATTTTGCTTAAGTCATTGTTTCCAAACAAGTTTGGCCACGGAATCCCTTTTTCACAGACCATGTATTAATGTCTCATGAAACCTCCAAGGAATAGCCCAGCGCCATCACTCCAAGCACCATCTTTACTGTCACTGAACTGCTAAATCCTACAACCGGACTGCAGAGAGGTGGAACTGGATTTATGCACGGAGGAGTCTAGTTGCTAGAAATGATGGCTTCTGTTTACCCCACGCACCAAAATACTACCTGTTAGAAGTCCAGCTGCAGTCAAAGGATGCAAGTCAGAATTAGCAGGAAGTGGCTGCTGATCTCCATGCCTCCTCTCTGGTTCTTCTCCATCCCTTTCCAATCTGAGTCATGCTTCCAGCCAAAATCACTCCATCCAAGGCTGCACCTTTCCTACATGTGAGGATACAAGAGTTTGCAGCTCTCCTTAAAAGGGATAGAGGCAGACAGAGTGAGAGAGTTACACCACCTTTCTTTAGTAACTTTCTTTAGTAACCATGATTGGCCATTTAGCCATTTTCCCATTATCTCCAGTTCCTCTTGCTTGTTCTCCCATACTCAGTTAAACCTGATATTTAATACTAGCCTTTCGAACCTTCAATCTCATTACCAGGCTGCTGTTTTCCTTGTCCAAGGCTAAAACAGTCTCTGCAAGCAATGATGTTATTATTAATTATTTTTATTAATATCATTATTATCTATCTATATTGACTGATAGTTTCTATGTCTCTTATCTCTCTTTGAGATCACCACTGTTTTTCAAGGAGCTGTGGCTGTTTTTGTTCATATCTGATCAAAAGAGGCCAGAAAAAAAATCAGGAAAGATGACTTTCTGGGGACCTAGCATGCCAACAGCCCAGTAGCATCTTAGAGAAATAAAACTGTCTCCTGTCACTCTCCTTAAAACTCTTCAAAATCTCTCCAGGGCATAAAGAGCATTGAATAATAACAACAGAGAACCTTTACTGGAGATTCACACTGTATGACACTCTGTGCCAAATGCTTTAAGTCTGATTCTCACAGCAAACCTACAAAGTAAACATAATTATTAATCTGATTTTGTCACTGAAGAAACTGAGGTTTTAGGCTTTCTACAGCTACAAAACTGTACACGAAGGAGCCAACATTCAAACTCGGTAGTCTGACTAATGGTTGGGCTCAACCACTAGGAAACATTGCATATTTAAGACTGGATGAAGTACCAACTCCTTACCTGGCCATATTAAGACCCTTTGAAGTTAGGTACCAAATTATCCCCCCAACACATCTCCTATTTCTCTTATTCATTCGTACACCAAACATTTACTGAGCTTCTACAATATGCCAGAAACTGAGCTAAACATCACACAGCAGCCCCGCAATCTGCACCATGAACTACCCTTGTCCTACTTCATCTGTGAGTTCATCTGTGCAGTCGCTTTTGTCTGTAATGAGCATTCCCCTCCTTTTCCCTCTCTTTCTGGAAGACTTTCTATATATGCTTTGAAGACTCAATTCAAATGTTGTTTTCCCTATGAGGGCTTCTGTAGCTGATCTTGGCACATGCCTCCTGGGCAATCATTGCAGTTCATAGATATCTCCTTCTTACTCTCTAAGTGCCTGTCTGTCTGTCTGTCTCTCTTTCTGTCTCTATCTCCTACCTACATTCTGCTCTAGAATATAAAGGACTTAACCCATGTCTTGCCAATCTTTCTACTTCCTTGAAGAATGTTTGACATGCGATAAATATTCTGGAACAGAATCAGCCTGCTACTCTAATTGTTGAGACAACCTAAAGGCTTGTATTTGTGACATCCTTTAGACTACATTTTTAAGAGGCTTAGTTATGGGAACCCATCTTCAGGGGTCTCCAGTCTAGTTGTGAACAGTGGTACAAAAATAAAGAAGCAAACAAATTTATCCGGGCTACAATAGAGAGATATGTAGGGTGGCAAAGGAGAATAGAAATGGAAGTTATCAATGCCTCCTGGAAGCATCTGAAATACTTCTTACAGGAAATGATGATTGTACTAAAGCATGGATGGCTAGTAGGTCTTAACTAGGTTGGCAGCGGGGTGAGCACCTTTTAGGACACAGATACCCAGAGACACATGTGAGCAAGGTCTATTCAGGGACCTAGGAGGTAGGTGTGCAAGGAGAATGAAATGGAATTGGGCTACATTGTAAAGGGACTAACAGAGCATAGAAAGGGGTTTTGATTGTTTTCTGCCAAAGTAAGGTAAAGGATCTGATCACCCATTTCCAATATGGGAGGGGTGCTCTCCCTCAGCAAGGAGCAATGATGCTCTGTAGGGTATCCTACAAACAATTCAATTCCAACCCTCGCCCTGGAGATACTATCAGTTCCCACTGTTAAATGGTCAGCAGATACCCAAAATGGCGGTTGTGAGGCTAACTAGCACGTCTGACCCTAGGTGAGCCCAACAATATAAACATTTCCCAGAACTCGGAGCTGGAAAGCACCCAACAGGCCCTGACCGATTACAAAGGAATAATAAATCACCCCAATGCGCTATCGTGCATAACCAGCTACTCCTGCTTCTGTAAAATAAGCTTACTGCTGTTGCCTTGCTACTGAATGGAGACGTGTCCACCTGGATATGTCCTGTTCCTTTGGAGACATACCCACCTGGGTTTGTTTCATTTCTTTGGAAACATGGTCACCAGGGCAGGTTTTGTCTCTTTAAAAACCCAGAGCACCCTAGGGTCAGGGCCCTCGCAGAGCCCAAACTCTTGTGAGTGAGAGCACCCTAGGGTCAGGGCCCTCACAGAGCCCAGACTCCTGTGAGTGGTCGTTGGCCAGCTATAATCAACCTCTCATTGTTTAACCCTTAATGGTGTCAGTGGTGATTGGCTGAGTGCACCCTATAACACCACAGGCAAAAGACTCAGTCCCAAAAGACGTCCCTCCTCCCCCCACTTCAGAAGCAAGTTGCAAGACTTCTGTTGAACTGGTTATAAATTAGATGTTCCCATAACCTCCTCTTCCGATCTGACTGATTTGATGGGGCAACTCATAGAATTCAGAGAAACATCTTACCTTACGCGATCGCTGGTTTATTATAAAAGGATATATAATTCAGGAACATCCAGATGGAATAGATGCAAAGGACAATGTATGAGGAAGGGTTCATGCCCTCTCCAGGCACCCCACTCTCCTGGAACCTTCCCGTGTTCACCAACCTAGAAACTCTCCCAAACACCTCCTTTTACGTTTTTATGGAGGCTTCACTGCATAATCATGATTGACTAATTCATTGGCCATTGGTGAAGGGCTCAACCTCTTAGGAGCTTTCCCAAATCCACCTTATTTGCTTAACAAAAGGCACCTTTGTTACTCTCCTCAGGAAATTCTGAGGGTTTTAGAGATCTGTGCCAGAAACAGGGTCAAAGATCAAATATGTGTTTCTTATTATAAATCATAATATCACAAAAGGGAAATTATTAAAGCATTTTACATTTAAGACAGAGTACAGATGTCTAGTTACAAAGATAACTTCAGTAATAGTAAAAAGGATAGAATTTTAGAGTAGATTGAATTTAGCCTCCAGGAGACTATTACTACTCCTCCCCTCTTTGCACAGATAGGCAATTAAAAAAAAAAAAAAGTGGACAAGTACTCCTGTGTGGAGAAGCACCAAATCGTTGGCCAAGTCCCCTGCTTCTGCTGCTCCTGGAGTCTTGGTCTAGGTCACTCTGTCTTTGCTCTCATGGTCTTCTCATTTGTTTTGTTTCCCAAAGAAATTTCAGGTTTTCTTTTGCACACTTTCTATTTAAGGAAAGCCTAATCATCCTTATCTGGGTCCCCGAAGATTTCTAAACTTTCCATTCTCAGTATACAAAAATATAAATCCCCTATTCTAAGACATTCTGTATCCATTTGGGTGAGGATTATTTTGCTTGCAAGTGACAGAAACCCAATTATCTTATGTAAAAAAGTGAATTCATTTTCTTATGTAATCAGCAAGTCCCAGAGGGCTGAATCTGGCCAGGTAAAACTAGGACCAGAATTTCAAACTGTCACCTGGACTCTGTCTCTTCACTTCTTGGTTCTACCACCATCTTCCCTTATTTTGACATACACTTTCTTCATATGGTAACAAGGTGATGACGAGAAGCCCTAAGTTTACATATGCCTCACAGCCTTAGTCCCAGGGGCACAGGCATGGCAGTCTCCCAGAAGATGTGGCACAGTCCTTCACAAAGCTGTGCATCAGTATTGTTTGGATTTATGTCCTTAATCCTGGACCAACCTCAGTGTCCAGCGGGGTATAAAGTCTCAGGATCAACCTACTGGCAGTGACCTGAAGTGGGCTTATATCAACTCTAGAGAGCCAGTCCCGTGCTTCTCTCCCCAATCCACACTTAGTGGCATCGTGTTGGGAGACGGAAGTCAACCATGATGGGCAGGTTGGAGACAGAACTGATGCACACAACAAATCAGGACTTTCTCGTTTGGAAATGCAGAGTGTTAGCACACCCCGGGGGCTCATCCTTATTTTAAGAAATAACATATTGTATGACTGACCTTTCTACTGAGATCACATGGAATAGGGAAAGTTCCAAAAACAGAGACATATGTAACAGAACAAACCAAAATATCGCCTGGCATCTATCACATCACATTTAAAATTTTTTCTTTGTTTTCAGTCACAAATGGCAAATGCTACCTTTTTTGAGGGGTGAAAGTATGGTTTTCAAATGCACACATCCCAGGGACCTGCCTACCGTTACCTTCAGAAAACAGAAGAGAACGAGGAACAAGACCTATCTTTCTCACCTTGGGAGTTCTCTCCCCCAAAAGTGATTTACTGGAAAAGGTGAAGATTCATAATAATCATCTCACCCCATAGAAGTATTACTCAACATACTGTGGAAGTTTAATAAATATTTTAATGAAATATTATGACCAGTAGTCATCTTACCTACATCAAATATGTTATATTTGTAGGCTTTGTTAGCTGGATCAGAGCTAAGCTGGCCATTACGTACACTAGGTCATAACTTTTTCCAAGATATCTTAGGATATCCTAACTTTCCAGAAGTTATGGAAATAGTGGAATAGGTATCCAGAAATATCCATTTCTTTCATTGGATCAGATGGAAAAGAATGTGAAACCTATCTGTAATCATCATTACTTCTGATTCTGATAAACTGTGTTTTATTTTCCCTCCACAACTGGAGAAGCCGATGACTCAGAACACACACAGACACACACACACACAGACACACACACACCCCAAGGAGACTGCCAGGGTGGGGCAGATTCACTTCCCTGACCTATGTTACTGCATGTGCTTATGCTTACTCTCTGACCAGCCCTACCATTCTAAAATGTCATGCTCTGTGGGAAGAGAATAACTATCACATACAAAGATAACTGCCCCTGAGATCCCAAGCAGCTTTGCTGTTATCCACTTCAGTGAAAAGTACAAGTGGCGGGAGGTCTGGTGATGTAGAGGGGACCTGCGACATACACACATTCCTGGGGACTGCTTGGGGCCTGGCAGGCCAGGGGAAACAGCAGCAAGGGGGAGAGAAGTAATACTGAGCAAACAAGCAGAGGACGACAGGGCAGTAAATAGCAAGGCATCTCTGTGTCTCACCAAACACCAGAGGACAAAATAGAAGAGAGGAGCCCTTCACTGGTCACCAAAATTGGGGAGAGTATCAACAGAAGGAATTTCCTTGAAATTAGGGACCTTCCTGCTGGTCATTGTGCACAGAGTCAGAACCCACAGATTTGGTTTCTTGCTAGAATGTGACCACAGTTTTAATCACAAGCTAGTGAAGTCTCTGATGTTTGAGTTAAAATTTAATATCAGTTAATAGGGTTTAAAGATGGTGAAGACTACAGGGTGATTTGCATATGACTTTCTGCTTCCTAATCATGAAACTTGATGCTACAGATTCTCCTGATTATGCAACTTTGTGCACAGAACCCCTTCATCACTTTCTCATTTTCCTAGTAGGCAAAGGCTTAACTCTGATTTGGCATTATATCCCTGTGGTCAGAGCCCTGAATCTCCTTCTAGTCTGATTTCCTTTTCTTTCTCCTACATATCCTGAAATATGGTCATCTCAGTCTGAATGTATGTCAAGGAACACAAGGTGTGTATGCCTTCATATTTTTATTTTTTAATTTTTTAAAGATTTTTATGTATTTATTTGACACAGACAGAGAGAGAACACAAGCTAGCAGAGAGGCAGGCAGGGGGTGGGGAGCACAGAGAGCCCGACATGGGACTTGATACCAGGGCCCCAGAATCATGACTGGAGCCAAAGACAGATGCCCAACTGACTAAGCCACCCAGATGCTGCACCTTCACACTTTTAAATATATTCTTCCTTCTGCCCGGGATGCTACGCAAGTCCTCACTCAATGTGGTAGCATGCTTTTCACCCTTTAAGAAATGATTCAATGTTTACCTTTTTCTGACCCTGCTTCCTCCTTGTTTACCCTTAAAAAAAAAAAAAGATTTTATTTATTTATTTGACAGAGAGAAACACAGTTAGAGAGGGAACACAAGCAAGGGGAGTGAGGAGAAGCAGGCTTCCCACAGAGCTGGGAGCCCAATGCAGGGCTGGAACCCGGGACTCCAGGATTATGACCTGAGCTGAAGGCAGATGCTTAACGACTGAGCCACCCAGGTGCCCCTGTTCACCCCTTTCTGCCTAAACCTGCTTGTCAGTGGTGTTAGGCCAAATGTCTCCTCTCTCCTCTCAATGAATACAATGAAATTATTCACCACAATAATGACATTTTGAATGCAAGCACATCTTATTGACTAGTTCATGAATTCCTTGAGAATAGGAGTTTCTGTATAATCCTTTTCTTCACTCCTGGAGCCTAATAAAGTATTGGGTACCTCGTAAGAATTCACAAACATGAGATCAATCTGAATAGCCAACTATATGGCGTTTACACTCTTTAAAAATACTACAAACTCAGGGCACTTGAAGCATCTGCCTTCAGCTCAGGTCATGATCCCAGAGTCCTGGGATAGAGCCCTGCATCAGGCTCCCTGCTTGGCGGGGAGCCTGCTTCTCCCTCTCTCACTTCCCTGCTTGTGTTCCCTCTCTAGCTGTGTTTCTCTCTGTCAAATAAATAAATAAAATCTTTAAAAAAAAAAATCAACAAAAACTCTACCAAGAAATATTTTCTAAGTTTTGTTTTTAAAAATAATGATCACTGTCTAGACTTTTAACATTCATATTAAGATATATATTATTTGCAAGGCCATAGGTAACTGGATATTATAAAGAAATCAATAAGTTGTTTTATGTTTTTTTTTTAAACCACTATTCATCAAGCAGGAAGAATGTCCAAAAGTGGAGTAAAACACATTACCAAATACTATAAGCAATTGCTTCTAGATAAAGGAGACATATTAAATTGCTAATTATGAAATGCATGTCAACATAGCAATGGCCATTGAGGAGATAAATGAGCGGGAAAATACTTGTTCAGTTATATGAGAAAAATATGACCAAAGAAATTCTAGCTATACCAGAAATTAATCACAATAATTTGCAAATCATTTCAAACACCAAAAGTCCAGTGATTTTTTCCCCCAAGAATAACATTTTAATGGTAGAAAACTTCCTGTAGCAAAGAGGAATATTAAAACAGAATTACTTTTGAAGAAATGGATATGTATTTTTTTCAACCCAAGAGCTGAATTCATCTTATGAAAGGTGATGATAAGACTGTATTGATCTCACTGACATGTAAAAAAGCACAGTGTTAATTTCCAGAAGCATGCCATGTTGAGATTAGAGTCCGTACATACTTGTTTGCTCTTCTTCTCGTCCATAAATGTTATGACTAAATATTGACTGTGGGAAGAACATGAAATATAGTAAATAGATGGCTCACCGAGATGCTGCTGCTGAATATTTCATTGACATTAATTCATCAGAATCAAAACCAGATGGAGGCTCACTAGTCATACCTGATGGCCCAAGTCTTATGCATCTCCAATTTCATCATTGCCAGACTTCCTTGCTAAATTTAAATTAAATGTTTACTGAGGTCTTAATATGAACAAAACATTGTGTAGAGCATAAAGATGAAAAAAGACATAGTCCTTCCCTTCAAGAGGCAAAGAGTCCAAAAGTAAAAGATGAATACATTAACCAGCTCATTCCAATAAACATACATTAAGTACCTGTTGTTTCTAAAGCACTCTAGTAAGATCTATACCAGAGAGGTAAAAATGGCCTCATTACTGGAAATGTGGTTCTGATAGGAAGGATACTCGAATGTCTACCACATACTACTCGTCCCCTTGGGTAAAATTGACATTTTAATCTATAAGTCTTGTTGAAAGTGATTAAACAAAGAATTTCTCTTTGTATTGGGATGTGGAGTCGTAGAAGTCAGCACTCATCGAAGACACAGATGAGTAATAAGAAATAAGTTCTGTAACCAGTGCTACAGTCTACATGGAACCTGGTCGGGTCTATTAGAATCATCCGTGATTACAAGTCTAAGTTCCTGGAAAGACCTTATAGATAGGCTATTTCTCACATTCATGTGTTCAAAGTCAAATGGTCAGTGAAAAGTGGGATAGACTTCACCTGTATTACAAAGTCACTAGAACCACAAAGCGTAATGTGGCAAAGTAGATACATTAATATGTACACCAACTACGTTTGTGAGGGTAGGCTAGGCTGAACCACAGTAATAGTTGTCCTGAAATCTCTGTGGCTTAATGCAATAAAGATATATTGCTTACTCATGTAAATTCTGATGTAAGCTGGAAAATAAGAAGAAAGTGCCCTACTTGAAGTGATTCTTTGATTCTGACTGGGTTTGTTTTAAGATTTATTTATTTATTTGAGAGAGAGAGAGAAAGAGAGAATGGGCACGGGGAAGGGCAGAGAGAGAGGGAGAGAGAAATTTTACCACACTCCTCACTGAGCTTGGAGCCCAATGTGGGACTTCATCTAATGACCCTGAAACCAAGAGTTAGATGCTTAACTGACTGCACCATCCAGGATCCCCAATTAGGCTGCCATATCTACATGTTACTTCTGTGGGAAAAAGAGAAATTAAAAATTGAGTTCTATCTCTTAAATATTTCATCTTGTGGGGCGCCTGGGTGGCTCAGTTGGTTAAGCGACTGCCTTCGGCTCAGGTCATGATCCCGGAGACCCGGGATCAAGTCCCACATCAGGCTGCCTGCTAGGCGAGAAGCCTGCTTCTCCCTCTCTCACTCCCCCTGCTTGTGTTCCCTCTCTGGCTGTGTTTCTTTCTGTCAAATAAATAAAATCTTAAAAAAAAAAATTTCATCTTGAAAGTGACATGAGTCATTTCCCTCATATTCCATCAGCCAAAGAACCACATGGCCCTGCCTGACCAGGGGACTGAGGACGATAGAAGAGTTATAGCTATTCGATAACTAGTGAATACTTTTGTCGTAAGTAATGCCAAGTCCAAGAAAGAGATGGAGGCACTGCCCATAGTTAATAGAAGAGAGTGGCAGACAACTGTTGAAAGAGAGCACACACTGTTTGGGACAAGTGAAGATAGGCAGAAATTTGCCTCAGATCCAGGGAATTCTGATACAGCAGGAAGAGAAAAGAAAGGGCCAGGGATCCATCCACAAGATCAATATACATAATGATTAGAGTTTGGATAAATGGTTAATGGCTAGAGTTCAGATAAATCTCTCAGTCAAGTTAAAGAACAAGTAACTTAAAAAAAAAAAAACAACAACAAAACAGGGACAGTGGTACTTGTGAAACAAAATTTAAGGCGCTGGGCTTTCAAAATTTCATTGAGATTTCATTGTTCCAAACCAAGAAGCCCATCAGAGGGTCTACCCAGGAACTGAATTTTTTAAGTTACTCAGATGATTCATACACAGTCAGTCCATGGATCTCATTTTGAGAAACACTAGCTCAATAAGTGAGCCAGGTTAAAATTGGTACAGAAAGTAAAGCAAAGTACCAAGAACAAAAACACCAGTTTTGTTAAATTTTGTAAAATTGGGAAATACCACTACTGAATTGAATGTGGGCTCAAGTTGAGTGTAAACTAAAATTGCCAAGAGTCTAAAGTGGTGTCATCATATCGATTTGTGGAACCATTATATTTTATAATTAATCTTAATATCATATAAATAAATGGCAGTTTCTTTTTCTTTTTCAAAAGTGGCTCTTCTAAATATTTCTCACTATAAAAGTAGTAGGACTCCACCTTCCTTTGAGTAGTTATGTTCCTCCTTATTTTAAAGACTTCATGCCCCCATATTTGGGGTGGTAAAGACCTAAAAAGGTCAAAAGGAGAATTCTCAGTTAAGAGTTGTCTATAGTAACACGAGGAAGTAGGGGAACACTATAGGTAAGGATCCAGGACACTGGCTAAAGAAATCACCTCTATTTAGAAGCCCATATGAGAAGGGAGACGAAAAAAAATGAAAACCTCAGTAGGGACACAAACATATACCAGCTCAAACCAGGAGAACAACAGGGTTGGAGGTACACCAGCCTATATCCTAGCTAAATCCAGCTGGCTGGGAATCCATAGGCAAGGAATCAGAGGCAGAGGGTACTCCATGGCTCATCCAGGAGACTCAGCAGCTACCATTATACATCCACCTGAAAAATGTCAAATATACACATATAACATGAAATAAATACTAACCTTGATATTTGAGCTATGCAGTTGAGTTCTGTTGTTATCTAAAAAATTATGTGTAGGGAGAACTAAATGACCACCCACCAAAGAAGGAAGTTGGACCCTCTCTTACATCATACAGAAAAATTAACCCAAGATAGATTAAAGACCTAAGTGGAAGACTCCAGACTATAAAATTCCTTGCAGAAAATGCAGGAAAAAAGTTTCATGACATTGAATTTGGCCATGATTTCTTACATATGTCAATAAATGCACCGGCCAACATAGACTACTGGGTCTACATCAAACTTAGGAATAGTGTGCATTGTTAGAGACAATTACCAGGGTATAAAGGCAACCTATAGAATGGAAGCCTATATTTGCAAATCGCATAGTTCATAAGGAGTTGATATCCAGAAAAAAATAAAGAGTTAGTTGTAAACTAGAGAGCTAGTTGTAGGGCAAACAGAAAAAAAATGAAAGAAACAGTTATTTTTGAGTAAGCTTTTATGTGCTAATCTCTCGCTCCCTCCATTATCTCTCCACTGTATACTCTTTCTTATCTATCCATCATCTATCTGTGTACATATATGTGTGTGTATGTGTGGGATGTAGGCATATAAACTCTGGAAAATGACTCATGACACCCTAGAGTTGTTTTTTGTTTTTTGGTTTTTTTTTAAGATTTTATTTATTTGACAGAGAGAAACACCGCCAGAGAGGGAACACAAGCAGGGGGAGTGAGAGAGGGAGAAGCAGGCCTCCTGCTGAGCAGGGAGCCCGATGTGGGACTTGATCCCGGGTCTCTGGGATCATGACCTGAGCCGAAGGCAGTCACCTAACCAAATGAGCCACCCAGGCGTCCTAAGTTTCTTGAAACAGAGCAGATAACCAGTGGTCAAGAGGGTCTATGAAGTGAATTTACAGCCCATCTAAGCGGGGCTGTGATAGAGTTCAGAATATCTTGAAAGCACAGGATACTTAGACTATTTTTCCTGAAATAATACCTCTTTTAGCCCAGTAAACATATGACATGCCGCTCAGGCAATTCAAGGAAGAACATGAAGATACTAATACCGACAGCATTTTCTCTGCGCCAAGCACATTACGGATTCCTTTTTACCCACTTAACTAAGTTTGGGCTGTGCTTTTTGGTGACAGCTTAAAGCTCTACTTTTTGGTGCAATCCACATCACCTTTCGATATGGATCCAACTCAGCTTTCTATTATAAACAGTGAGTGAACTGTCCATGGCATCACTGAAATGGAAGGTTACTGAACCATCAGATGAAGAGGAACTTGAAGGGTGCTCAAAGATAGGAAAAGCTGTTTGGGACCGGAGTCTCAGCGATGGTAGGCACTTTGCATGCTGGCACACTGGACGAATAACAGCTTCACCAGTCTTCCCTGAGCCAGGCAGTAAACACATGGGCAACCAGATAGACCCTAAGGAACATTCTAGAAATTCCTTTCAGGCTGAAAAGAAAAAGGAACCCAGCATAAGGAGAGAACCCATGGATGAGAGTAGAGAAGGAAATCGTTTTCCCAACTAAACATGAGGTATGTGGAGGAAATGAACAATCACCCCTCCCTCAAAGTAGTTATACATTCTGTGAGTACATAAATTTATTTTAATAGAGCTGGCCCAAGTTGTATGTCAGACAACCACTTTTAGAATTACCCATAGCACATTCTCTGGCAAATTTTGGTCATTTAAAGATAGATTGAAACTTGGAAACCAATCACTTTACCCTAATGGGAATTTTATTGACTTTGGAATTAAACAATTCTGAGTGTGACTCTACACTGAGAAGCTTATCGGAATGACAAGTAAAAACCAGGGATTATCTCCAGGATGACCGTTCCTGCCCTGCAAGTTGTTCGAAAAGACATAGCTCAGGGACTTAACATGCTTAATAAGTCGTATCCATTATTGTTCTCTCGGAAAAAAAATTAAAAACAAATCACATGACTGACAAAGTGGGGGCAACACAATTCACCCACCAAATGTGAGATGAGCAATTTTTCTGTCTTTAATTTATAACTGCCTCTGGGATCATAACCAGAGGAAGAATCCACAGTATTTTGCATAGTGGGAATTAACTTAGTGGGTACCTTACCAATAAGGGAGTAAGGACCAGCCTCCAGGAACATCTGTTTTGAAGAGCACCAATGCTTTGGATGCTTGATCATTCGAAAGAGCAGACTCTGTGATTTAGAGTCAACCCAAGCCCAGATGCAGGCTCAGGGATGTGAGACTCCCATGCAGACTGGCCTCTGAGGAATCCCATTGGAGGACCATTGCAAACAGGCACCCTTCGGTTGGCAGGATGTTACCTGAACACAAGACTCAATCTGCCAGCTTCATTCTTCTCCCCTGGCGCAAAGGATCTCTCTGCTCTGCTTCTCCTTCTGAGGGACTCAGAAACAGATCTGTTTGAGGAGACCGCATAAACCAGCCAAGGAGACTTGAGGTCATCCTGCTGAAATCACAGTGCAGGATGGTATTCTTCTTCTTTTTTTTTTTTAACCTTTTAACCATTTTATCAGGGTCTGATTGATATGTAAAGAGGTGGGCACATTTAGTGTGTACAGCTCCATGAGTTTGGGGCTACTTGGACACCCGTGAGATCATCACCACTATCAAAGCCATAGGCATGTCCATCACCTCCCAAAGTTTGCTCCATTATTATTAGGAGTAAGAACACTTAACATCAGGTCTACTTTCTTTGCAAATTGTAAGTATACAATACCAATACGTATATAATACTGTGCTTCAGTGATGCTATGTTGCTATTACTGGAGAGCGACTATATAGCCAGGAGCCTACAGCTAACAATACTGTATTGAGTGGCACTATCCCACTTAATTCTCAAAACAACCTGTGAAAAAGTTATGGTCACTGTCTTCATTTTTGAAATGCAAACCACCTGAGGACATTAAGAACTTGCCCACGATGAAAGAGATTCCACCCTGGTCTGTTCAATTTTAGGACCCAGGAATGGATTTCTTACCTGCTTATAGCCAAAAGACCCCTTTGCTTTCTTTCTGACCCACCACCAGTCCTGGGATTTCCAACACATCAGGAAGGGTCACTCCTTCTTTGGAACTTCCCCTTGGGCCTCCAGTTGCCCAATTTTAACCTCTGAGAACTAAGAAGAAAGGGAATAGACATAGATATAGAGATCTAAGGTTTCTGGAGTCCCCCCACAAAAAATAGTCTTTTTCTTTATTCTCTCCATTGCATAGCAAATATTTTTCCTCCTTTTATTTCACTCTTTTGCTATATACCTGTCTGAGGGATCCATGGGCTTAATAAAATAGCCCCAAAACAACATAAAAAAACACAGCCAGGCTAAAATGGAATTGTAGAAAACAAAGAATGGCTGGCTTTGAGGGATTCCTGGAGCTGTTTTTCTTCTTGGTACCTCTGGTACTTGCTCTTGTCTGTGACCCCATGGACCCCTGTGGCCAGCCTGACCCATTCTTTTATTTCAGTGTTTCACAGGTGGGTCCAGATTTTTTTCAGGGCTCTGACATCTTTTTTTTTTTTTTTTTTTTTTTTTTTTTTTTTTTTTTTTTTTTTTTTTT
>PITA01000211.1:276673-331150 GCA_004023965.1 Spilogale gracilis | reverse complement strand
CAGCAATGGCCACAATCGCCAAACTGTGGAAAGAGCCAAGGTGCCCATCAACAGATGAATGGATAAAGAAGATGTGGTACATATATACAATGGAATACTATACCTCCATCAGAAAGGATGAATATCCAACTTTTGTAGCAACATGGACTGGACTGGAAGAGATTATGCTGAGTGAAATAAGCCAAGAAGAGAAAGTCAAGTATCACATGGTTTCACTTACTTACGGTTCATGAGGGGTAACCTGGAGGACAGTGGGAGAAGGAAAGTAAATGGGAACTAGGGTAATCCAGGGAAGGAAACGAAACAACAGAGACTTTGGACACAGAAACAAACTAAGGGACTTGGAGGGAGGGGGATGGAGGGATGGGAGAGCCTGGTGGTGGGTACTGGGGACACCTAAAGCGTGGAGCACTGGGTGTGGGGAATGGGGAATGAATCTTGGAACACTGGGAAAAAAAAATTTAGTAACAATAAAAAAAAAAAGTTCATGTCTTTTGCTCATTTTTCAACTGGATTATTTGTTTTTGTGGTGTTGAGTTATATACGTTCTTCATATATTTTGAATACTAACTGCCTGTCGGGTATGCCATTTGCAAATATCTTCTCCCATTTGGTCAGTTGTCTCTTTGTTTTGTTGGATGTTTCTTTTGCTCTTCAGAAGCTTTTTATTTTGATGTAGTCTCAATAGTTCATTGTTGCTTTTATTTCCCTTGCCTTAGGATATATCTCTAGAAAAATGTTTTTACAGCTGATGTCAGAGAAATTACTGCCCATGCTCTTCTAGGATATTTATGGTTTTGGGTCTCACATTTAGGTCTTAAATCCATTTTGAGTTTATTTTTGTGTATGGTGTAAGAAAATGGTCCAGTTTTATTCTTTTGTATGTCGCCGTACAGTTTTCTCAGCACCATTTATTGAAAAGACTGTCTTTTTTCCATTACATAGTCTTCCTTTGTCAAAGATTAATTGATCATGTAATTGTGAGTTTACTTCTGGGTTTTCTATTGTGTTCTATTGATCTATATATCTACTTTTATTCCAGTACCATACTGTTTTGATTATCACAGTTTTGTAGTATATCTTGAAATATAGGACTGTGATACTTGCAGGTTTGTTCTTCTTTTTCAAGACTCTTCTGAATCTTTCGTGGTCCCATACAAATTTTAGAATTGTTTGTTCCAGTTCTGTTAAAGAATGCAGTTTGTGTTTTGATAGGGATTGTATTAAATCTCTAGATTGCTTTGGGTAGTATAGACACTTTAATAATATTTTATTTTCCCAGTCCATGAGCATGGAATGCCTTTCCATTTGTGTCATCTTAATTTATTTCATTAGTGTTTTACAGTTATCAGTGTCTAGGTCTTTCACCCCCCTGGTTAGTTTATTCTTAGGCATTTTATTATTTTTGGTGCAATTATAAATGGGATTATTTTCTTAATTTCCCTTTCTCTACCGTATTACTAGTGTACAGGCATGCAACAGATTTCTGTACACTGATTTTGTATCCTGTGACTTTACTGAATTCATTTACCAGTTCCAGTAGTTTTTTGGTGGAGTCTTTGGGGTTTTCTGTATATAGTATCATATCATCTGGAAATAGAATTTTACTTCTTCCTTACAATTTTAATGCACTTTATTTCTTTATGTTGTCTAATTTCTGTTGCTAGGACTTATAGTACAATGTTGAATAAAAGTGGTAAGAGTGGACATCCTTGTCTTGTTCCTAACCTTAGGGGAAAAAGCTCTCAGGTTTTCACTATTGAGTGAATGTTAGCTGTGGATTTTTCATATCTTGCCTTTATTATGATGAGGTTTGTTCCCTCTAAACATACTTTGTTGACAATTTTTATCAGGAGTGGATGTTGTACTCTGTCAAATGATTTTTCTGCATCTATTGAAATGATCATATGATTTTATCCTTTCTCGTGTTGACATGTTGTATCACAGTGATTGATTTGTGGATATTGAACCACCCTTACGTCCCAGGAGTAAATCCCACATGATCATGATGAATGACTTTTTAAATGATTGTTCTATATGGTTTTTCTAATACTTTGTTGAGGATTTTGTTCATCAGTTATTGGCCTATATTTCTCTTATTTTGTAGTTTTGCTATCTGGCTTTAGTATAAGGTTAATGCTGGCCTCATAGAATGAATTTGGAAGCTTCCACACCTCTTCTATTTGTTGGAATAGTTTGGAGAATAGGTATTAACTCTTCTTTAAATGTTTGGTAGAATTTGCCTGTGAAGCCATCTGGTCCTGGATTTTTGTTTGTTGGGAGTTTTTTGATTACTGCTTCAGTTTTATTACTGATTAATAGTCTGTTCAAATTTTCCATTTCTTCTGTCAGTTTTGGGAGGTTATGTGTTTCTAAGAATTTACCCATTTTTTCTAGGTTGTTCAATGTGTTGAAATATAATTTCTCAGAATATTCTCTTCTAATCTTTTGTGTTTCTTTGGTGTTGGTTGTTTTTTTCTCCTCCTTCATTACTGATCTTGTTTGAGTCTTCTTTATCTTTTTTTTTAAATGAGTCTAGGTAAAAGTTTATCAATTTTGTTGATCTTTTCAAAGAAATAGTTCCTGGTTTCATTGATCTGTTCTATTGCATTTTGTTCTTTTTTAAAATATATGTTTTCTATTTTGTTTATTTCTGCTGCAATCTTTATTATTTCCTTCCTTCTACTGGTTTTCGTTTTGTTTGTTCTTCTTTTTCTAGCTCCTGTAGGTATAAGGTTAGGTTGTTTATTTGAGGTTTTTTCTTGCTTTTTGAGGTAGGCCTGTGTTGATAAACTTCTTTCTTAGAACAGATTTTGCTGCATCCCAAAGATTTTGGACCATTGTATTTTCGTTTTCATTTGCCTCCATGTATTTTTTTTTTTATTTCTCCTCTGATTTCTTGCTTGGCCCATTCATTGTTTTGTAGCATGTTATTAATTTCCATGTATATGTGTTCTTTCCAGACATTTTTTCTTGTAGTTGATTTCTAGTTTCATAACATGATCGGAAAAGATGCATGGTATGACTTCTGTTTTTCTGAATTTGTTGAAACTTGTTTTATGGTATAATATGTATTATTTCCTGGAGACTGTTCCATGTGTACTTGAAAAGAATGTGTATTCCACTGTTTTAAGATGGAATTTTCTAAATGTATCTGTTAGATCTGTCTGGTCCAGTGTGTCATTAAAGCCACTGTTTTCTTGTTGATTTTCTATTTGGATGACCTATCTATTGCTGTAAGTGGAGTGTTAAAGTTCTCTACTATTACTGTATTACTATTGATTATTTCCTTTATGTTTGTCATTGACTGCTTTATGTATTTGGATGTTCCCATGTGGGTATGTAAATACTTACAATTGTTTTATCTTCTTATTAGATTGTTCCTTTTATGATTATATAGTATCCTTCTTTATCTCTTGTTACAATCTTTGTTTTAAATTTTATTTTGGTAAGTATAAGCATTGCTGCCCTGGTTTTCTTTTCACTTCCTTTTGCATGATAAATGCTTTCCCATCCCTTCACTTTCAATCTGCATGTGTCTTTAGGTCTGAAATGAGTCCCTTGTAGGCAGCCTATAGATGACTCTTGTTTTTTATGCCTTCCATCACCCTCTGTATTTTGTTTGAAGTGTTTAGGCTATTTACACCCAAAATAATTATTGATAGGTATGTACTTACTGGCATTTTGTTACTTGTTTTATGGTTGTTTTTATAGGTCTTCTCTGTTTCTTTCTTCTCCTGCTTTCTTTTCTCATGGTTTGCTGGCTTTTGTTAGTGATATACTTGGATTCCTTTTTATTTAGTTTTTTTGCATATCTATTACCACTTTGTTATTTGTGATTACTATTAGGCTTATATGTAACACCTTATGCATATATATTAAGTTAATGGTCACTTAAGTTTGAACCCATTATAAAAGTGCTATATTTTTATTCCTCTCCACCACTCCACATTTTGGATATATGGTGTCATATATCATATTCTTTTATTTTGTGAATCTCTTAACTGGTTTTTATAGATATACTTAATTTCACTTCTTTTGTGCTTCCTACTTTCTTACTTCTACTTATGTTCTTTCTTTCCACTCAAACTGTCTCTTTTTTTAACATTTCTTATAAGACTGGCTTAGTGGTGATGAATTCCTTTAGCTTGCTTGTCTGGGAAACACTTTATCTGTCCTTATATTCTGAATGATAGCTTTGCTGGATAGAGTATTCTAAGTTGCACGTTTCTTTCTTTCAACATTTCGAATATATCAAACCACTTTGTTCTGGCCTGCAAAGTTTCCGCTGAAAAAAAAATCAGTTGATAATCTTATGAGGTTGGTCTTATTATATATATATATTTTTTTTTTTTTCGCTTGATGTTTTTAGAATTCTCTTTATCTCTGCTTTTTGCCATTTTAATTACTGGATGTCTTGGTGTGGCCTTCCTTGGGTTGATTTTGTTGGGGGCCTTCTGTGCATCCTAGATCTGGATTTCTGTGCTTCCCAGATTTAGGAAATTTTCAGCTGTTATTTCTTGAAATAAATTTCTGACCCCTTTTCTCTCTTCTCCTTCTGGGATCCTTATAATGTAAATGTTATCATGCTTGATGGTGTAATGAGTTCCCTTGATCTGTTTTCATTTTTTATTATTTTTTTCTCTCCTTATTCAGCTCAATTACTTTTCATTACTCTGTCCTCCAGGTCACTGATTTGTTCTTCTGCTTTCTCTAGTCTGCCATTTATTCTATCTAGTGTTTTTAATTTTACTTATTGAATTCTTCATCTCTGGTGGGTTCTTTTTTTTAATGTTTTCTATCTCTTTTTTGAGAGTCTCAATGTATCCTCCACTCTTTTCTCAAATCCTTTGAATATTTATGACCATTACATTAAATTCTCTATCAAGCATACTACTTATCTCTATTTTGTTTAACTGTTTTGTTGTGATTTTGTCTTGTTTTGTCATTCAGAACATTTACCTCTGCATGCTCATTTTGTCTAACTATCTGTGTCTGTTTCTGTACTTTAAGAAAGTTAGCTCTGTTTCTTGCTCTTAAAATTAGTGGGCTTATGAAGAAGATGCTCCATAGTGCCCTGCAGTACGATGTCCCCTGTTCACAGAACCTGGGGCTTCAGAGGTGTCTCTTATGTGTATTGCATGTGCCCTGCTATTGTGGCTGAGCCATGTTTGTTTTTAGTCCAGTTGTCTGTAGTGGCTCTTTTTGCCTGTTATGGGCAGGGTTTCGGTCCCTGTGTTGTTAGTGGACCACTCTGGGGCTGCTCAGTTTGAGTTGCGTCAGATCAGGAGTTGGCCAGAGCTCTGTTCCACTGAACAGCAGGGTGCTTTCCCTGTCTTGTCCCCCTGATAAGCTTTCAATGTTGGACAGGCCCTGCAGTCAGACCCCATGTCTGCCACCAGCCCACTGCTGGAGTCAACAGTCAGATTGGTGTGTGTGGTTATTATCCCCTCTCCCCAGGGTAGGAGTCACTTTGGGGTGGTTCTGATTCCTGTCAGTGCTTCCAGCGTACTTCTGTGCTTGTTGGGCAGCTTTGGATGAATTTCTACCAAGGGAGTGTTGGAGGGAGGGAGTCCACAGAAGAACAAAGGGACAGGACTCATAGTGTTAGCAGGGTTGGTACAGGTGTGCTATGGGAGGAGGACAAATTGGAGGGGATGGATCACAGAAGTATGTAAGAGCAGGGTGTGCTGTTAGCAAACTATGTGGAGAGTATTCATGCTCATTGATGCCCACACGTGTCCATGCATCTAAGCTGATGGGGGCAGGGAAATGGCACCTACCACCTCCTTTGTTCTTATAGAAGTCTCTGAAAGATCCCTGCCTATCTCTACGACAGGCCCTGTGATTAGAAAACAAATCTCCTTGGGCATCTTACAAAGTGCTGCTTCTATGCTGTATCTCAGTGGAGCTGTTTCTGGTGCTATCTCTTCAAGTTTCCCATCATTCTCCAAGTCTCCTGAAATTGAGCACACTGATATTTAAAGTTCCATGAGTTAAGCCCCACTGATTCTAAGAACTCAGGAAATTAAGCCCTTCTGGTTTTCAAACCCAAGTTTATAAGGATTCATCTTCCTAGTGCAAGTCCCATGTGCTTAGGGTGCCTGATACGAAGTCTGCTTCTTTCCCTTCTCTGGTCATACCCTGTCCTTCCACAATTCCCTGTGTCTGTCTGGTTCCTGACCACATCTCTTCCCTTCCTACCCTCTTTAATTTGGCCTCCTTTACGTTTAGCTATGGAGAGTCTGTTCTGCCAATCTTTGAGACGTTTTCTGTTTGTTTTTTTTTTATGCTAATAGGGGTTTTACCTAGCTATATCTATGGGGTGAGGTAAGCCCAAGATCTTTGTATTCCACTATCTTCCCCAGATCTTTTGGCTTCTTTTTAGAAATGTTTGCAGAAACCCAGTAAAAATATCTTGTGACCACAGGAACTTGGGCTTGAAAGTAGAGGGAAGCTTCTGGGTGAAAGGATTCAGCATCAACCTAGGAAAAGTGGTGTAAACACAAGATTTGGTTGCTAATTCAAATGTTGCTTAGGAGGAACCAATGTTGTTACCAGAGAAAGTATCAAATTCAAAGACAGAAGCAAAGATAGAAACTAGAACACATATAAGAAGGTCAGGAAAGAGCACAAAATTGGGCTTTTGAGGAAGGTGGAAAAGTAATTTGGAAAAAAACTATAAATATCAAATATATGCTTGAGCTTCCTTGTAGTCACCTGTAGAAGTCATTCTGGTAGTTTGGGAACTTGTGAAAATCTGACATGCAGCTAGATGACCTTCACATCTTGGCCATGCATGTATTTTTTTAGTATATTTTACCTCATAAACCACTTTCTCATATTATCTTATGTGAAATTCATGGTAGTCCTATGTAATAGGAAGGGATGGTAGTTTCATTTTACAGATGGAGAACCCTAAGATAGAATGTTCCGAATATATTAAATTTTCCAACCATCTCTGCACTCACAGATCATGATACAGACAACTGTGCTATACTTTTTATCATCTGAACATGCATATGTTTGTGTGTATATTTACTTCCTAGGTATATAGAGAGTTTCATATACTCTGAATGTTGCTAAGATATTTATAAATGTCATGACATAGAAAAACAACAAGAAAATCATTAATGAATCATTGTGTTTCACAAACCACCTGATAAAAGGGAAGAAATTCAAAAGGGAGGAAACCTCTCCAAAGTTCAAGCAACAAATTTCCATGTGATGCTAGGAAAAACAGAAGGTGCTATAGCTCTTAAAGGCATAATTTAAAACTTTGCCACCAACACTTGCAACTATTTTGAGATTTTTATCAAGGTAAAAAGTTTCTGCAAACACTATTTAGAGGATGGATAGATTAGAAAAAAGAAGAAAGAATTGCATCTAATAAGTGAAAAACCCTGATGAATGTTTGGAACATTCTTTTCTTGAGACCTTCTAGGAAGAATTTGCCTGTATTGCCGTTAAACTGCATTTATGTGTTTGTGAGTCTTTCTCCCTTTGTAAACTGTGATTTCCTTGAAGACTGGAAAAGATTCACTTTCTGTATTCTATGTGCCTAGTAGAGTGCCTAGATACAATAAATATTTACTAATATTTAGTGAATAAAGCAATGATGTCAGAATAAAATATATACATATATAGTATTATATGTATATGCATATGTATATATAAGCGCAGATAATTACATAATAATATCCATACAATTCCATATTATATATATGTATCCCATATTTACATGTGTACACATGTATACATTTCTATATATACTATGAAATATATATATATCATATAAAATAGGAATATATCAGCATTGCTTTATAGGGGTATATATATATATATGCTCCTACATAAGTATGTTTTATGCAGGTGTGCATCTATATGTATATGTGTGTATAGATATTTTGATCTTTGAATTTTTCATGTTTTTAATCTCAAATAATCTTTAGTCAAATTGAGTCATAAAACTGAAAATAATAACAACAAAATCAAGAAACAAATGAAAAATTAGAATTTTAGATTTAGGAAATTAGACTTGGCTTGTGAAAGTCACAACTAGAAATGTAAATCTGATGCATTGCATATTCAACCTAATACAAATGACTTGGCACATGCTTGCTGCTTTGCATGGTCTGATCATTCCTGGAATCACAGGTGACTAAAAGTTGCAGGAAACTTATGAAACTATGTCTTCATGAAATTATAGGAACACTAAACCAACAATTGGCTGAAATCGCTTTCTGATATAACCTGCACAGTCACCTGGCAGCAGTCCAGGTCTCCCTGTCTCCTGTCTCCCTGCCACCTGCCACCATCCTTGTGACAATTCACCTGTGCCATCTTACATGGTCTGCAGCTTGGCTGAGGCCTTATTCTGATTCACAGGGGAGTGTTGAACAGTCTAGCTGGAATAAGTTGTGGATGCATTCAAGAATATTTCATTCCCATTCATTCATTCATTTCCTCATTCTGAAATATTGAGCCTCAGTACTTGAAAGGTACAGCATTAAGCACTGGGTCGCAAAGGTGAATAAAGAACCATCTGTCTAACTACTGTTGACATTTCCATGGTGACATATTTTTGAATCCCAAGTTTTATAGGGTGTTTTCAGAGTAGCATCACATATGTTCTAAAAAGATATACCATAACCTAAAACCCAAGTGACTTTGTTTAATAACTTTGACCATCAAAAAGTCAGTTTGTACATCAAACTAAAAAGCTCTATGCAGTGAAGGAAACCATCAACAAAATGAAGGAACCCATCAACAAAGAAACAACCTATGAAATAGGAAAACATATTTGCAAATCATGTATCTGACTAGGAGCTAACATAAAACATATAAGTATATATGAATATAAATAATAACTCATATAACTCAATATCCAGAAACAAATCGTCTGATTGAAAAATAGGCAGAGGATCTGAATAGACATCTTTCCAAAGAAGACATACAGATGGCCAACAGACATGAAAAGATGCTCAACATCATTAATCACTAGGAAAATACAAATTAAACCCACAAGGAGAGACCATCCCACACCTGCTAGAATGGTTATTAACAAAAACAAAACAAAATAAGAAATAACAAGTTGTGGCAAGAACGTAGAGAAAAAAGAACCTTATGCACCATTGTGGGAACATAAATTGGTAGAATCACTATAGAAAACAGTATAGAGGTTTCTCAAAAAATTAAAAGTGGAACTACCATGTGATCCATCAATTTCACTTCTGGGTATTTATCTGAAGGAAATGAAATCATTGACTTGAAAAGATATCTGTACCCCCATGCTCATGGCAGCATTATTTACAATAGCCAAGACATGGAAGCAAGCTGCATGTCTACTGATGGATGAATGGATAAAGAAAATGCAGTCTTCATGTATCACATATATCACATATTTATATTAGCTATCTACATAATGTAATAGTATTCAGCCATAAAAAAGAAGGAAATGTTTCCATTTGCAATGTAACAACATATATAGAACTTGAGGACATTATTGTAAGTGAAATAAGTCAGACGGACAAATGCTTTGTGATTTCATTATATGTAGAATCTAAATCTAACCCCCTTCCTCCACACCAAAAGAAAACTCTGAACTCATAGATACAGAGAAGAGGTAGATGGTTGCTAGAGGCAGGGGGTTTGGGGTGGGTGAAATGGATGAGGGGGTCAAAAGTTACAACCTTTCAGTTACAAAATAAATAAGTCATGGGGATATAATGTACAACATGTAGTTAATAATACAGTATGTTATGTTTGAAAGTTACTAAGATAGTAGATCTTCAGAGTTTTCATTACAAGGAAGAAAGTTTAACCATGTGTGGTAATGGACGTTAACTTGACTTCTTGTGGTGATCATTTCACAATATATACAAATATTGAATCATTATGTTATACAGCTGAAACTAATATAATGTTATATGTCAGTTATATCTCAAAAATTCCTATTTGAAAAATGAACCAGAATATAAATATATGACATTTAATGGCAAAGAAATAACAAATGCATAAAAATTTTAAAAGAAGTATTTTATCCTCTGAAGAAGACTCACAATAAGTGGCTGTAGTTCATGAGTGATGTGAGCAGGCTTCAACTATGACTGTACGTAACACAATCTGTACTCAGCTTTGTAGTAGAGTAGATTTTATTTTCTTCATGTTTAAGCTAAGACTAGAATCCCAAGGCTTAAGACTTGACACAGGTATACTATAAATGAAGTGCTAATGAGATGGACATTCTCCAGGTTGCTTTTGAGACTCACCACATCAATGTGGACCTGCCTAAAATATCTAAGAGCTGAGAATCATTGTGGAATGATGCCAATGTCTTGAGTCTGAAAAGTTAGCTGGGCATTCCTTTCCAAAAGTCTTATGGGATTTTTTGGCACTTTGGTTTATAATCCTGCCTGGACCCCATCTGAAGTTCTAAAGCCCATAAAATAAGAATGAATGGTCAGTGTAAATAAGCCAAACTTGAGAAACTTCAGACTCTGCTTGGCTAAATATTTCTGTTAATCTACCTTGTCTATACCAGTTTAGCTTCTTCTGGCTAGAACAACCTTTCTGCTATAATTCCTTCCCAAATAAGAAAATTTCCTTTCACCATATAGGGATCTCTCTCTCCAAAGGCTGTGGTGCCTTGTACTATATTGAAATTCAATTATTTGGATATGTTTTGTGTCTGAATACTGATAAAAGTATGATATAAACCATGTTATCTTTAATCAAAGGTTACTTTTATTTGTAGATTTTAAGGGCAACTAAGATTTTTATTTGACAGGTTCCAATTGTTCTAGTTTGGCATACTTGAACATTTTTATTGTATCCTGGGATCAGGCATAAATCAAGTGATTTCCCGCAGACAAATAAAAGTGGTGGAATAATATAGTTCCTGGAATTTAACACTTCACGGTCAGGAGGTCACATATGCTAAGTTGCTTATTTATACACCTCTTAAAGTTTAAGTCTGTGGGCAGGAGACATGAAGAAATGTGACTTACTATATCAATGAAGAATGTATTGTTCTTTTTTCTACTTGTAGATAAGATTAGCAGTGTTGGAACAGCAGATCATACAAAAATGTCATTAGGAACACAGCATTTGTCAATTTTTTGAACTGCTTTGTGATTCTCTTTTTAAATTTTAATCATCAATTGTAAACAGTGAGATTTATTGAACTTGTCTTTTTAGTATGGAGCAGAGAGTTATGTACACTAATTATTGATATGCTTGCTGATGCCTCCCAGCAGTTAGGTTAGATCATTGTAGCCTGAGTGGAGGTGATACATGTCACTTCTGGGTTCAGGCAAGTAAGAGTCCTCTTTCTCAGCTTGGAGGCTACATATTCCAGAAGGTGATTGTAAAATGGAGATAGTCATTTGACCCACATTTAACTATGACACAAGACAAGGAATGGACATTTTCACAACCTAGGGCATAAAGGACTATAATGAGAATAAAGACAGATATGAACAAAGTTTTGTGGGATAACTAAGTCAGCTATGCAATGCAAGTATATTGAGTTCCTAGCTTGTAACTTATACCAAGCACTTCCTTCTACATTATGTCATCTGCACATATTCACCCATTTAAAATTTCATTTCTTTTGTGGTTTTTAGATCATGATACTAAGGCTCAGAATAATTTTGACTTGCTGAAGGCATATAGATAGAAAGGACATGAGTCAGGATTTGAATCTAGACCTCCTGATTCTGTATCCAGACATCCCTTCTCTGAAGAGTGCCTGAGAAGCTTGAGATGATCATATTGCACTAAATGTCAAGTCATTTTTATCCCAGGGCTCTAGTTTCTCTCCTTAGAAACATATCTCCCTCTAAGTGCACCTGGAATTTATACGTGAAACCCTGGCAAATTAATAAAGGAAATCACATCAGTGCTCTAAGAAGGGCAGGCCAGGGGTCGTGGTAGAAACTGCTTAGAAAAAAAGAAAATCCTGCTGCTTTATCATAGTCCATGTGCAGTTACTTATTGCAGCATTTAAAACCTTGAGCCCTTATTTGTCCTTTCCCCGGTGGCCTCACTGGCTACTGGCAATAAGGAAGGAGGAAAAAAGAAGGGCTGCTCTCCCCTTTATGTTAAGAAGGCCAACTGCTTGCCAGGATCTCCTGGAGGCAAACTGGGGAATTGAGGCTCGCTCTGTTTTTCTGCGCAAAACAATGTTGAACTTTCTGAGAACTGGCATAATGTAATCCCGTGTCTTGTTTCTGCATTCAGAATATTGTCTTTTCCTAGCCCTTCAGAATATGTTAGGGAGGGCTGACTCTACATCACAAATCATGGCTTAAATTTCAAAGCATTCGATAAAAATGACCTTACACTGCATTTGTAGATGTCACTCTCAAGCCATCCGAATGTAGTTTCCATGGGAACTAATGTACATCAAAAGAGAAAGAAAAAGAAAGAGACCTTAAGACCAAATTTTTAGTCACTGCCTCTTCTTTCTTTGGGGAAACCAAAATGAGCCCCATGTTAAATATTGATGAAATTAGACTGCATCTTATTCCCAATATGAATGCAGCCTTTTTCCCTTAAGAATGTAATCTTTAGCACTACACACATGATTATGCAAAAATGTCCCAAAGATTCCATCCATATGATTTACAAATTGTATTCAGAGCCTCAGAAGGCCTATGTGCCTACTTAGGAAGAGGGTCATCATCATCCATAATTATTGTTGTTATGAAATTGTCCTCAGAATTATTATTATTATGTAGATTTACCCTTTGTTGAGAATCCACTCTATACCAGGCTTTTGAATGGAACCATGAATAAAAATTTGCAGTCATTGTCACATAAGAACACATCTCAAGACTGTTCTATTGGTATTTGTATTGTGTCTTACAGAGACAATGTAATGTGGGTAGCTCTTGCTAGTAAGAAAAACTACCCAACAGTTTTGTTAAAGGAGGAAGTTGCAACTGTCATCCCAAAACCCAAAACCATACTTCCAGGCCACCATGATCTAGTTCTGTCTCACAGGGCTCACTTGGAATGTAAAATAAACTCAACACATTACTTTTTGGGTGGTTGAAAAGAAATAATGATATATAATATTTCTGGTCATAATTGAGGATAATGGTATAAAATGTATCTATAGCCCAAAGAAAATTAAGTAGAGAAATAGTTAAAGAGAAAAATTCTAGCTACTAGAGCTGAAAGAATATTTGATCATTTGATACAAATGCCAATTACATTAAAAGCTCCAACAATAAGATTTTTTTGGAACTGGAAGCTATTCTGATCTTATCAGAAAGCTAATGAATAATATCATCGTCACCACCACTGTCATCATGTTACCTCAACCCATACATCTGTATTGAAAAACAATTTACACCAGGCACTTTTCTTAGGCACAGGAGATATAGCAGTGTCAAAGGTAGATAAGTCATTAATTTCCATATCACTTACACTTTAGCCATGAGAGAAAATGGAAAGAAAACATGAAAGTTGCAAAAGTATGGGTTAGGGAGTCCAAAATTATTTTGGGGATAGCAGTAGCTAATAGACCCAAGAATAGTCAGAAGCTGGAAAAGGAAAACTAAGACTAGAAACAGTAATGTATACTGTGTTCCTAAGTGAAAATTGAGCATATGACCCAGTCAGAGATTTTTTCTGCAAGGAAATGAGCCAATAAGAATTGCCATTGAGTAGAGAATATTATGAAACACAGGTAAGGACCAATGAATAATATGAAGCAGTATGATGAAAAAGGATAGGAGAAAAACATTTCCCTTAACCACAAAGGGCCATGATTTTTCCAATTTAACTATGTTGAGATGAAAGCTAAAAGGATCAGTCACATTGGATATTCCCTGTGGGCTATTGTGTATGCTTGCGTGTATCTCCATGTGCCTACTAATATACTATAGAGAATATGGGGGCAATTTATTTAAGCAATACTTTTTGTTGTCGTTATAAAGATCTAAATTTAAAAATTAAAAGAAATAAAATTTTTTCATCTATATGGACATAACTTACTGTTATTTGTATTGGGCAGAGGAGGTAACATACCAAACCAGAAGACTTTGGATTTGATTTATGCCTCTTATACCTGCTCTTAGGTTATATTGCATAAGTTAATTAAATTTCAGCGCCACAGAGTCTTCATCTTTTGAATGAGGGTAATGATTATGCTTATGTCGCAGATTCATTTTAAAGATTAGAGATAATATATGTAAAGCATATGAAATGAGAAGGGTTTTTTAGATGTTGGGAGGATATTTTTCCTCCCTTTTTCCTTTTATTTTCATGTGGAAGAGATCCCTAGGCCTCTCTTCACTCTCACTCACATGTTGAGAAAGTGGTGGGGAAGAGCACAAGAAGGCAGAGGAGGTGATATCATCTGACTGGAGCATTTGAAAGGAATTAGATATACATTACTCTCTTCTTTTGGCACTAGATGTCTTCAGAGTGCTCCCTGTTCTCAGCTGTGTCTGAGACTGTGTGGAAAGGCTCAGATCCCGGCTGGAATATTAGGAGATCCTTTATTGCCAAACTGTGCTGTGTTCTTCAACAATTTTATCAGAAATAAAACTTGAAGTTTAACTTTTTTTTTTAAGATTTTATTTATTTATTTGACAGAGAGAAACACAGCTAGAGAGGGAACACAAGCAGGGGGAGTGAGAGAGGGAGAAGCAGGCTTCCCGCCCAGCAGGGAGCTCGATGCGGGGCTCCAAGTCCCGATCCACGGACTCCAAGATCACGACCTGAGCAGAAGGCAGTCGCTTAACCAACTGAGCCACCCAGGCACCCCTGAAGTTTAACTTTTGCCTGTCTTACCACTATATCTACCTTCAGTTCTGATCTCTGGTGGGAAAAAGAGGTTATTTACTAAACCTCAGAGTCACCCATTATATAATTCTCATTCCACAAGGGACAACTAATAAGAATAACAGTAATAGTACTTAAAAAGATGGTAGCCAATAGGGGCGCCTGGATTGCTCAGAGGTTTAAGCCTCTGCTGTTGGCTCATGATTTAGGGTCCTAGGATCGAGCCCCACATGGGGCTCTCTGCTCAGCAGGGAGCCTGCTTTTCCTTCTTTCTCTGCCTGCCTCTCTGCCAATTTGTGATCTCTCTCTGTGTGTCAAATAAATAAATAAAATCTTTTTTAAAAAATGATAGCCAATAGAAATTAACTATTTAATTTGTATTGGTCACTACTCTAAGGATTTTTTAAATTTTATCTTCACAACTCTATAAATTAGGAATTTATTGTCATTTAACAGATGAATAAATTGAAGGACAGGGAGATTAAGTAAAGGACTCAAAATCACATAAGGTCTAATTGAAGGAAGTTGGTTTCAAAACTTGCCTCCTTATCTACATGCTAAAAATATCTGAATGAGATATTTATATTGACAAATTACTGTAAAGTTTCTGGAACTCAATAATAGTATGAGAATTTAAAAAAAAAGATTTGGTGCATTAATTACCAAATAGTTTATTCCTCTCTGAAATAGTTTGTTCAGCATCATTTATTTATAGATAATAGGTACCAGGCAGTGGGAAATTCAGGATGAATAAGATAATGGAACAATGTTACAAATCCTATTGTAGCAACATAAACAATGGATTATAAATACACCTAGAATGGATAGATTCTTTTTAAGGAGGATATAGGGTTTGGGTGATCAAAAGCTAGAAAATATATAAGGGCTCAAATGTTTTAACAGTCATAGTGGTAGGCCCATGGGCTCATCTATGATAGGGAGAATGAAAGAACATGCTGGCAAGAAACATGGAATCTAAAATCAGAAAGACCTGAAATGCAGTTTTGAAGATTTTATCTGAAGGAAGTGAAGAGTGAGCAGATTTTTTTTTTCTTATTTCAAGTGTGAATGATCTAATTTGGTCTTAGAAAGCTAATTAGATAGTACAAGGAGGATGGATTAGAGGGAAGAAAACACTGGTGACAGGGAGATTCATTAGGGTGTTGATTATTATGGTTTGAATTATGCCCCCCAAAAGATATGTTGAAGTTATACTCTCAGTACCTACAAATATAACCTTATTTAGAAATAAGGCCTTTGCATATGTCATTAAATGAAGATGGGGTCATTAGAGTGAGCCCTAATCCAATATGACTCTTGTCCTTATACAGAAAAAAGGAAGAGACACTGGGTGGACCACAGAGGCAGAGATTGAAGTTATGTAACTACAAGCCAAGGAAAGCCAAGGATTGTCACCAACACCAGAAGCTAAGAAAAAGGCATGGAATAGGTTCTTCCCTACAGCCTTTAAAGGAAACATGGCCTTGCTAACACAGTGATTTCTGACTTTTAGCCTCCAAAATTATGAAAAGATAAATTTATATTGTTGTAAGCCACCTACCTACTCTTTTTATAGCAGCCATAGGAAACTAATACAAGTATTAGAAAACTTCAGTCAAGAAATAGCGAGGTCTTAAGTTAAGGTGGAGGCAGTAAATATGGGAAGGAGAGGTGTGTCGTGGGCCAGGATTGTTAAGCTTGCTGCAGGACTAAGGGAGCAGTGAGAAGTAGGTATAGGATGGTAGAATTACCGTATTCCCTTAAATAGTAAGAGAGTGAGCATACCCTTAAATTTTGATAGGCCCCTTTCCCTAGCCCTCCAAAACTGCTTCCAGGTCCCAGTATGGAGGGGACTGTTAACAGGTAGGACCAATTCCTCCACCATCTAGTCCAACTCCAGTAGCTCTGGAAGTTTGGCTGATCTTGGAAATGGTTTGGAAGTGTGGGACAGGGGCTCCGGCCACCAAGCTAGAGCAGGGCACCTAGATGTGAAGATTGACATTGGTTTGATTTTTACATTTTCCCATATATCCCCCCAAATTTTAGTAAAGTGTGTTAAATCATTTAAGGAGTGAGAAACCAGAAACAATATATCTAATTTACTCATTCTGAAAATTGGGAAGTAACAGAAGAGAAATGGGAAAGTTGCCTAAGTGCAAGGCCAGTGAATCAGAGAGAAAAGGCAGCAAAACAAACCTTCAGTAAAGAGATGTTGTTACTTGGAGAGATAACCTTTGTCCTTCCTTTCTATTACTGGTCAGAGGATGGAGAAAACCCAAGCCCGAGACAACCACTCTGCTAAGTGCCCTTAGAAGGGTTATTATGTTATCACTGTGATCAGCAACAAAGCCAGACCATTAAAGAGAAAAATAAATAAAGAGAAGAAGAGAGAGGAGAAAAGAGAATGGTGGGAAAAATAATTTTTTAAGTTGAAAAAAAATCAAAGAAGAGCAGAAGTACCTCTAGAAGAAAGCATAGCAGGTAGTTAGGGGGAAAGGGCTTTTAACCTCTTTGAAACTTCGACTACATTGGAAGACCTTGCAAGATAACCCTTGCTTTCATGGGCAAGGGGAGTACCTTTCCTATCCATTGTTCTTCTGGATTCTAAACCACTGACCTCTCTGCGCTTTCTAAAGGGAAAATGACTTCAACTTAAAAGAGTTTCCCCAAAACATTCTCTATACTTCGTACATTTTATCTGAAGTGATGTGAAGTCTTCCATCACTCTCTTCCTTTCTCCAATGATTAAGTAAGGGATAAGCAGCAATAAGGATTGGTAGGAGAGGGATGATAAACCCAGCAGAAGGTGCAGAGAGCATTTAGACCTTCTGACTGCATGCTATGATTCTAACACTCTAACTATAAATATAAATCCTCTTCAGACTATTGAATTTTTTGTTCTGTCTGAATATTGTATCTAAACATGGACATTATAAAGCTGATGGAAATAAAAAGAATAGTTTAATTAATTCAATCAAACATGTGGTGAGTTCTTAATATAACAACCACATCATAACATGACTGAATAATTATCACACATCAGCTTCTATCCTTAAGTGTTTTGCATGGCTTATGTTATTTAAGCACAAATAATTCCATGAGAACCGGTGGTCTTTTTCTGTCTACTTTATAGATGAGGAAACTGAGGCCTAAGATCTCACAGCTAGGATGAGGTGGAAACAAGATTGGAACACAAAAGTAGGAATCAAGAGACGGTGTGTTTAAATTAACCTCTTTATAACGTTACCCTGCATCATGGACCATGTTAGGAAAGAGTCAGGCTGTCGGGTTTCAGAAAAGGGAAAGATTGACAAGGAAAGATACAGTCAAGGCATCAAGTGAGAGGTAGTACATGATCTTGGCCTTGAAGGATAGGCAGATTTGGTCAGCAGAGACTGAAACAGAGGGCTCTGAGGTAGGAACGAGAAAGCAATGAATGCCGTGCAAAGTCAGCATAGGACAGGACAATGCTGAAGAGAGTACTTTGAATAGGAGGGAGGCTCTATGAGAAGTGAAATGAGTCAGACAAAGTAGAGCTGGATTAAGGAAGACCTTGGCCATCAGGCAGAGGGTCTGCCGTGGTGAGAAATATGAAACCACCTATGGTGGTGTCAGTCTAATTGAAGTGTTGAAGGCACCAAGAATGGTAAGCAGCATGGACTGTACCTATGGGGACACCTAGAGCCCAGAGATTTGTAAGGAGGAGATTTGTAAGAAAGAATGATATGAAACGTGTTTTAAAAAAGTGATAGGACTTACTAACTGTGATATATTAAAAAAAAATAAAGTAGATGAACTCGTCATGCTAACACTAATCAACATTTACTGAGGATGTACTATATGCTAGAATCATTTACATATAATCACAGATTAATTCTTATTTAAAAAATCATGATTTAGAAATTAAAACTAGGCTTCTTCTAATCTTAGGATTTCTGTGATGATCAAAGGCATCAATTTTTTCAAACAGTGAAAAAGAATACCTTATAAGGGGTATTTGATACCATTTAACAGGCTGAGGAAGTATAGGGTTAGAGGTAGGAAATAATAATTTTGATAGAAGGCAGCCACACTATTCAAGTATAGTATAAACTGTTGGGTAATAATAATAATAATACTGTAAATTGCTTACAGTATACCAAATAATGTTCTATATACATTTTTAACTTGGTTAAGATAGAAATAATTATATTACTTACTATTTAGATAATAATAGAGCTTATATGTGTTTGCAGGGTGCCAGATGCTAAGATAAGTTTTTAAAAGTATTAACTCATTTAGTCCTCAAAAACAAAGAAACAAAAAGCAAAACAAGAAGCAAATACTAACATCTTAAGTAAACTTTTCAGAGGAGGAAGTCAGAGAAGTTAAGTAGTTTGCCCAGTATCACAGAACTAATGAGTGGCAGAATCCAGATATGAAGCCAGTCACTCTAACTCTAGCTTGTGTGCTCTTTTTTTTTTTTTTAAGATTTTACTTATCTATTTGACAGAGAGAAACACAGCCAGAGAGGAAACACAAGCAGAGGGACTGAGAGAGGGAGAAGCAGGCTTCACGCCGAGCAAGAAGCCCGATGTGGGGTTCGATCCCGGGTCTCCAGGATCATGACCCGAGCCGAAAGCAGTCGCTCAACCAACTGAGCCACCCAGGCGCCCCTAGCTTGTGTGCTCTTAACAACAGCTCTACGAGATCATAAACTTTGGAGTCATGCTAGCCAAGGTTCAGATATCAGCCTTGCAATTTATAATTCGTGAGACATTGTGCTCTTTTTGTCTCTAAGTCTCAGTTATTCCGTTGTAAAAATAGAGGTAACTATGAAGATTAAATTCCATTACCCATCTCTGTTTAATACAGCGCTTCCACTTCCCAATGAGGAAGTACTCATTGTGTGTTTTATGGATAAAATGCTACACAATTAGCATTTTGTTCATATACTAATTAATATTATTTAATTTTTCTGTAAATGTAACTTTTCTTGTGAATCCATTTGGACTTATGCATTCTGAGGGCAAACCACTTGCTTTTTCCTTTCTTGTTTGTTCCAGCACTCCATACAGTAATGTGTACGTAATAATCTGCTCCATAATGATAGCCTCCATGTATGAAGCACTCACTATGGGCCAGACAATGCATTAAGTATTTCATTCTCTTTTCAATACTATGTAGGGAATACTAATATGAATTCCAAAAGACATAAAGATGTTCTCCTATAGTCACACACAGTATCAGGAATCAAATCCAGCTTTATTTGTCTCCAAAACCCTTGATCTTAACTGCTATGCCTTAGTGCCTCCCCAAAGTCTTGAGTAATGTGTAATTTGACAATGTGTCAGGGCCCATCATCGCATGCTTTTGGAGAGGAACTTCCTTGTCTGAAGTCCTGGTCTGTTTGGCAGACTTCCAAGCTCACAGCTTCTCTGTAGGTCCCTCCTCTTAGCAGCTCAGGCACAGCCCACAGAACCAAGAGACAAGAGAAGACACAGATGAGATTCTGCCTTCTCGGTATCTATACACTGCCTTCTAAGTATATTGGAACTTGAGCATTCTGTGCTTAATAGCCTCGAACTGATCTGCTGTGAAAAGCCAGTATCCAATAGTCCTCAACATTTCTAATTTTGTACCTGTAGTGCAGTGACCTTGTGGCTGATCAAAGGGAAAATCTTTAAAGCTCATAGTGGAAAGAGTATGGCTCCTAACCTTCTGCAGAACTGTTTTTAATACTTCCTGCAAGCTGTTACTAGTGTCGTTATTTAGGCTGTATTTCTTCATTTCAGTGTCTATGTTTAGCAGATATATAAGGGAGCAAATGGGTTTAATGGCCTGAAGTGGCAAAGCAATGATGTGTGGGCCTCCTCAGAGCAACAAAAGATCAAAAGACCATGGAGGAGACTTCCTGTTTCCTGGTGACTGGGAGTCAAATTTCTTTTACCTGTGAGTCAAGGGGAAATTCATGACCACCCTGTACACTTTGAGTTCTTCCTTTGAAATTGTCTTCCTTCAGATAGAGTAAGACAGAGTAGGGGTGGGGGAGTTTCCTTAAAGGGCCATGCAGATAATTCTCTCATCTGCTGATTTACTTTGTCTCATTGTGAGTGGTATAAATTCAAATTCCCTTTAGGGGTAATGCAGCATTTTAAGCAAACTAAACAAGAAGCAGTGGGTCTGGGCATCTATCAATCTAGGCACTGTGGGCTTCTATAATCTTCTGCATTCCAAATCCCAAAAAGTAGCATTGACACTATTAAATCTATTTGGAATCACTCCTCCGCTTTCACTAGACTTGCCATTCCTCACCCCTGCCTCAGTGCTCTCACCAAATAGGGCATGAGCTCCTTGTTAGGTAGCTCTGGCTGAAAATGGAGACAATGATAATACTAGTCTTCTGGGTATATTGTATAGAATAGATCTAAGTATATAAAATTCTTTGGACAATAACTGGACATATGAAGACCCAATGAATGGGTGCTATGAGCTAGAACACTTTTCACCAGACTGATCAGCATCACATTTCTGCTTGAAGGAAGCCTGAATCCACTCTCAGAAGCAATTCTCATTCCACTCTCAGAAGCTTACTCATAGCAGAATCAAAATAATCAAGGCAAAGAAAAATTTAGTCATAAATTATTTAGCCTAAACTTCCGTTATGTCCACCCTGAATTAGTCCTTAACACCAAAACTACCTTGCCTTGCTTTCTTGTTTTTGCCATTGATTAAATGGGAACAAAATCTCAGTACTTCTCCAATACTTGTATCATATGATGAAATAATGTTCTAAATCTTATCCCCTCCTTCTTTCTTTTCCTTCATAACAACATACTTTTCTCAGCATAGAGCAAAGAAATCTCCTTTTGTTGCTGCCTTACAACTTCCTGTGTGTCTCTCATTTGTAGAGAAAGTTAGCTAAAGCCAACTAGCATATGAGGGTCTTACCAACACTGATGGTCTGTCACCAGAGCTGATTGCCCAACAACCCTGAGCCATGCTACCTTTGAGTCACTAGGGTGACGCCTATGACCATTTTGCCATAGCTCTGTGTTATTGAACCATCTTGGGTGTATGTAGGTGTGTTTGTGTTCTTTCGATCATTATAGTTATTTTTATTTAGTTATTTATTTATTAGAGTATTTATTTTAATTTATAAAATTTTCCATTTTTACCTCTGCCCTATTTCTAACTAGATCCCTCCATGGTCATTAAATAGAAGGGCCCAGATATGCTGGTATATTCACAAGTGTATCTGTAACTTTTTTTAATGCCCAAATAACCCAATGTCCTTTGGATGCACAGATGCTTTATATTATCACCCAGGTTCGGTTTCCACCCTTTAGAGCATAAAAGGTCATTCCTTTGTCTTCATGACCAACAGAATGCTCTTGGCAGTTTGGGATGAAGACCAGGGATGTCAAATATCTTGTAATGAGACCATTAAGACACAGTGAAAATTGCTGTGTCCCAGTGTCAACACTTGCTTTGTTAGGAGAACTGCATTTATTTGTTCCTTCTCTCTTTCCTGTAGGAGAAATTAACTAAGTCTGTGTACTTCACTTAATCAGCATCCTTCTCTCAAACTCAAACTCAAATTCAAGTCTTTGAATCCCCTATAACTCTTAAGTACTTTGTCATTCAATACCTTGTTTAGTCCCCTAAGAGAACTCATGTAAGCTGCTTCTTATCTCTTAATTATGCAGAAATTAAGGGTTGAAGAGAGTAAATGATAGAGACCCAGATGATGATACTGAATTCACCACAATTCCACTACCTTCTGCTACTTCTATGACATTAAATTTATAGCATTATCATGATTACTAAAAATATTCAAGGTAGGGTCTCCCCCCCAAAAGAGGACAATATGAAGGAAAATAGAGTAAGAAAAAAAAAAGTAAAACACAATTTTAAAAAGGCTGGAGTCTCAATTATATGAACGAATTTTTGAAAAAAATATACTGACATATACACACAAAATAACAACTTTCGATTCAAAATTCATTCCTGCTATATATTGTTCTCATATCTATTTTAATTAAAAAGTTTAACTTGAACATTAAACTTTTATGTCATCCTTATCTATTTGACCTTCTGGAATACTGCTGAGTAATATGGCATTCACAAGATTACCATTGTGGCCACATGATTTAGAATGTATTCTTGATAACCACAGTGTCCTCCTGACTCTTTGAAGCTCAGCTCAAAGCTCAGCTCTCTGTTTTAGAGAGCCTTTCACTCGGGCTTTCAAAGCACTCTACAGACATCTCTTTATTCTCCTTTATTTTATAAATTGGGAAATAGATCAAATACAAGTTAAGTGGCATATAGAGGTCAATAGCAGATTACTTGAAGAACCAGGGAAAGACATCACCCTGGACTCACTTACAGTTATCACTCAAATAATTTGACATTTCTTCAGAAACTGAGATAGCCTATGAGTGTAGGAGGCAGATTAAAGAGATTATTTTCCATGAGACATTCTCAAGAAGATTCCCAGTTAACTCCAGTTCAGCTAGCACCTCCTTTCTCCCTGCCCCCAAAATATCTATACTGAAATCAGGTTAACTGTTCATCTGTTCTTTTTATTTGTTACATCGGCTAGAGACCAATGAACATACATATATATATAATCTTGCTTAAACCTGATAAACTTTTATATTTTCTCTTTTAATTTTTGCCATTATTTCTTAAAGAAAATGATCATATTGGATTGTGTTTTCACTTAATAGATTATCTGGGAACCATAGATATATGTATGTTCATTGAAATATAAATATATATTAATATATATAAATATGTATATTTCATATAAATATATAAATAAATATATTTACATATAAATATATATATATTTAGAATTCTGGTTTCAGGACAAGTTCCTGTATGCAGGTGCTTGATAGAATGATTTTGTAAGCAAGTCACCAGAGTATCTTTGCAGGGTTTTTGGTAAAGAACTGCCCTTTACTGGTGCCCATATTTCCATGATTAAATGACAAAAAATTTCAAGGAAATACACCAAAAAATGATTCTTAAAAAACTTAATGGCATTAAATGAATAACACTGTTAAGGGAGTCTAGCTCAGGGGTTCTGCAAATTATGGCCCTGTGACCAAATCTTAAATGCTACCTATTTTTGTAAACAAAGTTTTACTGGAATACAACCTCCTCACTTATTCATTTGCATCTTGTGTGTGGCCACTGTCACGCTTCAACAGCAAAGCTGAGTAGCTGGGCCACGGACTATATGGCCTACGAAGTCTAAAATATTTACAGACCAATCATTTACAGAAAAAGCTGGCAACAACTGTTCTAGATTCAACAATGGATCAGCCCTGGCAGGTATGAATAGTAACCTTGACTATCTGAGAGCGCTCATAAAATTTAATTTCCAAGGTCCCAGTAAAACTTTCCAAATGTCCTTCCTTAAGACCACACATGAAGTTTTGAGCACTTCTCTTAACAGGTCACTTCGTAAAAGTCAAATGAGGAAAGCAGATGATGACAATTTTGCTGAAAGACCCCTCTACTTCTTTGGGGGAAGATAAGCTAGTGGGAACATATTCGGGAAACCTTGATTTTCCATACTTTGCTCTAATTACTAGAGTACTGAAGATGCATATCTCTTATCTCTGAATTTCTTGGCATGAACTTGGTAGTACAGTATGACTTTAATTATGGCTTCTTATATCTGGCATAAATATATTCCCTCTGTGCATATTCTTTTTAGATGCAGCACCAAAAAAAAAGCATGACTCTTCCTTTTTTTCTCTCTCTTGCCTTTTTCTTTCAGAGAAGCAGCTGTGAAGTCATAATTATGTTCACTTCCCACTGGCAACTGGCAAGCCCTTTATTTTCGAGTATTTCGAATTCACCAAGAATAAAGTCCATTCCCTCCTTGAGGGGCTATTATGCGATTCCATCTAGGAATTCACAGTTTGCCAATTTCTAAAACATCTATTGTTATGAATAGCTTTGTATTCTTAAAAAGGGGGCTTTATGAAATGAAGTAAGGGGAAAACCTCCAAAGAATATGAAAAAAAAATCAACATCATCTCCAAGAGATAGCAACAAATTTGCTAGCTTTTAAAAACTTATAATTATCATCGTTGGTTAATTGGTGCCATAGATTACACGGTAGTGACATGTAATTTTCTAAAACAAAGAGCTTTTTATCCTGTTACATTGTGCTACAGATTTAGGGACTTTTTATTTTATTTTTACACATTGAAGAACAAAGGGCAAAAGTCTTGAAACATGCAAGGATTTAGATAATGAATTGCATCCTAAATATAGAAAGTGTATCAGACAATACAGAATGATTCATGGTAGGAATTTGATATCCTGCAAAAGCAAGTTATTGAGACTTTTGTTTATAAATAAACCAACTTCTTTTGGCTCAGATCTGGATGTGGGCCAGTAACAGTAATGAACATTTCTTCTGCTTCACACAGACCTTCAAAAAGGTCAGAACCAGAGTACTTTATTTAAGTTTCATGGAAAGATGTATTTAATGTTTGTGAATCCATTTGGATAATAACATTGATTTTAATGGGCTGATAGATTATTTGTCTTTTAATGTCCCTTATAATAATGAGCACCTAGAGCCTATGAAAAATTCAACATTTACTTGTTGATTAGTCTGGTTTTTATTCATAGATGCTATTGCCTCTTCACCAACTTTTTTTGGAATCACTAGCCTCTCAAAAGGTAACCTTATTTGTTTGAGATTAGGAGCAGACTATAGATTTGAGGTTCTGGCTTTATACTTTGTCTGGAAAGCAACCTTGGATTTGATATTTAATGTCTTCTTTGCTGTCTGGCCTGTGAAGAAACACTTCTGAGGGGAGATGGATATTTGTCTAGGACTCTATTGTTTAAAGAGCAGGGCTCTTTCTGTAACAGCAGGTATGAAGGTCAGAAAGAAAGACTGGGAGCCCAAATGAAGGCATTAGTACTTTGTAAACACAGACCTCATGCCCCAGTCTGAATTGAATTGATGGTAATACTGCAAAGCAAAATATAGCACAGGGAACTTGGGAATGAACCCAAAAGACACAGGTCCTGAGTAAACTAAAAAGAAAGCAAAGGGAAACCTTTAAAGCCCTCTGCATCTAAGATGAGTTTCTCTTTTGAATTTTATTCCTTAAGGAAGAATAACATACACAGAGATGAACTCATGGAATTTGCATTCAGTAAGTGATGACTTTTTGACATTTATTTCAAGTTTCCTTTCAAGGGAAATGGTCCAACTGGTACTTTGGAATTGCTTCATAATTAAGCAGACCTTTCATATACCATATGCAACCACCAAATCTAAAGTCGTGTATCCTCTAGCCTTTCCAACATTTTTAAATCTCAAGTTCCAGGGCAATTTAATATTTTATTTAGAGAAAAAGACAATGAAATATAGGTGGTGTCCATTTAAGCGTAAAAAATAGCCTGTCACCCAAATGATGAGGACTGTGACCCCAATGATGCTATTCCACGGGTAGCCACAACCCGCAACCTAGAGAGGGCACCGGGACCAGCCACAATAGCCAATCGACTGGCCACGCCACGGTGGACTTCATTTGAAGTCAATAGAAACAGCCAGGAGGCAGAGCAAGGAAACATAAAGGAAGATGATAGTAAATAAAGTAAATTTAAAAAGAAATGTAATTATAGATAAAGAGACAAAATAAATTAATAAAAATAGTGAAACAAATGGCCATAAAACTTCAGTTTTTTCCAACCAATTTACATTACCTCATTTGCACTTTTATACTGGTTTCCCCTAAAACGGTAGCTGTGAGTGGCTGAGTTAATGCTGTTCCTGGTTACTCATCAATAGGAATATTATGTGGCCCACGGGCTTACCTTGCTTTCCTAGTGCTGAAGTTCCTTTAGTTTTTCCATTTATTCACTAATTTCTTTATTCAACAAGCCTCCATTAAACATCTGCTACGATTCAAATTTTGAAGCCCTTCCACCTTAAAATTATGAATTACACATGTAAGAGATCAGTTTGAAAAAAAATATTGTGTTTTTATTTTTCATCTCTATTAAGATGAAAATATTTGTCTTTTTTGTTTTCGTTTTTTTTTTTTTTTTTTTTCCAGGCTATTCTGGAAAGTTTTGTGGGAGGGCAGAATTAATCATATTAACTTCCAAAGGTCAGGTATGTACCTCAGTACTCATTTGTTTCCATTAAGAACATGGTAAGAATCTATAAACTTATATAGCCTTTCAAATATTCTGAGATTTAGTAAGGAAATCCATGTCTGCCCAGTCCAAACATTTATGATGCTCCAAACACCAATTGCTTTTTGTTGCTTTCTTTAAGATTTTATTTATTTATTTGACAGAGTGAAACACAGCTAGAGAGGGAACACAAGCAGGGGGAGTGAGAGAGGAAGAAGCAGGCTTCCTGCTTGGCAGGAAGGGGCTTGAACCCAGGACTCCTGGATCATGACCTGAGCCGAAGGCAGCCGCTCAACAACTGAGCCACCAAACCTCCCCACCAATTGTTTTATCTTTACTTAAATTTCATAAATGTAAGGCTGACGACTGCCCACCAAAAAACAAATTTACAAAGATTTGAACAGTTTGTAAAAACATCTTGCTTAAACCTGATAAACTTTTATATTTTCTCTTTTTATTTTTGCCATTATTTCTTAAAGAAAATGATCATATTGGATTGTGTCTTCACTTAATAGATTATCTGGAAACCATATTATTTATTGATTAGAAGAATGTTGCTAAAGATAAAATTGAATTTTTTACTGAAAGAAAGCTAGATATGGTGACTTTCTGAGTATGTTAGAAGAAGCATGTTATGGCTGATGGGTCCATGTTTCAGAATGTAATATAGTTAAGTTACACTGGTATTTGTATTTCTTGGCCATAGAAACAGTGTTACAGAAACATTTTTCTCTACCTAGAATACAATTAGTTCAGCAGTCATTTAAAAGCCAGTCAACAAACCAACTAACCTTAGACATGAAAAATAAACAAACACTAAGAAAGTCAAACCTTTGTCTAAATCTAGTGCAGTGTAAAAGGCTGTTATTAAAAAAGGACAAATTTTTGCTAAGGTAACTGATTTGATATCTGTTCAGAATAATTCTTGAGAGTCATTCAAGTGGGACAAGAGAAAGAGGAATTAAGAACTACTTATTGAGTAAATATTCTGTGTCAGGTACCTCTAACATTCCCCAAAAATTAGTTACTAAAATCTCCATAAGGACATTAGACATAAGGAAACAGGCTACACACACACACACACACACACACACACGCACATGCACACACACACACACACAAAACCTAAGAAGTTTGTCTATGGTCATCTGTGCAGTGAGAATACACGAATGGCTATCACATCTAAAATTTCTTATTATATATCAGGTATTTGTTATCCAAACTCTTAGAATAAGTAAGAGCACTATGGTTATAGAGCCCTTCTCTCCTGCCTAAAGTGTCTCCAGATCTGGTCATTTAATCCCTTTGGTAGGTCATTTGCCTCCTAGAACAAGACTAACAGGATTTTGTCCCCCTCTGATCTGTCCCTTAACAAAAATGTGAAGTAATCAGAACAAGTATACTTATTGCCTGCTTCCTTTTCTGTGTTTCTTTCTCCCTCACATTCCCAACTAATTCTCCACTTATAGCGGGGTGTGACTCAAAGTAAATGTCAAAGAGACATTGTATTTACTACACCCAGTCTTGTGGAATAAATTCAAATCTGCAACAGTTGTTTATTGTGTACATACAATGGATAAGAGGGCTGAGGTCTGGGGGTTTAAAGATAACACACTTCATACTCCTGAGCAAATATGCAATCTCAGGGACGGGACAGGCAGGATCAAATAAGCCCAATGTGATGTACTGAATTTAGGCACAGATAACAAGCTCTTAGGACAAAAAAGGAAGCAATAATTCCAACAAATGGGATAGGAATGGATGGAAGATGCTGAGACAAACTTCTTAGAGCCTGTAACATTTGAACTGATCTGGAAGGATGAGTATAAAGGATTTCAATTGCCAGAGAAAGCAAGGGTGGAGAATGCATGGGCTAATGCAAGAACATTCTCAGCTTCTTATACCCTCAGAGGACGTTATCTTCAGCAATGTAAAAATAATTACACAAGGTAATAAACAAGCTCTACAGTGATCAAGAGAAAACCCTCTGGGACTAAATGTTCTGCCTTCAATCACTAGACTAAGGCCTGGACTAAGGGGAATAACTCTATTTTGTAATATTGCCAATTATGCAATGAGGATATGAAGAACACTTAGCCCATCTGAGCATTCTTTAGAGTTACTTTTATGAAGACTTAAGTGTATGGAAAGCTGGACGCAGTGACTGACACATAAAAACACTCAATAAGTGATTCTAATGTTCTTTATCATTGTCATTATTTCTTTCAATAATAATTATATAACTAATAAAAATATTATTTCCCTCCCAAATCAGCAGAGAATTTAAAGTTTTAAACCAAAAGTATTTATATTTAAGAATAGAATTTTTAACTCCATTACCCAATGGGGAAAGGATTTAGGAGAAATAAGGGAAACATTTTAGCATCTTTCAAATCACCTGATGTAGTTGGTTCCATATTCCAAAGGCTTACTTTCCTTGTTCAGTGACATCCATATTGCCAAAGAGGAGATTCACTGGCTTCAAGGCATTGTGCTGATTTCTAGGATATTCCATCTACAGAATATTTGGGTCATGGAGCTTTAAAATTATTATTCCCAGCATGAGAGACTCTTTGGGTTACAAATTAAAATGTGGAGTAGGAAGGACAACAAGCACACTATCTTGTTCACTAAAGAAAAAAATCAGTATTTTTTTAAGAGCTATCAAAACAAACTCTACTAAGTCTTTTTGGAATATGTGTTAATTCTTTCCATTAATTTGCTACACAAGAAGAAGGAAAATCTTAGAAGTATTCAAGCAAGTAGAGACCCTGTGGGTACTGCCAAGCCTTTTCTTGAGCTACAGAATGGGTCCAGCAGAAAGAAGTTGGAAAAGACATACGAATCCTTATCACACTGGTGGCCCTCCCCAACTGCCCTATAAGCTCCAGCATCTGGGAGGGGCTTCTGTTCCCAAGTACTCTATCATGTCCCCTCTATAACACTCTCCCATCTGAATGTTATTCAAGGAGAAATCCACCGCTTGTCCTGATATAAGCATCAGGCACACACAGTAGGCACATGCATTCTTTTGCATCTCCACAGACATTCTGGAAGAGCCAGTATCTCTTCAGCACTACTACATCAGTACTTGACAATTAACTCAATCCGTATTATAGTTTGCACACACAGCTCTGCTCATATCCAGTAATATGTATATAATTAACAAATAACTCCTATGTCTTCAAACTATGTCTAGGAAAATGTTCCCTTTACCATACTATTTTAGAACATTTATTTACAATGTAGTGAAAATATAATCATGTTCTTAACTTAGCAATTTTTAATTGAGATTAAAAAGGCATAGTTTCTCCTTTATTTTGTTATAGCTGTATCTGTCTTTTTTTTTTAAAGGAAGCCTCTGCCCAGAAAATATGGAGGAAATAAACTGATCTTGGTGTTCTTGACTATTCTGAAATTCTTTAAATAAAATATAATATGGAAGATATGTTCTGCATGTCAAGACTCTTCCACTGTGAGGCCTCCAGAGCCAGAAAATAGGCTCAAAATAATTAGACATGAACAAAACACTTTTGCCACTTTTTCTTCCATCTCATAAATAAGTGATTATTTATAAGAAGGGCCATGAGTGCCCAGAACACAGGTATAGATTCTTTATAAAATTAACTTAAAAAATTGACAATATCTTCTTAAAAATCTCTTACACTTAAATTATCTCTGTCTCTCTCTACATGTTTTTGCATGAAAGAAAATAAATATAATCAATAGCAGTTTAATAACACATTTAGCTGACAATGAGATTATATACAAATGATCTAATATGGTGATGTGTGTAGGTCTCTAATATTTCAAGCAAGGTTTTCCTATTAATCACATATGAAAGATGCAGTCATGGAGTGCTTCAGTGGCTCAGTCAGTTGAGCATCTGCCTTTGGCTCCAGTCATGATCCCCGAGTCCTGGGATTGAGCCCCACGTCTCTTTCTCTGCTCAGTGGAGAGTCTGATTTTCCCACTGCCTCTGGCTCTACCCACCCCCATGCCTCATGTTCTCTCTTGCTCTTTTGCTCTCAAATAAATAAATAAATAAATAAACAAACAAACAAATAAAATCTTCAAAAAAAGAAAGATGCAGTCACTTATGATGTACAATGTTAGCCCTTCTAAAAATCATGGGAACCACTCAGGGGCAACTCAGTAAGTTTGCAATGGACTAAGGATAGCAAATTCATCAACAAAAAACCCGAGATTTTCAACTTAGAGGAAAGATGAAAGCTTTTTTTTTTAAGATTTTATTTATTTGACAGAGAGAGAGATCACAAGTAGGCAGAGAGGCAGGCAGAGAGAGAGGAGGAAGCAGGCTCCCTGCCAAGCAGAGAGCCTAATGCAGGCCTCGATCCCAGGACCCTGAGATCATGACCTGAGCCGAAGGCAGAGGCTTAACCCCCTGAGCCACCCAGGTGCCCAAGATGAAAGCTTTTAAACAGTGACGGTCATCACCAGAAAAACTGTGGTTGAGTAACAATTTTTTTTAAGAAGATACTAACACAGAGGACATTGCAGTAAACCAATCTAACCTGAAAGTGTGTTGCGTGTTCACTTTTTCTCCATGCCAGCAAACTACTTGTTGTAAGATCCTACTAGGAATGAAGTGATCCATTCCCAACTCATTCACAAAGGCATAAAAGTGATCTATTTGTTATGTTGTTTTTGAACTACAGAAGCTTAGTTCATCAGTTATGAAAATGTAACTGCTCAATATTCCTTAGCTGTGAACAACTAATGATAGATCATTTCCCTTACTCTCTCTACCATCTTCATATTTTTTTATTAAGACTTTTTTAGAGCAATTTAATGTTCATAGCAAAATTGGGAGGAAGGTACAGAGATTTCCCCATATACCACCGCCACCAGAGGTGGATAGCCTTTCCCATCGTCAACAACGCAACAGAGTGGTACACTGATTACAACTGATGAAACGGCATTGACACATTGCAATAACCCAAAGTCCATAGGGCTCACTCTTGGTTTTGTGTGTTTCATGGATTTAGGCAAATATATAATGACATGTATCCATCATTATATCATTCAGAGTGTTTTCATTGTCCTAAAAATCCTCTTACTCCGCCTATTTATCCTTTCTCCCCCATCAACCCTAAAGCCCTGGAAACCACTGGTCTTTTCACCATAAGATTATAGGGTTTCTTTGTAGTTGTTGTTTGACCATAAGATCTCATAGCTTTTTCATTTAAAGAATGTCATATAGTTGAAATCATATAGAATGTAGCCTTTCCAGATTGGCTTCTTTCACTTAGTAACATGCACTTAAGTTTCTTCCACATCTTTTCATGGCTTAGTGGCTCATTTCCTTTTACCACAGTTTATTTAGCCATTCACCTACTGAAGAACACCTTGGTTGCTTCCAGGTTTTGGCCGTTATGAATAAGGCTGCTGTAAACATCTGTGTGTATGTTTTTGTGTGGACATATGTTTCAGCTCCTTCAGTAAATACCAAGGAGTGCGATTGTTGATCATATGGGAAGAGCATGTTTAGTTTTGTGAGAAACTGTCTTCCAAACTGTCTTCCAAAGTAGCTGTGTCCTCTCTGCCATCTTCATCAATCACTGGGGACATATAGCAGCTCGTCTCATGCCAGTGAAATCAATCATAACTGTACCGTGAGCAGTAATCCTATCTTTCTCTCTCCGTTCCCTTTCTTCCCAGTTAGTGGTGTTATGCACAGATGTTCTGCTTTCTTCTGTGACTTTTATCACTTAAAACTTCATTGATTTGACCTGAGACAAACCCACATCTATACTTAAGTGTCTTTCCTATTTCCTTATCCCTTACAACTCTTCCCCACTTACCTGACTACATTTCTATTCCATTTTTGTTTCTTCTGTAGATTCCAGAAAAGGCTGCAATTTGAGCAGAAAATACAAGAATAATGCAAATAAAAAGAAACCCATGTTCTCGAAGGTAATTATATGTAATTTTTAAAAAACAATGCCTTCATGTTCAGATATTTCTAAAAATATTCTGAATTCCATTTCAGAATTTCTATAAAATATCCCAACAAAATCTTCCTTCTCTTTTAAGTAAACAAGCATATTATTAAGCTATACACATTTAAAATAAATAAAACACTAATTTATCCAGTTGGAGTTGCCATACTATTTCTTTTTTCCTCATTACACATATAAGTCCCTAAGCTATATTATGTATTAATTATACTTTGGAAGTTAGTGTAAAACTCTAACTACAATAGTCAAACAACTAATTCATGAGGACACTCTTAGAAAACAACTAATTTCCAAGTTGGGGGCTTATTATATAATTGTATGAAATCATAAATCTCAAATATAGTTTTTAAACTATTTGACTTTAGTATCAAGATACTTCATGTTTTTGTTAGGCTACCCTCCGTGTTCAAGTTATCTCGGGTGACTATATCAAAATAGAACAGATCTGAAAGCAAAACCAAAAATCGAACTCCAAACATGAAACAAGTAACAAATAGAAAATGAGAAATGCCTTGTAATTCTAAAGTAAATGTGAAAATACATTTTTACAGAAATACTGCTTATGTAATTAAATCAGTTGCAAACAATAAGGGAATAATTTGAAAGAGACTTTAATTAGATTAATGGAAAAATTTCACTCTCCCTTTATCTCAAGATGCCATATCCAGCATAATAAATTAGACTGAAGTTCATTGTTGTTGTGTTTATTTCGGTCTGGTTAAAAAGACTGAGTGAAATATAAAAAGCAAATGACCAAATAAAGTGCAAATGAATTAAGTATAGCTACTGGTATAACTCACAGTTAATATAAATTGGATGCCCTCTCTGTGTAACAAAATTTCTCACCATAGTGATAGGCCCAGACTCACATTCATCATGTGTTTACAAGAATGAATCACTTCCAGAACCCATCCCAATAATGAGACAATTGACCTTTGGTATCTACAGCATGGTCGGCAAGCAGGTTTCAACTGTGATGCAAACCCCTACTGATTGGTTTTGGAGGCCCAGAGTGCTGTGTTAAGGATTTTGAGGTCACTTTTGTGATGAATGTCAGTGCTGTCAACACGCTTAGTAAATGGCTGATCCAGGACTCCTCTAGTATTAATATCCACAATAGCAAATAAATTGCACTTATATTGCAACATCCTCTCTGTCCATGGCAACTGTCAGGTGTAATAATGGCCATGAACAGGGAAAAGAAAAAATGAAACATAAATACCATTTATTTGCTATCATTAACCCAAAGAGTATTTGAAAGGTATTTTCTATGACTCAAAAATACAGAGGTTCTTTCCTTATGTGTTGCCTTGTTTATATCATATGACCCCTTATATTCACTCCCTGATGTCACTAGGAAAGGTGTTACCATCACTGATAGAGCAGAACACATTTGTGCCTGGAGTTAGAATGAAAATCATTTTTCCATAGATGGAAGACTCTGCATGACCATCAGATATAAGTATATTTGTTCGACAAACATTGAAAAATACACGATAGTTAGGACTAATACATTTACATTGTATATTATATATATAATTTTGATAATGGGCTTTGTGATCTTTTCTGGTTTAATATGAAAATTCTGGATAAAATTAAACCAGAGAAAATGAGAAACCATGAGAAAATGTAGAGAGTAACATGGATTTTGATATCAAAGTAGTTGGAGCCCCATCATTTACAAAGCACTCTGATGTCTCATTTTTTTCTTTCTGAGTCTACATGTTTTCATAATATTGCAGGGTTTTAAGTTGAATGGGACAAATCAAATAAGATATTAAAGATGCTTTGTGGCTATAAAAAAGAAACCAGATACCAGCTCTCCTAACCAATACATTACCTTCCCTTTCCCACTCCTATTCTTAGTGTTTTCTTATCCTTGATTGTGTTTCAAGCTGTCCAAAGAGGCCAAGGTGACTCCCCAAATGCCTGGCTTCCTGTCTAAAAGTTTCAAATAAAGCTTTTGGGTGTACACCTTTTCCTCTGAGGACAAGCTTAGGACAAGAGAGAGGGTGATTTAAGTGAACTGGTTGCCTGGGTGATACTTAGCTAGTTATTGCTTTCCAGGAGTCATATGGAGAAATATAAAAGACCAGTAATAAAAGTCATCCTATCTTGGATGTTGTATGTACCAGAGGGGATTCTGATGAATGAACTATGAAGGAATGAGTGAAGTCAGACCTGCTTGGAAAATTAAAATTTTAATAAAAGTTCATTATTTTAAAATGAAAGGAAGGTCTTATCTTATCCCACACTTTGTTAAAAAGAACAACACAGAGTAAATGGTCTTAAGAGCAAACTTCAGTCCTTTGTAGCTACTAATTTGTAATCGCTACCCATAAATTTCAGTTAGCAGGCCATGAAAAGGACAGTCACAAATACCAGGGAGGGTATATTCAAGGGCAGTGTAAACTCAAGTAAGCACTGCCTACCTGGGTATAGGGAGTGAGTGTTGCAAGTCATGGGAATCATACTTGAGAGAAAGTACTCATTATTAATAGAATTGAAATAGTTTGAATGATCAGTAGATCAATGGTCAGTAAATTTGACTCACAGGTCAGCCATGTTTTTGCAAATAAAACTTTACTGGAACATAACCTTGTCCAATCATTTACTATCATCTATGGTAGTTTTTGTACTACAAGGACAGAGAATTTTGACAGAAACTGCATGGACTGCAAAGCCTAAAATGTTTACTGTTCGGCCCTTAAAAAAAAAAGTTAGCTAAACCTAATCTAGATTGTAATTCTCTGAGAGTGAAAATAATTAAGGATTGGGAATTGGCAGGATAATTTAGTGATTTTATTGAGTTTTCATATATATTGCAATTATTTCATTCAATCAGCAAATAACCGAAGGTTTCATATGTCCTGGACATAATAGGAGATGCAAAAGCATCTCAGTGCAGGGGTCCTGCTGTAATAGAGGAAGTTTGGTATTATGAAGACCTGAGCTTGAAACTACATTTATGAATTATGTGACTTTGGGTGAGTTACTTAGAAACTCTTTAAACCTCAGTTTTCTGATCTCTAAAATGGTGTTATAATCATTCTCTATGGTGTATCTACCTCTTTGTATCTACTATCTCTTTGTCCTTTCCTCAGGGCAATGTGGAGATTGTTGGAGTCACCAAGGAAGGAGGGCACTCTTTAGGGTCTGGCTTTGGAATCTCTAAAGAGTTTATCTACACAAATGATTCTTTGCATAGTGGTGGAGACTGGTGTATTACAAGCATGCAAGATATCTTATTGTTGTTAATTTATATTGTTTATATATATGTATGTATTTATGTGGTTTCCCAAACAATTTCAGCTATTGTATTTTTATCTTCAGTCTTTTTGACTTTTATAACTTCAAGCAACTTAATAATTTGCACAATAGTAATTAAGTGATAGTTTCAAAATTTTGTCATGGGACAGGTAATGCAAAACAAGGTGGCTTTTTTCAGGGTCAGGAGGAGTCACCAGATTAATTCAATTAGTCATTTGTTTCATCACCATGCAGACTCAGCCACAGAAAAGACAAACTGCCTTTTATAAAATCCTTGCAAACCGATCATTACAAACATTAACTGGTTCAGTTTTGCCTGGAGGTAAGATTATTCTTGCCAACACTGCTTTGCATTTTCCATATTAACACATAAATTTTTTTTTTTGCAAATGTCATATTAACAATATATTCAAATGTTTAAATATTATAAGCTGCTTTGAAAAACATATTCAAAAGCAGAAACAAGATTTTAGGGAACAAGAGTAGGAAGCATGAATTAGGGATCACTAAATATAACATAAGACACTTGCTATAGTTAAAAAGGATTAATTCAGCGGTAACATCATCAATTCCTATTGGGGAGACAGGTAGGAATAACAGGAAGTGTTGCAAGCCTACCTAAATGAGGAAACTATTTTCAGTTTAGACTCCAAGCAAGATACTTCTGCTGCCTCTTGAAGGACTCTGTTCCTTTACTCTGAAGCTTCAGAAACCAAGTTACCTAGGAGTTGGTGAATGTGGGGTATTATCTCTCTGCCTCTTCATGCAATTTGACTGGCATTTTAAGACATTGCCATAGGTCTTTGGGTACTTCAGTTCCTATTGCCTAAAATATGTTTCCAAAATTAGAAAACACAATCTTAATTTTTCTAATGACTGAAGAATTTTTCAACCTCAGAAGACATAACTCCATAATTCAAAAATAAGTCAAAATTATTTAAAAATTGTCCCTACTCCAAACTTCCTTCTTCCAACATAGAAGATTTTCCTGAGGCAAGACTTATAAGAAATCTCAACAGAGAAAAATTTAAAGGAGATATTGAAAATTATAGCATCCATAATGTTAGATTCTATGGAATACTACATCAAAAATTAATGATGTACTGTATGGTGACTAACACAACATATAAAAAGATTACAAAAAAGCAAAAAATAAAAAAGAATCTAAAAATTAGATAAAATATATAAAAAGGAAAGATACGCTTTTCTTCTGGATTCACATATTCACATCTTAACAGAAGAAAAATCCTCTCTCAGAAGTCTACCCGACATGACCCCCAACATATTGTTAAGATCCACAGTCATTTCTTTTCATAGTCACTGCGCTCTCATTTCTTAGCACATTGTCACTATCTGGAATTGTATGTGTATGTGTGTGTTTTAATGTGGTTATTGACTATTCTCCATCTCTCATTAGAATGTAGACTTTATGAGCTCAGGGCCCCTTTTCTATTTACCTTGGTCTAGCAGACATTGAATAATATGTGTTGTTTGAATGAATGAGATGTTCTGGAGCAGTGTTCATCTCCCACCTCTTCTTAAGCCGCAACAAGGATGTGCATCTATTAAAAAGTAAACATGCACTCTAATTTTAGAATTTGGGGATATTCTCTATTCTATTACTACCATAAACTTCCTACTAATGTATATGGAAATCAATTTTAAAACTCTAATGCATTACATGAATATACATCCTTTAATGAATACTTTGATTTAATACCCAGAATATTCCTTACGTATTATCTAATCCACAGCCCTTTATATATCACTTATAAGCTGAGTGATTTTCCCCGAAGGCCACAAGCTAGTCCTATCTTGAGTCAATATGAAACACCATGTCTCCCAACTCCTAGCCCAGTGCATATTTTACTCCACCTAAGCATGTATTGGGCAAAGGGATAAACAAATAATGAGTACCTATCACGTTTTCAGGCATTTTGTTAAGTACTTGTAAATGATGTGTGTTGCTGAACAAACATTTCCTCTTCCTTGTAGGTCTGCAAATTTTTCAGATAAGCAGACTATCACTAACTCCAAGTAACATTCTATTTAATGTAATGAGTTCATCCCCACCATGTCTCCTAACATCAGTTACTGGTCTGGGAGTAACTGTCATATAATTTAGTCCAATTAAACTGAAGGGACAGAATGTGCTATGCCTGAAAAAGATGATTTTCTCTTTTAATCTCAATTTCTCTCTCCCTTTCTCTCCCTCCACCTCCTCCTCCTCTCCCTCCCTCTCTCTCTCTCCTCACTACTGTTGACAGCCATCTTGTGGGCAAGAAGAGATCCAGCCTTGGGATGAAATTACTGCTGAGGAAAACAGTGTCACTTTATATTAAGGGTCAAAGAACTTTCTGCAAAGGGCCAAATAGTAAATACTTTAGTTTTGCTGACCTGATGGCCCATGGTTCCCATGGCAGTTATTCAACTTAGCCAATACAGTGTAAAAGTCATCAGAGTGGCACGGCTGTGATTCAATAAAATTTAATTTTAAAAAATGACCATTGGCCCATTTACATCATTGAATCATTCTGATATTATTAAGTGAAATAACACATAATTCCTAGGGCTTATCATACATATTAACTTTCAATTATTTGTGTTGATAAATGTCCTTATTATTTAAATCAGTTTTAGTAAAAGGCTTTTATAAGAAAGAAAGAAAGAAAGAAAGAAAGAAAGAAAGAAAGAAAGAAAGAAAGAAAGAAAGAAAGAAAAAGAAAAAACTTTACTTAGGGCACCTGTGTGGCTCAGTTAAGCATCTGCCTTCAGCACAGGTCATGATCCCAAGGTCCTGGGATCAAGTCCTCCACATCAGGCTCCCCCCTCCCCATAGGGAGCCTGCTTCTCCCTCTGCCTTTGCTTCTTCTCACCCTGTATCTCATGAAAAAATAAATACCTTTTTTAAAATTACTTAATTAAATTACTAATAATGTATTAAACTAAATTGTTGTTAAAACCAAATTAACCTGATTTATTCAGTAATTTTTACTTATTAATACTTATAATAGTCACAAAACTCTTATAAAATCGAATTTCTTTGGCTTTTTTCTTTTTTTTTTCTTTTTCTTTTTCTTTCTTTCTTTTTTTTTTTTTTTTTGGTATTTTTAATGAGTGAAACAAAACAGATCTAAAACCACAGTTTCTGGAAGACCCATTTGTTTTTGCTAGTCTTTTACCTCTCTTCGAATTTGACCTTGGCTTCTCCTCACTCTTGCGTTTAAGGTCTCTAAAGATGTTTGTTTGTTTAAAGATTTTATTTATCTTTTTTGATAGAGAGAAAGACAGCTAGAGAGGGAGCACAAGCAGGGAGAGTGAGAGAGAGAGAAGCAGGCTCCCCGTTGAGCAGGGAGCCTGATGTGGGGCTCGATCCTGGGACTCCAGGATCATGACCTGAGCCCAAGGCAAATGCTTAACAACTGAGCCACCCAGGTGCCCATGAAGATGTTCCTGTTGATGACAGTTTTATCCAAAGGGATATCCGCAGATTCACTTTTAAGATGAAAAAATAGAACCAAAATTTCAGAGTTACTAATCGTCTAAACCAGGATTTGAATCCAAATATCTCTGAACTTTCACTCTACAATGACCCAACACAATATTATTTGTTTCTCAGCACTTAAAATAAACAGGAGAACAACTGTAGCTTCAGTCAGTTTCTAAACCCATTAAGAGCACAGCAAGCAGAAAGTGATTTCATGGATGGAAGTGCGTGCTTACAAAATCTTTGGAAGGACTAAAGGAATGGATGTCTAAAGGAATGGACTACTCTTGAACTTCTAGTTTTTAAGGTCACATTACCATATACAAAACCCAAATGACACACCGAAGCTCCTGCCATTCTTGTCACTGTAACCACCATAGCTTCTGTGCATCGGTAGCACTGATGACTATTCCATGACTGTCGTGTTGATCCCTCACAACTGTCAGAATTTACATGTCAACTACTAAATCTGTAAGCAAATGGCCCCTATGTCACTCTGGCTTCTGAATCTCATTCATGTGCATCTAAGTGACAGAACCTAGCTGCAAAGGAGTCCAGGAAGTATACTTTTTAACATTCCAGTCACTCCAAATGGAACGGTCAAATGGAGATTAAGGTATCTCTTCAGAAGATGGAATGAGGCTTCTGCTCAGAATGGCTTGTGGGTATGTCTCCCACACCTCTGGAAGAATGAAGTTTCGGGAGGTGGGGGGAGAAGAGAAAAAAACCTTAAAAGGACTACTGCTTACTCTCCAGCCCCATCAGCTGAGCCTGAATAATGACTTCATAGTAATTTTTCACTGTACATTTGAAGGAAAGTAATACATTCATTATTGGAATAAAAATGGTTCATGTGTTTAAATCTTGCCCTTGGCAAAATAAATTATCAAAGTCCATTCCAATGGGAAAGATGGCAAGGCCATGATGCTAACAGCCAGATTCCATAAATCGATAAGGGAAGCATCTTGCTTTTAACCAAAAGAATTTATGTTTCATGGCTCAGTATCGGTGATGTATTGATCTCCCATTGTGAGACATTGTGGTTACTGTAAATAAATTAGATAGGTGTTTAATTGGCTTTAAAATATATCCTCAGTTATTTAGAGCATGTGATACTGTACACAGGAAGACATTTCAATGATGCTACGGGAACAGGCAGAACTGCCATCTAGTATAAGGAGAACTCTGGAAATTAATTTCCAAGCTCTTTACTTAGCTTAATACATATTTTTGGGTAAGTAACTCTACTTCTCTCCATTGAAATTTCCAAATCCTTGAAATTTGGGGATAATAACATGGGAGGATTAATGAGAAAATATGTGTGAAATGATTTGCACATCTTGAAGGGTACTATACAATATAGCCAGGAATATTGTTATTTATGATGAGATGGTGTCAGATGCATAAATTTGGATTCTTTGAATTATTGGCTTACAGGAAAGCAGAGAATCTAGGTCAATGGAGACCTTTTTCTCAGACTGCCTCTTCTATGAATAAAACACAAAGGAAACTTTTCTAACTTTCTCAGGGAAAAAATTGTCAACTTCTACAATTATTTCAATAAATAATCTTCCTCCAGGAAGATACAGTTGTAAGGAGGATACAGTACTCTTTTAAAAAGAGGTTTATAGGTCTCAATTTCTTACATTTCTAAGCTATCCCCTGAGAATAAGAACTGTATATATGTAGTATTAAACAACCTTCAGAACTATGCACAGAATTCACTCCTGTATATCTTATTTTAATCTTATTTTACCAAATTTTCTATGAACTGACAAAAAATCATACATAAATTTCAAACCCGATGAGATTTCCCCTTTCCCTGAGAATTAGAGAAATGAACTGAGTTTTGTATGAAATCATCTTACAGCAAAAAAATAAATAAATAAAAGCAGGTATTGGTTTACTTTGTATGACCTGTTGATCTACAAAATGAAGGCATGTTTTAATTTTTTTTCTACATTTTCAAAAAAATGCTGTTTCTGTACATTTGCTTTAACCTAGTATAGATCTACTTAAGTCTTTCAAGACATAGATCTTATCTTATAAATTGTGGTTAATACGGACTTTAGAAATCACCATATTTGATATGACAAGAGAAGATGATTTACTAATAGATTTGATTTGCAAAAGGGGTGTGGATTCTAGATCAGTAGATGTTTGGGACATTGTAAAAACAGCTTTAAAATGTTAGCTATCTTTCCAGGATAGGCTACATAAAATAACAACTCTGCCCCATTCTATCAAGGCTCTGAGCCCAGAGCAGAGAAGAATCTGGACCACCTCCTGGTATATTTTTCTCCTCAGAATGTTTTGTTTATGCCCCATAAATTGACCAGGCACCAGTACCACATTTGTCAACATCACTTTAACAACTGAAGTGTGGGAAGGTGGACGGTTAGAGGAGAACAGGAACTTATGTGTTACCTTTAGCCTTATGTGTTACACTTGGAGCCATTCTGCCTACCCTTTCTTGAAAGTATGGACTATATGTCAGCTCTTGATAATATAGACACTAGTTGTCAAGTAACAGCTCTGTGGTAAGTTCTGTAAATTTGGGCAACATTGAAGGGGGAATGCAAAGACATGATAGTTTCATGGAAATGCGTAGAATCTAGCTGGTGAGTTACCCCTCAAAATGGTAAACTTCAAATGCCTAACCAGTGAATGGCACTCTAGCAAGTGTCACTGGAAATGTAGTCTGGGTGTTGTTGAAAAAACAAAAACAGGAAAAATGGAAGTACCACTATGCTTGCCAGCAAAACCACAGGGGGAATACAACTGACATGAGGGAGAAAAAGGAAAAAATTATCATACTAAGAACAAAACGTATGGTCTATTCCACCCACCCCTTGTAAAGTAGAAGGTTTCTGAACATGTTTTCTAGATTTTGAGTCAATGAATGAAGCCAATCTACTGCTAAAGACAACGGTCAGAGAGGAGGAAAGGGAAGACCCAACCAATAGCAGGAATGGAGCCGACTCTCTAGAATCTAGAATGCCTGCCTCCCTGGCAAGAAAATATGTGAGATTTCCCCATTTTCCTCCATCTTGAAAAACTTGATAAAATCTCACAAAGCTAGTAATTTTCCAGTGTGAGAATGATGGAGCAAGCACTAAATGATGTTAATTACCTATTCTTTCAAAGAATTAATGTGTTGATATAATATTGTGCCAATAGTGCTTATAAAACATTTGTGTGTGGAAGATACATCACTTAGTTCAATGAAAAAAATGCAACATTTTGTATTTTTGAATCTGAATGCAATATATTGTAATCAAAGAAACATATTTATAAAATATTAACCCAGAAATATCTACCAGCCATCCGAGACAGAGAGAGAAAGAGAGAGAGAGAAAGGGAGAAAGAGATGACCCATAAGCTACTTTCTGCCAGAGTATCACACTGCAGACCCATTCACTAAGGGTTATGAGTTCAGAGAAGAGAGACTCTTCCTTGGAGAGGTAATACAGGCTTCGTGGAGAAGGCACAAAATTAGCCAGTCTTTTAGGAAAAAACAGGCATGTAGAAAGTAAAAGAGGAAATTTTAAAGAATACTGTGGGAAGGGTACCAATAAATCTTAAACTGTGGAAAGAGCTCAAGCAAAATCCCCAGTGTTCTTCATAAGCTCAGGGGAATGCTTATACATTATTTGCACATAAAATACTGAATTTGAAAAAAATATCTTATATTGAATTCCCTAGCCATATGTTGAATGCAGTATGGCACACTAATGTGGCATAGGGGACAAAAAACAAACAAGTAAACAAATTCTGTACACAAATGCCTAAGGGAGAAGATGAACAACCTCACAGAACTTCAAAAAGAGAAAAAGTCTCTCTCCCAATGAATGCAAATGTACATTTTCTGGACAAGGCCAGGATTGCAAGCAAGCAGAATATAATATTTGGAAAACCGTAGAGAGGGTTATGTCCCCACCACCACCTACAAACCCCAGCAACAGGCCGGCTGACATGGAAACTGCAATCACTTATTTCTTCTGTTGGCTTAAATGTGGTCTTCTCTCAAACAGCAAATAATCCCAAGAAAAATCACACAGTAACCTTATGGGACATTTATGCTTACACATAAATTCACATTCATTCTCTTTAAGAGTAAATTTATCATAGTCTTTCTCAAGATAGATTTTGATGGGTCAAAGGTAGAGAGAATATGGGGGCACCTAGGAAAAGGCAGCATGGTTTAGTGAAGACATTTAAAATAAAGTGGACCGAGGTGCTTACAGTAACTTTCTTCCCAATTATCAGGAGTTTTAGAGTCTGACTGTATAACCAGGAAACAGGTTCATTTCTTGACCAAAAATGTTGCCATCTGATCATTTACAATGGAAACGTATTTACCTTGTCCAAAGTACTCTTTTTTGGACTGTAACAATGCATGTAAATTCTCTTCTAGTGGTGGTTATTTAGTTTGCTGCCAATCATTTTCTATAAACAAAATATTACATAAAAATTATTGTACTTACATACTTGCACTTTTGTGCAGTTATTTCTGAAGGAAAAGAATCAAGTCAAGTTGCTGATTCAAAGAGTACTACACATCATTTTAACAGATTCTGTCATGTGGCTCTCCTTAGAAATTAAACCATTGAATTGTTCCACCGGCTATGTGTAAGAACCCCTGTGTTCCTACACTTTTGCCATTGTATACTGTGCTACCAAACTTGTTGATCTTTGCCCCTGTGATAGGCAAAACTTTTTAAATTGCCTTTTATGACAGTCTTTCTAGGTGGAAATTTTAGGGATCACATTCTCTCTTTTTTTTCTTTTTCTTCCTTAAAGATTTTATTTTTTATTTATTTGACAAGAGAGAGAGAGAGAGCATGCACATACAAGCAGGGGTAACAGCAGAGGGAGAAGCAGGCTCCCTTCTCAGCAGGGAACCAGATGTGGGGCTGGATCCCAGGACCCTGAGCCAAAGGATCTGAGCCAAAGGCAGATGCTTAGCCAACTGAGCCACCTAGGCACCCACATTCTCTTTTCTTTAGAGATTATGACCCTGGAACAGTATGCTCACTGACTAGCATTTTATATTATTGTGGAGCTAATGAGATTGCTCTGATGTTTTCTCCTAAAGGACTTCGACTTTTCCCTGGTTGAAGAGTCTGTCATTATCTTCAAGTCTAGTTAATATTGTATAATGTCCTGTGTTACCTAATCTGTGTTGATCTTTTTCTGGGATCTAATATGTCCTCTAAAAATGCAACACTTAAGTCTTCTTTTGTTTTAGGATATTTTCTTGAAAAGTATTTTTATTTTTTTAAAGATTTTATTTATTTGACAGAGAGAAATACAGCTAGAGAGGGGACATAAGCAGGGGGAGTGAAAGAGGGAGAAGCAGGCTTCCCATGGAGCAGGAAGCCTGATGTGGGGCTTGATCCTGGGACTCTGGGATCATGACCTGAGTTGAAGGCAGACACTTAACAACTGAGCCACCCAGGTGTCCCTAACATCCCTTTTTAAAGGAATATCTCTGACTATATTTAGCTTATTTTATTTTAATTCCTCTATTAGGATTATCTGCTCTTCTTGACTTGGTTTTAGTCATTTATATTTTTGTTGAAACTACATACTTTATCTGGATGCTACATTTTAAAAATATGCATATTCCTTTACATATAAATATGCCATTCTTTTTTACTGAAAAAAATTTTCTCCTTATTTGTAACTTTATCCTTTTATCTTCTTTCCCTCAAGTGACTTGCAAAGTAAGTTGGGATGGGTCTTTTCAAATTACTATACATATTTTGAATGTTATTATTTTTTCTTAAAAATTCTTCTATTTTACTTATATTTTGTTTATTCTATTTATAGATTTTGTATATAATACTCTGTCTTAAACAATGTTCTCAAATAAGTGTTTTGGGGTTTCCAAAATTAACTTTAAATATCACTTTTATTGTATCTCATAGGGATTATGAACAGTATGCTCACTGATTTTTAAAGAGTTTCTACTATCAGGGCACCTGGTGTCTCAGTTGGTAAATCTGCCTTAGGCTTGGATCATGATCCAAGGGTCCTGGGATCCAGCTCATCATTTAGCTCCCTGCTCAGCAGGGAGTCTGCTTCTCCCCCACCCCTCCCCCACCACTAGGGTGCGCGCTCTCTCTCTCTCTCTCTCTCAAATAAAGTCTTAAAAGTTTTTTTTTTTTTTTTTAAGATTTTATTTATTTTGACAGAGAGAATCACAGCCAGAGGGGGAACACAAGCAGGGGGAGTGAGAGAGGGAGAAGCAGGCTTCCCACCGGGCAGGGAGCCCCTTCTGGGACTCGATCTCCGGGATCATATCCTGAGCCGAAGGCAGTCGCTTAACCAACTGAGCCACCCAGGCGTCCCTTAAAAGAGTTTTTAATATCAACTTTAAGGATCAAAAATTGGACTTAGAAACAAATAAGGAATTATAACAGTTATGTATCAATGAAGAATTGTGACAGTTACGCATTTTTTAAAAATTTCTATGTGAGTATATTTAGCTGGCTATTATTTCATTTTTCATTTTTTAATTTATTGCATTGGGTTTAAAGATATAGCCTGAATGATGCCCATTTTTAATTTTTTTGTTTATTCTTTTTAATTTATTGAGATGTTAATTAATACCTAATGCATGGTAAATTATTCATAGGTATTTCCATACTGTTAGAATATAATATATATTCTTTTTTAAAAAGATTTTATTTATTTATTTGACAGAGAGAGATCACAAATAGGCAGAGAGTCAGGCAGGGAAAGAGGGGAAGCAGGATCCCTGTTGAGCAGAGAGCCTGATGTGGGACTTGATCCCAGGACCCTGAGATCAGGGCCTGAGCCAAAGGCAGAAGCTTTAACCCACTGAGCCACCCAGGCACCCCTATAATGTGTATTCTTAAGTTGGGTTACATACTTCTATGTCTAGTAAATCAATGTTAATTGGTTTTTTTTTAATCTTCTATACTTAGTTTACTTCCAAGAAAGAAACAATACAGTGCTATAGGATATTAAGGGGTAACTGAAAGAATGAAGGGATCTCTGTGTGCTGACAAGAAAAGTCTTCAAGATACCTTAAGTGTTAAAACCACGTTTTGGAATGCTTCCTACAAGTCTTGCTCAAATGTCACTCTCTCAGTGGAGCTGCTTGACCATCTTATTTAAAATTGCAAAGTCTTCACTATACACTATACACTATACACAGGAGTTCTCACCTCTATTCTGCTTTGCTCTTCCCCAGCATTTATCATATTCTAAGATGTTACATGATTTTGATTATATGTTATTGTTACTTGTTTGTTTTTCTCCACTAGGATGTAAACTTCGCAAGCCCAGTGAATCTGCTCATCTTGGTCACTGATAGGTCCCAGTACTGACTGCTCCACAGGTATGTGTTGAAAAAGTGTGTGATATGTTATTGTACTTCATGGAAAGAGAAACTATTTTGAAAACACATATATGCAAATGATCAGAAAAAGATCCAGAAGGACTCTTGTGGAATTAAATGTTTTATTCTAGTGTGGGGTTAAAAAATCAAGGGGGCTTTTTAATTTTTACCTGAAGTCATTCCACATTTAGTATGTTTTTATAATTAAAAGTATGCATTATGTGTATAATTACAATGTTAAAGTTTTATTTGAAATGATAAGCAGATGAGGCTAAATAAAATGTTCTGATAAAAAAAGAGTAATAGACAAGGACTAGCCTTACCATATAGGAAAATATACTCTAAGGTTCCGGTCTCAGAATGGTAATGATAAAAGTATAAGTCCACAAATCATAGAACGAGGCAGATATCTGATATAGATTACTTAACATAAATAAGAAAGTACTACGTATTTCAAATCAGGGAGAAACAGAAAGATGTGGAAATAATTATTGAGCTATTGAGGGAGAAGAGTTAAACAATGTAAATGTTCACTTTACTTCCAAAAGGAAAATATAAATAGATTTGTGGACATGGAAACATTATACCACTCACAACAGAAAATACCATAAATAAAATTAAAAGTCCAGGACTACCATGGGAAAAATTTTTGAACAAATATAAGATGTAACATATTGGATTGAGATTCAAATGAAATTGAAGTCTTACACAACTAAAGGAAAAACACTAACACTCTAGTAAATGAGCCAAGCTCTTAAATATATGTAAGACTGGTTCAACCATAAGCCACCAGTTTTTTTCTCTGCCTTAATGAACGAATATGGCACTTGGGATGCTCACTTTATATTGAGTGACCCTAAGATCAGGCTGTGAAATACACAAACAGCCCACTTGTAGAAATTTTAAAAGGCTTTAAAATTACAGAAGCACTGGATTTGCACAGAGACTCCCCACATTTATTTTTATTGTAGTTTAAGCACAAATCGAGGATGCTGATTATACAACAGATCTGTGCAAAGTAAACTGGGAAAAAGGGTTATTTAATTGCCCAGAAAAGAGCAAATCTGTCTCTCTATCATCCCTGTCAATAATAATTAGCCCTTTCTGGAAAGGGTGCTATAGATGCACAGTTGAAATCATTCTTAAAGGGGGGGGTATAATTTGGCTTACAAAAATCCATTACCAACAAATAACTGCTTGCGGAGGAAAAATACAGCAAAACGTCACACTTGGAAGTGATAATCACAGTAAGTAGCACCCTGATCTGAGACTGGGCCTTATACAAGAAGCTGCCATGGTACCAATTAAGCAGTATTTTCTCAGTGTGATGACAGTTTGAAATGGCTAAATACAAAATTGGGAGGAAAAAAGGAGTTGCTCTCAGTCACCTCTCAGTGCCCCTCCTCTGCTTCCACAGTCCCCCAAAACACAACTACACAAGAGAAAATCCAACAGTCTTGCAAGAATGATTTTCCTGGCTCAGTTTCATAAGGGACCTGGAAATAATATAGAATCAGTTTATAAACCAGACAGGGTCTGACCTGCTGTGTCAACATAGAAAATCAATCCAGGAGTCCCAACCCTGCTTTGTGGCCTTTAGGGCTGCTTCAGAAATCAATCCCGTAGAAGACTAAAGGGCAGTGCCACAAGGTTTGAGGTTCGGAAACACACACCTCCGATGGACAGCCACAGAGCCTGATTCCCCCAGAGAGTGTGCAGTTTGAGTTTTAACTGTGGATTCACGAGGGAGAGCTGCCCTGGCCAAGCACACGTGCTCTTTTGAGGTGATGCCATTTTGTCCATGCTAACATTCCCAAGGACTTCATGGGTAGGGCCCAAGCTAAGGCTTTACATGAATTAGTTCATTTACACACTAGGTCACACTAGACCTATGAGGCGGATGCTACCATAATCCTCCCTTATGGAAAGGAGTAAAGATACTTAGCGTAAGTCAGTTGACCAAAGTGAAGTCAGCCCTTTGTATCTTGAGTGTTTAGAAAACAAGAACTTCTTCTGGTATCTTTGTAGTCGTTTATTAGAACAGCTGTAACAATGTACTATACACTGGGTGGCTTAAACAACAAAAATTTATTGTCTCAAAGTTCTGGAAGCTGGAAGTCCAAGATCAAGGTGTTGACAGGCGTGGTTTCTTCTGAGGCCTCTCTCCTTGGCTTGTAATGGCCATAAAATCTCTGTTTTCACATGCTTTTTCCTTCATGCTTCTCTCTGTCCCTGTCTCCTCTCCATCTAAGGACATTAGTCATATTGAATTAGGGCCCACTCTAGTGGCCTCATTTAACCTTAATTATCTCTTTAAGGGCCCTGTGTCCAAATACAGTCACATTCTGAGGTACTGAGAGTTAGGACCTTTGACATACAAACGTCAAGAGAGAATACAACTTCAGGCCATAACAATCTTTATTACTGTAATTTTTTACAGGCCCATCATTTAATCTTTTATAAACCAATTACCACAATCTGTAAATCCAACTATTCATTTATCCTATAAAAAAAAATACACGACTTTGGCTGGAGAAAACCTACAGTACACTAACTGGCTGGTCTCACTTTGCATATGTTCAACATTCAAAGTTGGGGTGGCCCAAAATGCATACAGCAACTATCCATCCAGTGGGTTGCAAACTTCACTGTGCATCAGAACCCCTGAAGGATTTTCTGGGTTACCGCCAGAGTTCTTCATTCAATGGGCTTGAAGCAAGCCCTGAGAATTTATACTTTTAACAAGTTCCCAGGTACTCCTGCTGCTATTGCTGATGTTCTGGGGAACTACCCTTAGAACACTTATTCTCATTCATTCCCAGTCTACTACTGCCTTAGGTGACTCTTCCACACCTACGTTTTTTTTTTGGTTTTAACCTTCAATACCTGCTTGTTCATCATCATTTTTTTGTTTTTAAGATTTTATTTATTTGACAGAGAGAAACACAGCCAGAGAGGGAACACAAGCAGGGGGAATGAGAGAGGGAGAAGCAGGCTTCCCACCGAGCAGGGAGCCCGATGTGGGACTCAATCCTGGATCTCTGGGATCATGACCTGAGCCGAAGGCAGTCGCTTAAACAACTGAGCCACCCAGGTGTCCCTCATCATCATCATTTTTTTTTTAAAGAGTTTATTTATTTATTAGACAAAGAGAGCGCACAAGCAGGGAGAGTAGCAGGCAGAGGGAGAGGGAGAAGCAGACTTCCCTCAGAGCAAGGAGCCCAATGTGGGGCTCCATCCCAGGGCCCTGGGATCATGACCTAAGCTGAAGGCAGATGCTTAACCGACTAAGCTACCCAGGCACTCATGTCTATCATCATTCTTGGCTCATCTTTCTTCCTCCTTCACTGAAAGAGGTGAAGCAATTCAAAGAGAACTTGCTCAGACCCTCACTATGTCCCTGATGGACTCCCCAGTCTCCTCCACCTATTAGCACCTGTACTGACCCTGCCTTTCTGACTGTTTTGAAAGATGCATTTTGTGCAGTCTTTCTAAAGCCAATCTCCCCACATTTATACTAGATCCCAAGTCCTTTTGCCTCTCACAGGCATCAGTCCATATGTTTTCCCTGCATCAGCACATAAGCATGTTATGAATTATTTTATCTTAAAAAGCTAAAACTAAACCAAATTCATACCTGTTACTAGACTCACTCTTTCTACAAGCTATTACTCTACTTCTTCAAGTCTTTGCAAAACAAACAAACAAAAGACTGGAAAGGGTGGTTTATATTCAATCTAGCCAGTTTCTCTTATAATCCTGTTGTAATCAGGCTTCAAAGTCCCATTATTTGACCTAAACTGTTACTATTAAGGCCACAGCCCCTAGGTTTCACATTCCTTATTGATATACTTCTTTTGGCTTCTAGGACATTACACTTAACTTGTAAGGACCCTATTATGTGATTTTAAATATATTAATGAATGGAATTTAAAAATGTTCCCAGCTTTTCTTCCAATGTAGTAAGTATAGACAGTTATGATCCACATACAGAAAAAAAAAAAGAGGAAAAAAATCTTTGAGATCTTCAATGATTTTTGTTTAATTGCAAAGATGTCTTGATACCAAAAGTTTGAGAAGCCCTGCAATCCTGTTATGCTCCTGGTTTTTGAGAATTCCATGGTTCAGTGCCTTCCACATAGAGTTTGGCAAAAAGTGGGTTTGTGTTGTTGCAACATAGATAATGAGGATGTGATTCTCAGAAAGGCACCACCATACATAAAAGATACAAATCCCTTTAATGTGGTTGAGGTTGAGATTTCTATCCTCCCACAGGAAGGAGCAACACAGAGAAGGAATAAAGCTCCCAGGGTCTCAAGTCCTGCAAGATTCCCAGCTGCCAAGTGTGAGGCCCCATTGGGTTCTTTGAAGAAAAGAACCTTTGCCATTGTAAACTGTTTGGGGACTTCATTATAGCCATGCCTACTCACCAAAGGCAAGGAACCAGCAACGGGCTGGATGATTTATTGAAAGTATGGGTAAATCAGAGTTTTTGTTCCCATGTGAATAACCCCTCAGCAGGCTTGAACTTTAAGCCTAAAGATATGTTGCTCTAAATAAAAGCTCTATAAATACTAATTGATTAATTGATTGACTGCAGAAATAACAAAAAATTATAAATGAAGGAGAAGTGATATACATTAAATTGTCATAGCTGTGTAAATTTACTGAAAGAGAGCATTTGGTTTTGAGTGAAATTTATAAGTATATATAATATTAGGAATGAATAATTTAAGATAAATTATAGCTCAATAATCAAAAAAAAAATCACCATGATGGCAAAAGCTATAAGATACTGAGTTCACATCAGCAGTGTCCCATATCTCTTAAACTATTATAAACAAGGACACAAAAAGCTCAGGCATACAAAAAGATGATTAAGTGATTCAAAAACAGTATTATTTCTATTATACAAGTAAAGGCTCACAAGAATTATACAAAACTGAGGAAGGTTTGGTACATTATCATGGCAGAACCCTATGTTGCCTTTCTTCAAAGAAAAAAAGAAAGATTACTAATATCTAAATTGTATTAAAATATTGCCTCCATATACACACAGAAATTAGGCAATGCATGGAACATATTTTTAGTGTATTCTCTTGAGTTTCAAAACACAATTCACCAATTCTTTTTTCTCCAGGAAACCAAATATTACTATTTACAATCTAAGGCAAATAACATCAAGAGAAGAAATACATTTTTTTTTAACTCTCTGCCATTGAAGTTCTACTAACATTAGCAGGGAAGAATCCATTTATACATAGCAAGTCAGAGTGCCCTCTGAAGTTTACTATTCTACATCATCCTAAACAGGGAAATTATAATTCTTTTGACTATCCACTTCTTATTTTCCCCCTTTTTAAAAATATCAGTGTGAAACAACATATATCAGCATGAAGCTTTCAGAATCACAATACTGCAATCTATTCTTTCTGAATCCAAAGCACTATTTGCCTAAAAGAAATTCCACCAAGTTAGAGACATTATCTTAAAGAAATCACAGAATACTCTTTCTACCAGATAAATCAATTCCTATGGTTTTATCTAGCACCCTTGTGTAATAAGTCTTCTCAGCCTGTATCATCTTTATAATCATTCCACTGCATAGTTTAGCCATGTAAGGGCGACGGCTATGAATTCTCAGATCTAGTCACTGCTTGGCTCAAAATAAGTTCAACAAGTGTTTGTTAAATTACAAACTTAGGTGTTGCTATCTGAATCTTCAACACACACCATAAAGTGAGCTTTTTCTTCTACCATTGTTCGCTATCTTTCTTGAATGCTTCATAATGTATCTATTTGTTAAGACCAAAAATGTTGGCTTCAGTGACTGCATACCTTCCTACTTTGAACATCCACATCGAAGTAATTACCAAGTCCCATAGCCTCTGCGAATTCTCTATTTGTACACAAATTCAGGTTTTCTGCTACCAAAATATTACTTTTTATTCATTTATTCTCCCTACTATATTGTCTTCCCCAGCCCATTTCTTTGTAAACTTGGTAGTATTTGCTTTCTAAAATGAGGTATAATTAATATGCTAAGAAAGGAGAGAAAAGATAATCATAAAATTCTCAGTTAAGTGGCGCCTGGGTGGCTCAGTTGTTAAGCGTCCACCTTCCGCTCAGGTCGTGATCCCAGGATCATGATCCTAGAGTCCCGGGATTGAGCCCTGCATCTGGCTCTCTGCTCTGCAGGGGACCTGCTTCTCCTTCTCTCACTCCCCTGCTTCTATTCACTCTCCAGCTGTATTACTCTCCATCAAAAAAATAAAAAAAATATTTTATAATTAATTAATTAATTGATTGATTAATTAATTAAATGCTCAGTTAAAGCCACAAACAGCAGAAAAAGAGTGGAAGACAAAAATAGGAGCGAAGAATAAGAACAACGAATAGAAAACAGTGACAAATATGGTAGATATTAATCCAAATTTATCAGTATTACTATGAACCTCAGTGCACCAATTAAAAGAGATTGTCAGGACAGATAAAAAAAATAAGACCCAACTGTATGTTGTCTATAAGAAATACACTTTAAATATGAAAACACATATCAATTAATAGTAAATGGATGGAGAAAAATATGTTAAAAACATGCTAACATTAATCAAAAGAAAGAAAAAGTAGCTATATTAATTTCAGACAACAGATTTCAAAGTAAGGGAAATTATCAGAGATAATGAAGGGCATTTTGTAATGACAAGAGATTAATTTTCCAAGAAAACATAAGAATTCTTAACTTAGAAGCCCTTAATAACACAGCATCAAACTTCATGAGACAAAACTGATGGAATCACAAGGAAGAATAAATGAACCCATTATCATATTGGGGACCTCTATGCCCCTTTCTCAGAAATGGGCAGATCCATCAGGCAGACGATCAGTAAGAATATAACTGAACTCAACAACAGCATTGATCAACTGAATATAATTGAAATCTATAAATTACTACATCTAACAAGAGAGTACATATTTTTTCTCAAGCTCACATGAAACATTCACCAAAATAGACGATATTGGGGGCCATAAATATATCTTCAATTCAAAGGAACAAAGAGGCAACCCACAGAATGGGAGAAGATATTTGCAAATGACACTACAGACAAAGGGCTGGTATCCAAGATCTATAAAGAACTACTCAAACTCAACACCCAAAAAGAAGATGAACACTTCAAAAAATGGGCAAGAGACATGAAGAGGAACTTCTCCGTAGAAGATATACAAATGGCTAACAGACACATGAAAAAATGTTCAGCGTCACTAGCTATCAGGGAAATTCAAATCAAAACCACTCTAAGATACCACCTCACACCAGTCAGAATGGCCAAAATTAACAAGACAGAAAACAACAAGTGTTGGAGAGGCTGCGGAGAAAGGGGAACCCTCTTACACTGTTGGTG